>CM075979.1:51169483-51232443 GCA_038087875.1 Malacoraja senta | reverse complement strand
AATTACAGTATGTTTCGGTGGGGGCGTTGCAAGCCGGCAGCCCTGTCAGCAGCGTGTCTGTTTTTTTCTACTTTTTTAGTTTTTTTAGTATGTTTTAATGTATGTTTTTAATGTTTCTTTGTGTGTCTTGTGTGGGGGTGGTGTGGTTGGGTAAGGGGGGAAACGCTTCGTTGCCTCCTCCACGGAGAGGCGACTTTCTCCATGTCGCCACCCCGTGGCCTAACAGCAAGATCGGGCGGCCTTTCCAGAGACGTGCCTGGGGCTTCAGCGGCGGCGCAGCGTGGACTCTCGGCGTGGAGTAGGCGAGCCCTCGCTGGGGCTCGCCGGAGGGGAGTGCTCCGTTTCGCTGGTCCGGCAGCCGGCAGCCTGAAGCCGCGGTCTGCAGAGCTCCGGCTGGCGCGGCGTCCACAGCCTGGGATCCCTCTTGGGGGACCCGGGGCAAGAAGAGATCCAACTGCCGGCCCGCGGCCTACTTTTACCGTGGGCGAGGCAGGGACTTACTTACCATCAGGAGCGGGGTCCCTCGCCGGAGATCCCTGGAGGGGATCTTCGACTGCCGGCCCTGTGGTCTGTGGTGCTTCTGGCTGCAGTACGAACTTTAAATCTACGACCGCCGGCCTGCGGCCTACACCAACCTGAAGTCACGGTCTCCGGTGGGAAGAGCCGATTCTGACTTACCTGCACTTTTACCTTGTCTGCACATCTGGACGCCCGCAGCGACGGCTGCGGAGGGTTGAGGTCCCGACCACGGGGGAAAATGGAGGAGGACTGGCCAATTTTTGTGCTTCCAGTGATAAATGCTGTGGTGATGTTTGTGTTAAATTTTGAGTGTGTTTTTGTGTGTTTTTTATCATTGTACCGCTGCTGGCAAATTCATTTCACTTGCACTTTATGTGCAATGTGACGAATAAAACTGATTGATTGATTTTATCTGTCACAATACCATTTCCTGCTCCCTCCCCACATTCCAGGTTGTCTTTTGCATCAAGAAATGTATCTATCTATTTCTTTAAAATATTCACCAACTTGGCCTGTACAGTGCATGATGAGAGCACGTTCTCTCAGGTTCATGTTCATAAGCGATAGGAGTAGAATTAGGCCATTCGGCCCATCAAGTCTACAACATTCAATCATGGCTGATCTATCTCACCATCCTAACTCCATTCTCCTGCCTTCTCCCCATAATCCCCGACACCCGTACTAATCAGGAATCTATCTATCTTTGTGTAGCGGACGCGGAGTTGTCCGTTAAAGAACAAGACAGACACGTAGTTTGTCCGAAATTCTTTTTCTTTATTACTACACTAATTTTCACTAAATTCACTGTGACCACACTGTGACCCCTACCCCTCGTCACCGGGACACGTGACCCCCCCCCCCCCAAGAGCTGAAGGTTATGTACAGTGCATGGTCCACCACCCGCCACATTACCCCCTCAGAACCGGAGGCACAAAAATGGATGGGCAGCTGCACGAGGCAGCGGATCTCACGCAAGGTGTAATTCTTGATCTCACGTCCCCACGCAAAGATCTCACGTCCCCACGCAAAGGTGTATTTTCTGGTAAGGACGAACTAGGTGGGACCCGAGACGGCGGATGCCCTCGACGGCGAGATTGGGCAAGCTGGACTGCCTCACTCAGATCCAAATGGACCTGCATTTCGGGCCGAAGATTTCTTGGCCATTTACAGTGGCAGATGTGACCCAGCCATTGTTGGGTGCAGATTTTCTCCGGGCGCAATCTCTGCTAGTGGACGTGAAGGGACAGCGCCTTGTCCATGTTTCAATGCTCGAGGCAATCTCCTTGCTCCCTGCTGCGTCTGCTGTGCCAGTTCGCAACCCGGTGGCGACGGTGGACAATATCTATGCACAGATTTTGACCGAGTACCCGGCTATCCTGACCCCTCAGTTCGACTTGATCAATCCGAAGCATGGGGTCCAACATCACATTCTGACTTCGGGACCACCGCTTCAAGCCTGCGCCCGCAGACTGGCCCCCGACAAGCTCTGGCTTGCAAGGTCGAGTTCCAAAAGATGGAAGCAATGGAATTGTCCGGCGATCAACTGCCCATGGGCCTCCCCTTTGCACATGATGCCCAAGGTCTCCGGCGGCTGGATGCCTTGTGGCGACTATCGCCGCCTAAATGACGCTACGATTGCAGACCGGTACCCCGTCCCACACATTCAGAACTTCTCTGCCCATCCAGCTGGAGCTAAATTCTTCTCCAAAATCGACCTGGTCAGGGGGTACAATCAGCTCCCTGTGCGACTGGAGGATGTGCCAAACGGATATCATCACCCCCTTCGGGCTTTTCGAATTTTTGCGTATACCCTTCGGCCTTAAGAACGCTGCACAGGCATTACAACGCCTGATGGACACTGTGGGGCAGGGGCTTTTGTCTTCATTTATTTGGACGACATCCTGGTGGCGAGTCGTTCGCGAGGGGAACATTGCGCCCACCTCCGGTTGTTGTGCCAGTGCCTGAGCGAGTTTGGGTTGGTATTAAATCCGGATAAGTGCCAATTCAGCCTGCAGTCCATCGCATCTTGGGCCATCGTGTGACGCAGCATGGTGCGGTGCCTACAGGGTGGAGGCCATTCGCCGGGTTCCACGGCCGTCCACAGTACGGGGCTTGCAGGAATTCATCTGAATGATACAGTTCTACACCGATTTGTGCCGGCGGTGGCGAGAATACTACGGCCTCTATTTAACCTGTTGTCGGGCAAGTGGCGGGACCTGCAGTGGACCAACGTCGCCGTGGCGGCCTTCGAGGGGGCGAAAGAGGCATTGGCTCGGGCGACGATGCTGGTACATCCACAGGTCGACGCCCCTACAGCACTAACTGTGGATGCCTTGGACTCTGCGCTTGGTGGTGTATTGGAACAGTTTGTAGATGGTCAATGGCGGCCTCTCGCCTTTTTCAGCTGCCAACTCATAAATACAGCACGTTCGACCGGGAACTCCTCGCTTTATACCTGGCGGTGAGGCATTTTTGTTATTTCCTGGAGGGCCACAACTTTGTTGCATTTACTGACCATAAGCCCCCTCACTTTCGCCTTTGTCAAGTGGCCGAAGTTTGGTCCACTCGGCAGCAGCGTCACCTCACCGCTATCTCCGAGTTCACGTCGGACATCCGCCATATCGCCGGGAAAAGTAACCTGATCGCGGACGCCTTGTTCTGTCTGGCTGTTATGGCCTTCTCGACGTGGATTACTCGCTTTGGCGGCGGCGCTGCTAGCGGACAGAGGAGATGAGGGCGTACCGAAATGCCATCACAGGGCTGTGCTCGAGGACGTGCCTTTGGGTTCCGCTGGCATCACTGTCCTGTGTGACATCTCCACGGGGGCAGCCACGGCCTATTGTTCCGGCGGCCTGGCATCGTCGGGGTTTTCGACGGCGTTCATGATTTTACCCATCTATCTGGGCGACGGTGGCGTTGGTTGCTGCAAGATTCGGATGGCACAGATTTGCGGAAGCAGTTGGTCATTGGGCCCGGACGTGCATTCCCTGTCAAACAACGAAGGTTCAGCGGCACGTCCAGGTGCCAGTTCAAGACTTCGCGGTGCCTTGCTGACGTTTCGACCATGTCCACGTGGATATCGTGGGGCCGCTGCCTCCGTCCCATGGCATTTCACACTTGCTTACAGTGGTGGACCGTTTCACCCGGTGGCCGGAGGCCATCCCGCTTGTCGACGCCTCGGCCCTGTCCCTGCGCGCGTGCCCTTGTTGGCCTATTGGGTTGCCCCGTTCCGGGTACCGCTGGACATCCGTCGACTGGGGTGCACAATTTCATGTCGGAGCTGTCGTCTGTAATGGCTCGCCTGTTGGGGGCTCAGCTCCATCACTCAATGCCTATCAGCCCCAATCGAATGGGTTGGTGGAACGTTTCCACCGCCGGCTTAAGGATGCTTGAAGGCTTGCCTCACCGAGTTGCTGTGGATCCTGCTGGGGATTTGCACCGCCCCAAAGGAGGACCTTGCAGGCTTCATCAGCTGAGTTGGTCCTACGGCGTTCCACTAACCGCGCCCGGGGAGTTTATCCCAACCGCTGGCGGCCCCCAGGAGTCTCCGTCATCCATGTTGGTCGACTGCGGGGAGAGGGTCAGCGCCCTGTCTCCTGTCCTACGTCTCGCATGGTGTCGCTCTATCTCACATGCCGCCGGTTAGCGGATTGTCAACGGATTAAAATATCCGTTGACTTGGCCACAGCCTTCCGTGGCAAAGAATTCCACAGATTTACCACCCAGCTTCAGCCAATATCTCCATTTTAAATATCTTCCCCTTAATCTGATTGTTGCACCTCATTCCAGACAGGATAAATATTCTTCCCATTGTTAGAGATTATTCAGGGGTTATAAAATCATATGGAAGTAGCAGCGATTAATTCAAAACAAGAACCATTCAGAATATCTGTTCTAAATGTACATTGAAGGCAGCAATCAGTTTTAAATGAACAGGATTGCTTTGCAAACAGACAGACTGTTTACTAAGACAAATGAGTATATTAATTAGCCTACATCAAACCAGAAATCTTTGTCTTAAATTAGTTCACACCATTGTGATGGCGATAAAGGATGCTTCTAGATCAGATTAATTTGGTCACTTGGCGCATAAAGACAGGCCACAGGCACGTTTGTCTCTCAATAATTGGGGAAGTGGTGTAACTCTCACCACAATATTCTTGGATGGGAGAACCTTCTCCTAGATAACAATGATCTATTCTACATTTATCTTGATCCACATCCCCTTTTGATGTCTCGTTTTCACACCTGACATACACATCCTTATCTCTGTGTCTCCTTCTCCCCTGACTCCCAGTGTGAAGAAGGGTCTCGACCCGAATCATCACCCATTCCTTCTATCCAGAGATGCTGCTGTTCCGCTGAGTTACTCCAGCATTTTGTGTCTATCTGCAACGTAAACTAGCATCTGCAGTTCCTTCCTACGCAGTATTGTTGGGTGTCAGGGTTCCCTGTCTGCAAAAGCTTTTAGTCCATTGATTTTGTCCCAGAAAGGTGTTTGAATATTCAGAATTGTTTTGACAATTACTTTATGTCCCCATTGTAAATATATGATTCTGCAAAGTGACTTGTCTACAATCAAAATGTTAAAGCTTAGTTGATAACAAAAGCCATCAAATGTGTAATATTAATTGTTTACTGTCGTCTGTGTGTGTCATTGAAACTGTAGTTACATGTTTATTATTGCCCTTGTGTTTAAAACATGTATAAACTCAATGTATTTTGAATTTGGGGATTATATCATGACAGTCCCCAAGAGAATGTCTGTTTCTCTTTTATATCAACCAGCCTTCAGCATCCGAGTGTCTTAGTTCAAAAAGTCACAATTCTTTAAGGTGAAGGTGAAAAGATTTAATAGATCTGAGGGGTAGCTTTTTCACACAAAGGGTGGCGGGTGTATGGAACAAGCTTCCAGGGAGGTAGTTGAGGCAGGGACTATCCAACATTTAAGAACTAGTTCGACAGATACATGGATAGGACACGTTTGGAGGGATATGGACCAAACGCAAGCAGGTGGAACTAGTGTAGCTGGGACATGTTGACCAGTGTGGGCAAGTTGGCTGAAGGGCCTGCTTCCACACTGTATCACTCTATGACTCTATCTATGACCCATGTCCAGATTGGACAAGTCTGCCTAGTGCTGCCAGGATTTTGTAAACCACCTCTCAGTCTTCTAACCAGTGTAGCTGGGACATATGAAGAAGGGTCTCGACCCGAAACATCACCCATTCCTTCTCACCAGAGATGCTGCCTGTCCCGCTGAGTTACTCCAGCTCTTTGTGTCTATCTTTGATTTAAACCAGCATCTGCTGTTCCTTCCTACACACTCTCAGTCTTCTAAAGGGCATGTACCACTTGCCGATTTTTTTCGGCGACAGCCGACATCATTGACTGACGTATCAAGTCACCGAAAAATTTGTGGCGTGACGCGGCGTGATGACGTATTGACGCGCGGTGTTACAACATTTCTTTTGTCGCCGCTGGATTTTGAAATGTTCAAATTCTTTTGGCGACCCTGATATGACGCCTGCAGTCGCAGATAACATCGTCAAGTGGGACAGGCCCTTACGTTTTCTACATGCAACAGCCCATCCCTCAGTGGAATCAATGTGGTAAACTTTCACCATATTCTTTCTATGGTAAGTATACCCTTCACTATATACATCAGTAAACAGGCCAAACCTGCCCATTATACTCCAGGTCTAGCCTCTCCAAAGACTGTTTACTGCAAAAAGACGTCCTTATGTTCAACTTATTAATGTTCTTTTAATGAGCTGGACTATTAAAGCCAAGATCATCAAATGTTCATCCCCACCATCCACCCCAATCATGGCCCAATCTAAAATCTGGCACCAGCAACACACTGATGAATGATATTCCAGCCAGATTTAAATTATTTTAAAATCTTACTGCAAATTAAATTGGATCATGATCAAATCTTGGAAAACGAGGAACTCCCGAACATATCCCAGCTGAAATACAGACCTTGACAAGTGGGATTTGGTAAAAAAAACAAACATTTCCTGAGCTTCACTTGATTAAAAAAATAAAAACTACTAACAGTGAATTAATCATGGAAATGGCAAATACCATCGTGAACTACCTTTCAATCAAAAATAAGTCACTGGACAATCTAACCAGGAAAGATTATTTCCCTAGTGTTCTGCAAACTGATTACAAGCTTTGTCCCAGAAAGTGGTCTTATTTGCTAATCAGAAAGCCAATACATTTCTTATGATGAGTTAGTTATCAATCGTAGACTGCCACCAGCAGCCAACAATATCTTTTTAAACTCAAGTGAACTATTCCTTGACAAGAAATATACACTACTCAATAAGGGAACTGCCTATTTTACTTAAGATCTTTCTACCTGACAACCCAATGTAATACTGCTGCAAGATTACTATGCTGTTCAGTCCCGTCGGACTGGCTTATAGTCTGCAGTTGGTCTCATTATACACCAGAAGAATAAATTGGATAATCAGAGCTCAGCAGATCTGATTTACACATGGGTACAAATAAAGAATTGTCCATAGGAATAACACAAATCATGAATATTGCCGTCTGCATGTGTGCCTTTGAGAACCCAATATGCATTTTAAACATTCTGGCATCGTACACTGTTGTCAGTTTAGAGTTAACTGTCGTCAATGAAAGGTGTTAGATTTTACTTCGGAGTCACGTGAGTGACTACGTGAAGGAGAGCCCGTCCAGCCGCACACGCGTCATATCGTCAGACGCATAGCAGCAGCGACCGTGTGTGGAGAAGCACAGCTCCTCCAAGCGGTAAGTGTAAAAGCCTGAAGGTAAGTGGTTTCACTTTCGCTTTCAGGCCACCTTCCTTGTGAGAGACTTATAGTTGGAGTACAACACAAGTTTGTATGGAGAGAGGGCATAGAGGGAGGAGGCATAGCGCAGGTAAACCTCAAGAAGACCGCGGGTCTGAGGGTAGCGGGCGTCCATTTGAGGAGTCGGTGGCAGCGAGGCCATCAACTCCAGAAGCGGTAGAAGAAATTACCGTTGCAGCGCCATTAGGGCGCAAAGCCGGGCAAAAGTCCGTGCGGCCATTAGACTCTGAGGAGTCAGACCCGGAGGTTAACCCGCCTCAGGCAGACGTTATGGCTGCTCGGGTCGCCAGTTTAGAATTCCTCATGGGGAAAATGATTTACCAAGACCCACTCCAGGAGGAATACAGCCCGCGTTGGCCTACGGGAGAGCCAGCGCAGGGAGTGCCTTGGATGGGTCGGGCTCAGCGTTGGCCTACAGGAGAGCCAGCGCCAGCAATGCCTGAACAAAGGCAATTTATGCGTAGGCCTACAGGAGAGCCAGCTCCAACAATGTCTGAAGGAAGACAGTATAGGCGTTGGCCTACAGGAGAGCCAGTGCCAGCAGCACCTGAAAGAGGGCTGCCTGTGCGTGGGCCTACAGGAGAGCCAGCGCGCGGAGCACCTGAAAAAGGGTTTACTATGCGTAGGCCTATGGGAGAGCCAGCGCTAGAAACACCTGAAACAGGGATACCAGATCGCCCCCAACATGAGGAGGAGCAGCAAGATTCAGATGACGAATCATATGAGGACCAGAGCCCAATAACAGAGCCTAAAATACCAGGTCTGGTACAAAAATTTGCTGTTCCAAGATTAACAGGGGAACCATTGGGAGATGTATTAGCAATGACTATAAATTACTTGCTCTCCCATCAGCTCCAGGAATTAACCATGGATGAGACTGTCAAAAAATATGAAACCCCGCAGAATTGCGCACTGCTAGCAGTCCCAGCGGTGAATAATGTAATTTGGGGCTATTTGGGCATTGCAGTACGCGCACAAGAAATGAAATTACAGCGGGTGTTGAAATTGCTGGGGTCAGGCATTATGGCTTTCGCCAGAGGCTTGGATGAGGAGCATGTGTCTGCATCACAACAGGATGCCTTAGAACTTATGTGTATTGCGCACTTTGAAATATACTGTATTCGTAAAAGTGCTATGAGACCTAACATTCACCCTAAGTTTGCGGGGCTCTGTTAACCATCGAATATTCAATTGCCTAATCTGCTTTTTGGAGAGGATTTAGCCAAAAGGGTAAAAGACCTGAATGAAGAAGCAAAAACCATGGGGATGATGAAACCACCGGTGCTTGGCAGATCAATTCGAAGGCAGTTTCCCTACCGACATACGGTAACTGGGGCTGGTGAAGGAACAAGTCGATCCTTCCCATTTATGCGTTATTGGCGCACTGCTCCTGGGGCACGTGGAGGTTACAGTATTCCCGCTAAGAGCAGCGGACAACATTTGCCATCGACAAACCCCGAGGTAGGTGGGTCTGGTCCGGTAAGAGACATATTAAATGTTTCATACTCACAAGTTGGAGGAAGATTACAATTCTTCCTAAAAGAATGGCAAAAAATAACATCTGATCCGTTTATACTGTGCAGTATTGTGGGATTTAGAATTGAATTCTATCCATATTTGGATCCTCCAACTCAGCATATTTCAAACCGGACACGTATTTTTTCAAATCAAGAGAATATACAGATTCAGGCAGAACTTGAAATATTGTGTAAAAAAGGTGTAATAGAAAAGTCAGTTGACCAACACCACCAATTTGTGTCAAGTATTTTTCCTAGACCAAAAAAGGATGGTGGGTGCAAAATTATTCTAGATCTGACAAGTCTTAACCCTTTTGTACAATATAAACATTTTAAAATGGAGACATTTGCCAATGCCATACTGCTAATTTCAAGAAAATGCTATATGGCTAGCATAGATCTGCGAGATGCATATTACTCTGTGGCTGTGCATGGTAATGATCGGAGGTACTTACAATTTAGATGGATGAGTCAATTATGGCAATTTAAAGCATTGCCTAATGGTTTAACCTCAGCTCCGAGACTATTTACAAAATTGTTAAAACCAATCTTAGCATTACTAAGAGCTCAGGGCCATTTTCTAATGGCCTATTTGGATGATATTCTGATTGTGGGAGATACTCGGGCTACAACAGAAGCATCAGTGTCAAGAATTAAGCTCACTTTCGAGCGGCTGGGTTTTATTATTCACCCAGTTAAATCCAAACTATTACCAAGCACAGTAATTGATTACTTGGGTTTCACTATTAATTCAGAACACATGATAGTGACTCTGCCCAAGGATAAAAGGCTGCAGTTAATTGAAGGTTGTATTAAGCTCATTACACAGGACCAACCCTCAATTAGGCAGGTAGCAAGCTTGCTTGGCAAACTAATTGCTTCATTTCCAGCTGTACAGTTTGGACCACTGCATTATCAGCATTTGCAGTGAGCAAAGGTACATGCATTGAGGAGACATTCAGGGAATTTTGACAGGCCCATGCAATTGCCAGCTGCAGCCATTACTGAAATACAATGGTGGATCAGGAGTGTCTCTAATGCTTCCAGAGAAATTCTGGTTGAAACACCTTCCATTATTCTACAGACTGATGTAAGTGCTCTAGGTTGGGGCACTACTAATACTATTGCCAGCTGTGGAGGTAGATGGAATGTGGAGGAAATACCTTTGTTCCAAGAACAAGGGATCAATTACCTAGAACTTTTAGGAACATTTTATGAGCTTAAAGCTTATTGTTCTAATAAGCAAAATTTGCATGTTCAGGTACAGATTGACATTACTACGGCTGTAGCGTATGTTAATCACATGGGTGGTATCAAGTCAGAATCTTGTGATAGATTGGCAAACGTGATCTGGACCTGGTGTATTACCAGAAACATTTGGCTTTCGGCAATCAACCTATCAGGTAGATTCAACATAGTTGCAGACACAAGGTCACGTAAATTCAATGACAATACAGAATGGATGTTGGATCGTGACAAATTTAATAAAATTGTTGCACAGTTCGGGATGCCAGAGATTGATTTGTTTGCATCCAGACTTAACCACCAATTATCTAAATATGTGTCATGGGAACCTGATCCTGGTGCTGTAGCGGTGGATACTTTCTTGCTGCATTGGGGTAAAATGTTTGTGTATGCATTTCCTCCATTTTGCCTCATTAGTCGGTGTATACAGAAGATCAAACAGGACCGCTTCAGGGGTTTTGGTGGTACCAGACTGGCCTACACAACCGTGGTACCCTCTGGTGTTAAAAATAATTAAAAAGCCCCTTATGATTATTCCTAAACAGGAAAACCTGCTTGTGCACCCTGTAACTGGTGATTCGCATCCTTTACATGATCGTATTGGTTTGTTGATTTGCAGATTCTAAGGAGGCCATATCTCGGAAGAGGACTATCAGATCGTACTGTGGATGTTATTGCGGCAGCCTGGAGGAATAGTACCCAGAAGCAGTACATTTCTACATAAGGAAATGGGAGGTGTTTTGCTTAAGGCAGAATATTACATATCACACTGCAGACATCTCAGATGTGTTAGTTTCTGTCAACTCTTTATTTTGATTTACAGTTAAGCTATAGTGCAATCAATACTGTAAGGAGTGCTCTTTCTGCATATCTATGGAGGGAATCAGAACAAAATCCTGTAGGATAACACCCTTTGGTTTGTAGGTTTATGAAGGGAATTTTCAATTCCAAGCCTCCTAGACCCAGGTATACAGAAATCTGGAATGTAAGAGATGTGCTAATGCTCCTTCGCCAATGGACTCCTATTGCAGCTCTGTCATTGGCCAAAATTACCATGAAGGTAGTCATGCTCATGGCACTGGTTTCAGTACAGAGAATGCAAACATTACAGAAACTACGAATAGACAGGATGAAAATAGCAGCAGATGCCATTACGTTCTATGTCTATGATTTGCTTAAACAGAGTTGACTTGGACTCACAGGATGTAAGTTGTTTTTTTCAGCAAATCCTACGGATCCACGTCTATGTGTAGTAGCACATTTACGATGTTACATTGAAGCCACCAGAACCTTAAGAGGTGCAGAATCAGCATTCTTTATCAGCCATAAAAAAACGCATAAGAAAGTGTCGGTACAGACTATTTCAAGATGCCTGAAGCAGGTGTTGGTTGATGCAGGTATTGATACTGACAAATTTAAATCTCATTCCGCCAGGGCAGCATCAACATCGGCGGCCAAGGATTTGGACGTCCCAATAGACCTTATCCTCGCGGCCGCAGGATGGACAAGTGAACGGATATTTCACAAGTATTACCATAAGGAGATTACAGATCCTGGGTTAATTGGTGGTGCTGTTTTGGATTCAGTATTAAGTTCCCCCTTGTGATAAAGGGGTTACTATTGTTGTGATAAATAAACCATTAACTGATTGCATCTATGTTGTGGTTATGCATTGTTGACTGCTTTACTCATTTAGAGTCAATCAATGCAGTGAGACGCCTGGATTTGAATCTACGGCATGAAATCACAGGGCTTTAAAATCTACACGTAGTCACTCACGTGACTCCGAAGTAAAATAGTAAGATTAAACGAGAACTTACCAGTTTGAAGTTTGATCTTTATTTTATGAGGAGTTACGATGAGGGACTACGTGCCCTCCACTCCCACCCCTCATGAAGGTCAAATGGTAGTTCTAATCTTCACGTATCTTATTATCATACATCAGTAATTATTATCTGTGATTTCACACCGCTGCTTTGAAGATTGACGCATGTGCGGCTGGACGGGCTCTTCTTCGCGTAGTCCCTCATCGTAACTCCTCATAAAATAAAGATCAAACTTCAAACTGGTAAGTTCTCATTTAATCTTGCTATTTACCACCATTATTGGCTTGTATTTGCATAGTAAAGCTGCAGATTCTAGCAATATCTAGCTTGTGAATGCATCTTGCACAGCAGCATGCATTGAAAAGAGATTGGAGCAGACAAAATCCAAGTTAAAGCCAGGACTGATATCAGGGCTAAGCCTTGTCCACTGTTGAATGCCCTAATTTTGGCATTGTTTGTGTACTGAACTCTGCTGCTGAAGTTTCACTAATTTCAATAGAACATGCCCACATTGTGACCGAGCATGTTTAGCACATTTGACAGGGAGCCAGTCTTTATCCACAGATCTTTCCGCACCACGATGCCTGAAACTTGCCAGATCATTTAAGTCAGTTTTTAGATAACCAATAAGCAAAGTGACAATGTGAATTCATTTAATGCACTCTGTGCTACATTGTATTTCACTCCTGAATTTGATGGAATGAAGTGTCAGTCGTGGAGGTTAACTCATGACACACACCACAAAAGATGAATTTCTCCCAAAAATATTCCTATCATCGCAGAAGGTCTTCACTCGCAGTAAAATAAGTGAAACATCATTGAAGCATTTATATCGAGCAAGATATAAACTATCAGTGGAACTCAGCAGGTCACAGGTTATTTTCTCCTGATTTCTTTATCCGCAGTCTCTTGTGTCTATATGTTACACAGAGTTGGTCATTCATATGTTCATAAGACATAGGAGCAGAATTAGGCTATTCGGTCCATCGAGTCTGCTCCGCCACTCGATCATGGCTGGTCCATTTTTCTCTCTCAACCCCAATCTCCTGCCTTTTCCCCATAACTTTTTCTACCCATTATAATTAAGAACCTATCTATCTCCACGTTAAAAATACCCAATGACCTGGCCTCCACCGACGTCTGTGGCAATTCATTCCAAAGATTCGCCTCCTGTTGGCTAAATAAATTCCTCCTCCTCTCAATTCTATAAGGGACATCGTTATATTCTAAGGATGTGCCCTCTGGTCCTAGCCTCTCCCACAACTGGAAACATCCTCTCCACATCCACTCTATCTAGGCCTTTCATTATTCGGTAGGTTTCAAAGAGATTGCCCTCATTCTTCGAAACACCAGTGAGTACAATCCCAGAGCCATCAAATACTTCTCATACATTAACCTAATCAAGCATGTAAGAAGGAACTGCAGATGTTAGTTTAAACCAAAGATAGACACAAAAAGCTGGAGTAAGTCAGCGGGTTCGGCAGCATCTCTGGAGAAAAGGAATAGGTGACGTTTTGGGTCGAGACCCTTCTGAATAGACCCAGCTTTTTGTGCCTAATAACTTAATCAACCCTAGGAGCATTATCATAAACCACTTTTGGACCGTCTCCAACACCAGCATGTCCTTCCTCACATATGGGGCCTAAAACTGTTCACAATACTTCAAATGCAGTCTGGCCAGTGCCTTATAAAATCTCAGCATCACATCCTTGCTTTTACAGTATATACTAGTCCTCTGGAAATTTATGCTAACATTGCATTTGTCTTCCTTACTACCGACGCAACCTGCAAATTAATCTTTAGGGAATCCTGCACCAGGATTCCCAAGTCCCTTTGTAACCTCCAATTTCTGAAACCTCTCCACATTTAGAAAATAGTCAATGCCTTTATTGCTTCTACCAAAGTGCATGTGAATATACTTTGGTATACAGTATTCCATTTGCCACTTCTCTGCCCACTTTCCCAACCTGTCCAAGTCCTTGTGCAGACTCCCTGCCTTCTCAACACTACCTGCCCCTCCACCTATCTTTGTATCATCCGCAAAGCCATCATTTCCATAATCCAGATCATTAACATATAACGTGAAATGTAGCGGACGCAACACTGACCCCTGCAGAACACCACTAGTCACTGGCTACCAACCAGAATAGACCTCTTTAGTCCCACTCTCTGCCAGGCCATCAACCTTCTATCCACGCTCATAGCTTGCATCTAATACCACGGGCTCTTAGCTTTCGCAGCCTCACGTGCGGCACGTTACCAAAGGCCTTCTGAAAATTCCAAATAAACAATATCCATTGACTCTCCCTTGTCTATCCTGCTTGTTACAATTCCTCCCCCTTCTGCCATGGGGTAGACTGAGACTGACACCCCCCCCCCCCACCTCCCTCCCAATCTTTGCACATCCCCCAAGCCTTTCCACTCATTTCATGTTTCATGTATTTTGTGTTTTTATGACTGTTGGAAGATCAGTTTCCCTTCTGGGATCAATAAAGTTATATCGTATCGTAAGGTTACTTCCTCAAAGAATTCCAACAGATTTGTCAGTTAAGAACTCTCCTTAACAATCCATGGTGACTTTGACCTATGTTATCAAGCGCTTCCATGTATGCAGAAACCTTATCCTTAATAATGGACTCTCATCTCTGACCAATCACTGAAGTCAGGCTAACCAGCCTATAATTTCCTTTCTTTTGCTTCACTCCCTTCTTAAACAGTGGCGTTACATTTGATATGTCAAAATCTCTTATCAGGTGTTGTGCATTATTATCCCTGGAAAATAGTGCCTTAGAAGTCTAAAGAACACCACCATCTGCAGTTCCATGCATCTCCATCTAAAGGGCATCCTGTTCAGAGAACAAACATGCACCATGTTCATTCTTGCGCACAGCTCACAAGATGGAGTCCACATTGTCAGCCATTGAATGAAGGTGTTCAGGTGATACATACTTTATCAGTTGCTCACAAATTCATACGTATTTGCACATACTGTCACAACATTTCAGAAACATTTAGACAGGTACATGGATAGGACTGGTTCAAAGGGATATGGGCCAAATGCAGGCAGTTGGGACATGTTGGCCGGTATATAAAGGTTGGAACACTTTTTTTTTCAAAAGCTATAGACATCTTCATTTAAGTGCAGAAATCTTATGTTTGAGCTCATAGTAAGATGTTCTCAAGTCCCCTTTAGTTAAACATTGGTGGATTTGCAGAGTTTTCCTAGCTCATGCTACTCATTAGAGTAACCAGGCTGCATAATCAAGCATAAAGCTAGCTCAGGGTGGATTTGACAAACATGGGTTTAGCATTAAATTACTCATTACTGAGTATGTAAACAATGTAAGTACCGATGCGGCGAGAAACACCAATAACTCTTCTGGATTACGTAACAATAACACAAGTGAACGGAATAAATGTATTTTTTATTGTCTTTCATGCTGCTGCTGTTCAATTGTCCTGTTCTGGAGCACAACTCTCTGCTTGCCATCATCTTTCTTGTTTTCATTACAGTCACAGTAAATATTGGACATTTACCTGGTTGTCGAGATTTTACAACCAAATTATATTCAACATCATGTTACACAGGTATAACACTCAGACCTAGTGGGACTAGTGTAGATGTGACATTTTGGTCGGCATGTGTAACCTGAGCCGAAGTGCCTGTTTCGATGCTGTATGACTCTATGACCTAGAGCAGGGATAACTGAGTAGCAACCAGTTACGCAGACACTGACTTATTTTCCTCTCTTTAATCTAAGGCATTGATGGTATCAAAGCATCCTTAATATTTACCCGGCTGAAATCAACTTACTTAGTTCAGCAGCTGAACCTCAAATGGTTCCAGATATAACGTATCTGCCTCTAGGCTTAACTGGATTAGTTTAGTTTAGTTTAGTTTAGTTTAGAGATACAGTGCAGAAACAGGCCCTTCGGCCCACAGAGTCCATGCCGACCAGCGATCCCCGCACATTAACACTATCCTAATGTGCTAGGGACAATTTACATTCATACCAAGCCAATTAACCTACAAACCTGTACGACTTTGGAGTGTGGGAGGAAACCAACAGACCTCAGAGAAAACCCACACAAGTCACGGGGAGAACGTACAAACTCTCTACAGACAGGACCTGTAGTTGGGATCAAACCCGAGTCCTCGGGCACTGTAAACGCTGTAAGGCAGCAACTCTACCGCTGCAACACCTTGCCGCCCATTTACTGAATGAAAGTGGAGCATGACATAATAATTAATATCTAACTAATTGTGAAGCTCCATAAACTTTCTGATCACATAAGCCCACTAACCTATTTATTGTAACTTCAATTCCAATATATGATAGATATCACCAAACCTAATGTACATGTGGCAAAGAATACCTATTTGAGAATTTTCTTTCCCTAGCAGGTATATTAGTTTATTTGCCAGGCAAAATATATTAAATTTTAAGTTAATATACGATGAGCTTTGCTCTTTACTGTATATTTTGTTCAACTTGCCGATAATAATTTAACTAATCATTTATTAGATTATTTGAAAATCCCAAACACAATAATTCCACATTCATATCTGAATTCTATTCTTTAATTGCAACACAATCATTTTCAAAATTATTCAATCTTTGCAATGACTTCAGTTGACTGAAACTCTTGCTTAAATATAGATAATAAAATCACTGATTGAATTTCACACTAGAAAACTGAACCAGAATCTATCTTCTTTAAAATAAATATTGCAGTTTTAATTTCACAGTAAGCATCTCAGATGTATTGTATCCAGCCTCATCAATGGTAACATTCCTTTTGTAGGAAATGTCCCCTGGTACTGTATATAAATAAGGCTTTTGCAGTTTAATACATTTTATGTGATTAATAAATTGTCACATCCGTGACATTTTTTGAATTCATTGTGCAACAGCCTTGCGCTATAGCCTTTATTTCAAAAATATAAAGTCATTCACAATCAAAAAGCAGATATAACCATTATTCAACGCTGTTATAGAATGCTATTTAAAGTTTGCAAAATACTAAATGGTGATGAATTATCATCAGTACTCAATGACTGACCCTAACAATGCGCAATAAATTTAGAAATAACCACTTTTAATACTTCAAATTAGCATCATAGAACCATTGCAGCGCAAAAGCTGACCATTCAGCCCATCAACCCCATGCTAGCTCCAATTTATCCAATCCCAATCCTCTATCCCTTCCAATTGCCTTGTAAAGTACTTTTTCTCCAGCACCAATGTAACTCACTTTGAGAGCCCTTGTTTGTTCCACCAGAGAACTGCAACTCATTACCACACTCTGCTCAAAATATGTTTTTTTCTAACATCTCCCATGTATCCATGGCCCTTCAAAACTCTGTTCGCTGTTCCTTACACCATTCGAAATTAGACCATTATCATCCTTAAAATAGAGTAACTTGGCGGGACAGACAGCATCTCTGGAGAGAAGGAATGGGTGACGTTTTAACGTCGAGACCATTCTTCACACATTTCTCTCTAACCCTAAATAAACCTCCCATGATCTTTTACACAGCATTGGACTTTTAAAACAAACATGAGTACAGCAGATTTTCCAGGAAAAGGTTGAAGGATCTGTACAGAACAACAAGTATTTCTGGTGTAAGTTTGGAATTTCTGCATGTGCACAAATTAAATTTTGTTCAAAGCTCAATTAATATTCAATAACTATCAAGTCGCCAAGGAAATTCCTTTACTGCACAAGAGCATTACTATCTTATGTCGTGAAGCACAATATTATCGAGAAAGTAACAAAGCCTAATTTGTGCTAAATTATGGGCAGGTTGGGACTATAAACTTACTCACACTGGGAGCTAGCTGAGATTGACCACATTGATTTAGCTCAGGGCACGGAGCAGTCATCATAGCAAAGTTTAATTCTGTCAAACTGGACTGGTGCTAAATTACATCCCAGAGGAGAGGCGAACAGGATTCCAAATCATTATTTCAATAAACTCCGTGATGACCTTGGTTTATTATTTCACCTGAAGGGCAACATCTTTGACAGGAAATGCCTCCGACACCGTAATGAGATATTACAATATGCTGGCGAGCTGATCCGATCCGGACCCAGCTTCCTATTACTCATTCTGTTATATAAGGGGACTGCTGCAGAGCACATGCAAAGACACTTGGAGACAGGTGGTTGAAGAAGTTGCTCTGTGGGTGCTTCTACCTTTTGGCCATGCACAGCTTGAACATTGTATCTGTTGCCAGAATTAACTTCCAACATAGAAACATAGAAACATAGAAAATAGGTGCAGGAGTAGGCCATTCGGCCCTTCGAGCCTGCACCGCCATTTGATATGATCATGGCGGATCATCCAACTCAGTATCCCATCCCTGCATTCTCTCCTTACCCCCTGATCCCTTTAGCCACAAGGGCCACATCTAACTCCCTCTTAAATATAGCCAATGAACTGGCCTCAACTACCTTCTGTGGCAGAGAATTCCACAGATTCACCACTCTCTGTGTAAAAAATGATTTCCTCATCTCGGTCCTAAAAGTCTTCCCTCTTATCCTTAAACTGTGACCCCTAGTTCTGAACTTCCCCAACATCGGGAATAATCTTCCTGCATCTAGCCTGTCCAACCCCTTAAGAATGTTGTAAGTTTCTATAAGATCCCCCTCAGTCTTCTGAATTCCAACGTGTACAAGCCGAGTCTATCCAGTCTTTCCTCATATGAAAGTCCTGCCATCCCAGGAATCAGTCTGGTGAACCTTCTCTGTACTCCCTCTATGGCAAGAATGTCTTTCCTCAGATTAGGAGACCAAAACTGTATGCAATACTCCGGGTGTGGTCTCACCAAGACCCTGTACAACTGTAGTACAACCTCCCTGCTCTTATACTCAAATCCTTTTGCTATGAATGCTAACATACCATTTGCTTTCTTCACTGCCTGCTGCACCTGCATTCCTACTTTCAATGACTGGTGTACCATGACACCCAGGTCTCGTTGCATCTCCCCTTTTCCTAATCGGCCACCATTCAGATAATAGTCTACTTTCCTGTTTTTGCCACCAAAGTGGATAACCTCACATTTATCCACATTATTCTGCATCTGCCATGCCTTTGCCCACTCACCCAACCTATCCAAGTCACCTTGCAGCCTCCTAGCATCCTCCTCACAGCTAACACTGCCCCCCAGCTTCGTGTCATCCGCAAACTTGGAGATGTTGCATTCAATTCCCTCCTCCAGATCATTAATATATATTGTAAATAGCTGGGGTCCCAGCACTGAGCCTTGCGGTACCCCACTAGTCACTGCCTGCCATTCTGAAAAGGACCCGTTTACTCCTACTCTTTCCTTCCTGTCTGCCAGCCAGTTCTCTATCCACATCAATACTGAACCCCCAATACCATGTGCTTTAAGTTTGTATGCTAATCTCTTATGTGGGACCTTGTCGAAAGCCTTCTGAAAGTCCAGATATAACACATCCACTGGTTCTCCCTTATCCACTCTACTAGTTACATCCTCGAAAAATTCTATAAGATTCGTCAGACATGATTTACCTTTCATAAATCCATGCTGACTTTGTCCAATGAACTCATCAATTTCCAAATGTGCTGCTATCCCATCTTTAATAACGGACACCAGAATTTTCCCCACCACCGATGTTAGACTAACTGGTCTGTAATTCCCCGTTTTCTCTCTCCCTCCATTTTTAAAAAGTGGGGTTACATTAGCTACCCTCCAGTCCTCAGGAACTACTCCAGAATCTAAAGAGTTTTGAAAAATTATGACTAATGCATCCACTATTTCTGCGGCTACTTCCTTAAGTACTCTGGGATGCAACTTATCCGGCCCTGGGGATTTATCGGCCTTTAATCCATTCAAGTTACCTAACACCACTTCCCGGCTAACCTGGATTTCATTCAGTTCCTCCATCTCATTTAACCCCCGGTCCCTTGCTATTTCCGGCAGATTATTTATGTCTTCCTTAGTGAAGACAGAACCAAAGTAATTATTCAATTGGTCTGCCATGTCCTTGTTCCCCATGATCAATTTGCCGGTTTCTGACTGCAAGGGACCTACATTTGTTTTAACTAATCTTTTCCTCTTGACAGATCTATAAAAACTTTTGCAGTCAGTTTTTATGTTCCCTGCCAGTTTTCTTTCATAATCTATTTTCCCTTTCCTAATTAAGCCTTTTGTCCTCCTCTGCTGGACTCTGAATTTCTCCCAGTCCTCTGCTTGTTCTGGCTAATTTGTAGGCTTCCTCTTTTGTTTTGATACTATCCCTGATTTTCCATTAGCGTTTTCTGCCCCTTAGTGTTTCGCAGCTCGACCCATATCGATTCCACATCCTCCAAGCTAATGTCCTTCCTTTCTATTGCGTTAATTTCCTCTCTAACCAGCAACGCTACCCCGCCTCCTTTTCCTTTCTGTCTATCCCTCCTGAATATTGAATATCCCTGAATGTTCAGCTCCCAGCCTTGGTCACCCTGGAGCCATGTCTCTGTGATCCCAACTATATCATATTCATTAATAACTATCTGCACATTCAACTCATCCACCTTATTACGAATGCTCCTTGCATTAAGATACAACGCCTTCAGGCTTGTCTTTACAACACTCTTACCCCTTATACAATTATGTTGAAAAGTGGTCCTTTTTGATTTTTGCCCTGGTTTTGTCTGCCTGCCTCTTTTACTTTTCACCTTGCTACCTATTGCTTCTACCCTCATTTTACACCCCCCTGCCTCTCTGCTCTTGCACCCATCCCCCTGCCACATTAGTTTAAATCCTCCCCGACAGCACTAGCAAACACTCCCCCAAGGACATTGGTTCCATTCCAGCCCAGGTGGAGACCGTCCTGTTTGTACTGGTCCCACCTCTCCCAGAACTGGTTCCAATGCCCTAGCAATTTGAATCCCTCCCCCTTGCATCATTTTTCAAGCCACGTATTCATCTGCAATATCCTCCTATTTCTACTCTGACTGGCCCGTGGCACTGGTAGTAATTCAGAGATTATTACCTTTGAGGTCCTACTTTTAAGTTTATCTCCTAGCTCCCTAAATTCACCTTGTAGGACCTCATCCCTATTTTTACCTATATCGTTGGTGCCAATATGCACCACGACAACTGACTGTTCACCCTCCCCCTCCAGAATGTTCTGCAGCCATTCAGTGACATCCCTGACCCTTGCACCAGGGAGGCAACATACCATCCTGGAGTCTCGTTTGCAGCCGCAGAAACGCCTATCTATTCCCCTTACAATTGAATCCCCTATTACTATAGCCCTTCCACTCTTTTTTCCCCCCTTCGAACTGTGCGCAGAGCAGTATTTTTAGAAATATCTAATTTACTGACTCAACTGACGCCAGTAAAGTGAAGAGGAAATTAAAACGGCAATGCGCGCTCAGAAGATTTGAATAAAATTGTCGCACAAAAGAACATGTTCTATTTGATCCTGTGTCAAGGAATTTTACCACTCTCTCTACTTGTCTTTCACTCTCAGGAAGCTAGTTACTTGGACCCCAAGTTTCTTGAGTTATGAGCCTGTCCTACTTATGCAACTTTTTCGGCGACTGCCGGCACCCGTCATAGATCGTTGCAGGTTGCCGAAAAATGTCAACATGTTGAAAATCCAGCGGCGACCAGAACAAGGTATGACTCTTTGGGTGACTACTCACGACCATAGAGGCTTCCCTCCGTGACATGTTGCCGGGGTGTCGCCTGTATGGTCATGAGTTATCTCCTCAGTCACCCAAAGAGTCGTAGCATCTTTCTGGTCGCCGCTGGATTTTCAACATGTTGAAAATGTTCGGCGACCTGCAACGACCTATGACGGGGTACCGGCAGTCACCGAAAAAGTCGTGTAAGTGGGACAAGCCCATGTGACAGAGACCAACTCTACTGCAATAAAGTGATATAAAAAAGGATAGGCAAATGTGGCAAGACTCAATGGGTACGAAGGAACGGCAGATGCTGGTTTAAACCAAAGATAGACACAAAATGCTGGAGTAACTCAGCGGGACAGTCAGCATCTCTGGATAGAAGGAACTGGGTGATGTTTTGGGTCGAGACCCTTCTTCAGAAGAAGAATCTCGACCTGAAACGTCACTTATTCCTTCTATCCAGAGATGCTGCCTGCCCGCTGAGTTGCTCCAGCATTTTGTGTCTATCGTCTATGTACTCCTGATTATTTCTGGTTACTTAAATTTAGTTTAAACCTCATCTCAGCATTATGAATTGGCCAGAAGGTGATTCACCTGGTTAGGTGAACAAGAAATTAAATACTTGAAGGTAGAGCATTACCAGCTAAACCATACGATCGCAGTGGCAGTCCGCCCAGCTTCCACATGAATCCCCGAATTAATTAAAATGCAAGTTCCAAGTGATTTCACCATCAGCATTTTTCATCTGTCTCTTAAGTGTGGGATGATGCAATGCATTACGTACATCAGTAGGATTTGTTGCAAAGGTTCAGTTAAGCTGTCTATTATATTTTAATAATTCTTTCAGTACAAAACAAGACCATACTATTTTCCAGTTAATTCCCAGGGAGTTCATGCTACAGCAGTCATTGATGCCAGTTGGGATAGGCACATGGTCAGATTAGATAAGTGAAATCGATGTAATGTTAATACTCTTTTATGCTTTATGCGCCCAGATCCAATTATAGCAATCTGTTTCTGCTTTTAGACTGATTTTGTTTTAGTCTATCTAGCCTGCAGCTCGTTGAATCACACAATTTGTGAACATTGTGTCAGTTATAATGATTTAACCATCCAGAATCCTTGTTATTGTGACACAACATATTGACCAATTAATAACTTATTTTCCACAAATTATTATATATCTCCTGACAAATGTTCAAACTAATCAAAAGCATTGAGTACAATATTTTTTATAAGTGTGCAACCTTATCAACCAAATGTACATATAGAAATTATTTCAAGTAAAATCATATGTGTGGAATCCAACTACTAATCTTCAGCAATAGAAAACTAGTGGCACAAAAGTATTGTACATGTAGTCATTGTGCCTGCCTCTACCACTTCCTCAGGCAGTTTATTCTACATACCCACCACTTCTGTGTGAAGAAGTTGCCTCGCAGATTTCCTTTAAATTTTCCCCACCTCGAGTTTTGAACTCCCCAACCCTGGGAAAAAGAATGACAAACCATCTTACCTATGCTCCTCGTGAATGTATATCTCTATAAGGACATCCTCAGCCTCATAAGGTTCTGGCCTACTCAGCCTCTCCTTGTAACTCATGGCCTTCAGACCTGGTAACAATGTTGTGAATCTTTTCTGCACCTTTCCAGCTTAATGACATCCTTCGTCTAGCTGGACGGGAACTGACGCAATGCTACACTAGACTACAACTGATTGATTGATTGATTGAAAGATACAGCATGAAAACAGGTCCTTCAGCCCACCGAGTCCATGTCGACCACTTTACTTCGGAGTCATGTGAGTGATTCAGTGAAGAAGCCCCGCCAGTCCGCATGCATATCATTACGTCATCCGCTCTGGCTACCTTTTGAAATGGCTACGAAAGGGGAACAAATGGAATAGTAAGATTAAACGAGAACTTACCTAAGTTTGAAGTTTGATCTTTATTTTATGAGGAGTTACGTAGGTGATTACGTGAAGAACCCCGCCAGTGCGCCAATCTTCAAAGCAGCGGTGTGAAATCACAAAAAACAACAACCGAAGTAATATAGTCTCATACTAAAACGAGTAAGACAAGAACTTCCATCTGACCTTTATGATAGAGGGTAGGGTCGTGGTGGGCACGTAATCACCTACGTAACTCCTCATAAAATAAAGATCAAACTTCAAACTTAGGTAAGTTCTCGTTTAATCTTACTATTTTACTTCGGAGTCACGTGAGTGACTACGTGAAGATTTTAAAGCTTTGTGATTTCATGCCGTGGATCAATCCCGGCTTCTCACTGCATAGATTGACTCGGAACGAGAATAATCAATCATGCATTCATAATAACATTTGTACCACAAATGCAGTAATTCATTTCAAGAATGAAATGAATCAGATCCCCTTTAAACCAGAGGAATTTACACAGAACTTAAAATAGTTTCTGCAAACAACCCCGCATTAACAATAGGCCGATGGTAAAAATGTTGAAACATCAACTCATTGGACCACCCGGCGGCTGCGAGGATATGGTCGACGGGGCCGTCTTTTGCCCTGGCCGCCGACATTTCTGCTGCCCTAGTCGAGTGAGACGTAAAAACATAAGTGTTAATACCAGCAGCTGTTAAGACTTCTTTTATCCATCTGGAAATAGTCTGTATTGAAACTCTCTTGTGTGGTTTCTTGTGTGTGATCAAAAACCCAGTTTCCGTATTCTCAAATTCTTTGTGACCTCAATGTATTGTAATAAATATGTCTTAATACAAAGACATGGATCATTTGGATATGCTGCCAGCATAATTTTAAATCCTGTCACACCTGGCCTAATTTGCTTTATTAGGTCATAGATATAGAATGTAACCTTGTCTTCAATTACTTCCATACTGTCTATTTGTAATTTTCCAAGTGTTTGCACTCGTTGTGCTGTCACTCATGCCATAAACATGAATACTTTCATACTGAGCTTGACCAAAGGTAAAGACACACTTGATAACCATCACGAAGTAGTTTCAGTACCACACTTACATCCCAGATTGTCACGTACCTAGGTTTCGGTGGTTTGGAATTAAAGATTCCTTTCATTAGTCTGGAAACAATTGGGTGTGACCCAATTGAGTTTCTTTCTGAATCCAGAACCAAATATGAGGACAATGCACTTCTGGCTGAATTAATTGCACTACAACTCAGACCTTCATCATAATAAAGTTTTGACAGAAATTCTAAACATTTGAAATATCTGCAGTACTTTATTGCACATTCTTTTGTACCCAGAACTTTTCCCATTTCTTAATATGAGAAAGGTACTGTTTTTTGAGTGCTCTTCCTCCAGGCTGCCGTAAGCATGTCCACAGTATGCTCAGACAGTCCTCGTCCCAGAAAAGGCATTCTTAAAACCTGCAAATCAACAAATCCAAACGATCATATAATGGATGTTGTTCCCCTGTACAGGGAGCAGCAATAAATTACTATTTTTTGGGACTTTCATCAACATTTGTGTTGTTAATTCTAATATCAACGGATACCATGGCTGTGTAGGCCAATCTGGTACTACCAATACCCTTGAAGCAGCATCTTGCCTGATTTTAAGCAAACATTGGCTTATGAGGCAGAAAGGTGGAAATATATATGAAAACATACCACCCCAATGTAGCGAGAAAGCATCAATCGCCACTGCTCCTGGATCTGGTTTCCATGAGACATATCTCGATAGCTGATGATTCAAGTCGATGTCGGTCATTCCAAATCTGATGACTATATCATTGAATACCTCTTGATTCAACATCCATTCTTTATTATCATGGAACTTTTCGTGACCTGGTGTCTGCTATCGTTCATTCTACCTGGTAGATAGATAGCTGAAATCCAAATGTTCTTTTCAATACACCAAGCCCAAAGTTGATTAACCATTTTGTCACAAGACACCGACTTAATTCCATATCATTAATATAAACAACTACTGTTGTGTTATCAATTTGAACTTGAACATGCTTATTAGTTGTGTTAGAACAATAAGCTTGGAGCCCATAGAAACATCCTAGAAGCTCCAAATAGTTAATTCCCCATGTCTGCAGTAACAATGACTCTTCCTGATTCCATCTGCCTCCTCAGCTAGATGTTAAGTCAGTTGCACCCCATCCTGGTGCACTGGCATCAGTTTGTAATATCATGGAAGGTTGTTCAATCAGCACTTTGCTGGAACTGCTTGAGACATGTAGAATCCACCACTGCAGATCAGAAACAGCATTTGTTGTTAGTTGCATGGTTCTATCAAAATGACCAACATGCATTCTCGGTGCCTGTTCTTTAAGTCTCTGCAGCTGTTGATAATGTAATGGTCCAAATTGGACTGCTGGGAATGCTGCTACTAATTTTCCCAGTACACGAGCCACCTGTCTAATTGAAGGTTTTTGCTCGTTTAGGAGATTACTGCAATCTTTAATCAAATCCACCCTTTTCCCTGGGCAAAGTGATATTCATTTGGACTGAATCAATTGTGAACCCCAAATAATTAATAGAGCTACATGGTGTTAACCTAGATTTCTGTGGATGAATTAGAAACCCCAACTTTTCAAAAGTTGATTTCACAACCGCAACAGACACTTCTGTTGACTGTTTTGTCTTTCCTATAATCAATACATCATCCAAATATGCCATTAGTACATGCCCCTGGCTACTCAGCAAGCCCAGAATTGGTTTTAACAATTTTTGTGAATATTCTGGGTGCAGATATTAACCCATTAGGCAGAGCTTTGAACTGCCACAACTGGTTCATCCATTTAAATTTAAGATACTTCCTATCTTCTGAATGAACAGACACTGAATAATATGCATCTTTCAAGTCTATAGTTGCCATATAACATGCTTCTGAAATAAGCTGTTTGGCAGTCACAAATGTTTCCATTTTAAAATGTCTAAATTGCACAAAAGGATTCAGATTTATCAAATCTACAAGAATCCTACATCCTCCATCCTTTTTTGATCGAGGGAATATTTTTGACACAAATTGGTGACTTTGGTAGACTGATTTTTCAATAACCCCTTTTTTTATATAGGGTTTCAATTGCAACCTGAACCTCCATCACTTCTTTTTGTACAAAGTGCAGAGTTCGGCTAGGAACATGCTGAACAGGCAAATCATAATTTGGATTGAATTCAATTCGAAATCCTTGTATATTATTCAGGATTACCACACCTGAAGTAATTTTCTTCCAATTATTATAGAAGAAATGTAACCTGCCTCCATCTTTTGGACTTAATCCAGTTAGTATGTTCCCATGAGAACCAGGTCCACCTACCTCTTGAGTCATTTGAGTACCCTGAGATTCCTGGGTTCTCCCGGAAGCACGCCCACTGGTTCTTGCTCCCGCTGCAGGCCACCAACTACGTCCCTGCATTGATGAGCGACTTGGTCCAGGATCCGTATGACGTCTGAAAGGATACTTCCTCTTTACAGACTTCACAACCATTGATGTCTTCATCAATCCTGTTTTCGCTTCATCTTCCAACTCTTTAATACGTCTCCCGAGATCTCTCCAAAGAGTAAGTTGGGTAATTTGTATATTACTTGGTTTGCAGAGTGCTGCGAATTTCGGATTCATAGTAGACCGTATAGCACTTCTCGAAGTGGGTGCTGCATAGCAACCCCAGTGCTTGCTGATGCAACTTCATCATCTTTTGGTTGTTGCCTGCTATTCTGGTAAAAGCAGTTATTCCAGAACCCAGCAGCTTTAATATTCTCTGCAACTGATTCCAGATACTCTTGCAGTCTCATCCATTTCATGCTGTTCCAGCTAATGGTAAACCAAGTAATTTATTAAGGAGGCCAGTTCTTCCTAATGGCTCTCCTGACCCTGACGGGGCAGCGAATCCTACTACCAGGGGTGGAACATCTGGCAGCTGCCTTTCATCGCCTTGTACAGCCTCACCGTCAGAGTCGGGGTCTGAAATCTCATGACCCGTAGCACGCTCCTCATTCCTGAGGGTGCATTCCATCAGCCCTGAGCCAGGTGCTGTTATGCTGCTCCTCCAGCTTGGATTACAGTACACTCCTTCCTGAGTGAACTTTTGCTCCAACAACCGATGAAAAAGGCTTCTATTTGGGCAATACGCTCGAAAGCAGTATCTAGCCCTGTACCAGGAGCTGTTTGAGCTGTTTCCAGCAGCTTGGCTTTCAGAACACTCCTCCCTGAGTGAACGTTGCTCCAACAGCCTGTGTAAAAGGCTTTCTATTTGGGCAATACGCTCTAAAGCAGTATCTAGCCCTGGAGCTTCTTCATTGCCTGGGACTCCCTCCGTTGGGATTTAAACTTTGTCTTTTGCCCGACAGGCGCTGACTGTGTTTTCACCAGCCCCAGGTCCACAGTCGCTATGCTCACCGCTGGCGACTGTACCGGGGTTTAGAGGCGGTTGGTCTCTAACCGCGGACTCCCGACTTTCCCGACTTCTGTCGGCTATGTCGCTCGCCTCTTCCCCCTGTCCGTTTTTTCCCATGGCGTCTGTGGAAAAAATCGCCATAGACTCACAGTAAACGGACCTGGAAAACCTGTAAATTTTACTTACCTTGTAGTTGAAAAACTACAAACCACTCGAGGAGCACTGCTCCTCACGTCCGTTTGCGTCAAGGCGTCTGACGTAATGACGCGCAGGCGCACTGGCGGGGTTCTTCACGTAGTCACTCACGTGACTCCGAAGTAAAACAATCGATAAAGGAGTCAGTTATGAAAGAAGTTTCTCAAAGGATTTCTCAGATGATATCGGATGGGAACGTCTCATTGCTGGAAAAGCTGTCTAGAGAAATTAAAAAAGGTAACGGTGAGCTGAAGGAGAAATTTGATAATTTAGAGAAACGTGTGAAAGAAGTTGAGAAGGAGTTTGCTTCAGAGATCAAGCGACTGGAAAAAGCTTGTAACAAGAAATGTGATTCTATGCTCAAGGCCACTCAAAATTGCAACAAGATTATGGAAGAAATGGATGCAACAATGAGTGAGATGGCTGAGGAGATAAAGAGACTGAAAAAGGCACAAGAAGCTGCTAGGGGGCAACTTGTTAAAATGATTGATAAATGTTTGGACTTGGAAGCGAGATCGAGAAGGCAGAACTTAAGAATTGTTGGAGTAAAAGAAGGAAGGGAGGCTGGAAAGCACCCCCGAGAATTTGCGGCCAACTTAATTAAACAAGTTTTTAAGCTGACGGAAAATCCCGGAATAGATGTGGCACATCGGGTCCATCGCGCTCAGACTGGATCTGAGTTCCCCCCTAGGCAGATTATTGCGAAATTTCTTGACATCTCTACACTAGAAGATATACTGAAAAAGATTCCGTTCGGTTCAAATCTGACATTTGAAGGGGATAATCTACATTTTTTCCGTGACTACCTGCCTGAAATAGTCAGAAAACGGAACATGTTCACAAAAACAAGAAACATTTTGAAAGGAGTCCCGGGGGTAAGATATGGCATTTTGTATCTGGCTAAAATGAGAATTACCTATGACTCCAGGGAACGGGCATTTCTGGACCCAGAAGAGGCATTTAAATATGCACAAGATACTGTATCGTAAAGGAGAAGGACTGAGAACTAAAAATATTATAGAGCAGAATCGGTGAAGATAAGACTCTTTCTGTTTAAAATAAAAAGAACTGGTTCTCATTAAGATGGCGGAATTTTACATGAGGCGTCGGCCAGACATGTTATCTCCATGGAATGTGTATTCGAGGTCGCAAGCTATGTTTTACCTTGAATGAAGGACTCAAAGAAAAACAAAACGAAGTGATGGAACATGGAAAACAACCTCAAGCCGGAGAACAAACGAAATAATACAGACGGACTTGATTATAAAAAAGTTTGATCTGTGTTTCTTTTTTTATATAACCAGATATTAACACAAATAACTCACTAACACAACTAATTAACTAAATAATACTAACCTACTTTAATGTACATCTAAGTTTAAGGATAATGAGCTAAAATTATAGATATTTACTAACCAATATTAATCATTTAAAAATTCATAACAGAACTAGTATAAGATTTGGGTAATGAGGGGGGGAGGAGATCCAGACACTTGGAAGATATCCAGGAGTCTGACTCCGTTAACCCCTTGGAACCCGCTGTTGGAATCTGCTGTTGTTTAAAATCAAATTTGGGGATTTTAGTGGGGAACTGAAGGTAATAATGGTTGGGGTATACGTATATAAAGATATTTAAACTAACATAGGCTAAATTTCAGTACATACTCAAGACTAGATTACTTGGAGCTGAATATGGATATTAGATCCCAAGTGGTTCTTCTTTTTTTTCTCTACCAGTTTGAATATATTTCATAATATTAAAGCGGCTTTTCTTCCCTTTTAAAATATTTGTTCAAGGGGGCAGAGCTGAATGTATAATAACATCGACGGAAGTTCACAAATACTTATTCACCACCGTTAGGTGGTTTCTTTTTATTAAGGTATCACTCTTTAGATACTTTAACACCACCTTTTTTTAAAAATTATTAATATTACTCTTTCATCACCACGCTTTCTTGTTGGTTTTAAGGTCTACTCTGGAAAGGAGATGTTACATAAACTCAGCAGTTCGAGATGTCCAACCAACACCTAGAGCTCTGAGGTACTGGGTTGCACCATATGACTTAAGGGTAATAGAATGATTCACAATGCAAGACGATAAACAAAAGAAGTCAGGAGGATGTAGATGATATATGCATGTGCCTTTAATATAGTGACCTCATCACTACTAATCACTCCCCATATCACAAGTATAACTACAACCTCCCCACCCACAGATCGCTCTCTAGTTCCTGTGACAGACCACGTACAGCTAGTGCAATATGTAATGCTCCAGCATGAATAAAGATAGTAAAGTAACGATGTGTCGTTAGAACTTCTTTACATGGTGTCATACCTCTTACCTTGCGCCTCCTGTCTATCGGTTTATCATTTAATTTTGTCCCAGTTTTTTGTTTCCCCAACCTTCTCATTTCCTCGTTATGGCCACTTCTGCCCGTAAGCCTGATGTGCTCGTTTTCAAATCTGACATTGCCCATCGATGGGATGTCTTCAAACGTGACTTTCACCACTATGTCACGATCGCTCATCCTGCCGCCACCCCAGAGCTCACAGCCTCTCTGCTTCTCAACTTGGCTGGTCCCGAGGCCCTGGCTCGCTCAGACTTCTTCGTCTACGCTGAGGGAGAATCTGCTCGGGACCCGGTATGTCTGGTGGCTAAGTTTATTGCTATTTGTGACATTCCAAAAAACTGCATCTTAGAACGTTTTAAACTGTTCGCGCGGCGTCAGCTCCCTGGGGAATCTGCAGAGAACTATGTCGCTGCGCTGCGGCACCTGGCCAGACGGTGCCGCCTCAACACGCTGACCCCCGAGGAGATTATTAGGGACCTTCTGGTTTACGGTCTCCGCGACGATAAGCTCAGGGCCGAACTTTTGCGGAGGCCCGATCTGACTTTTAACGATGCAATGCACGCCACCCGCTTGGCTGAGGCTGTCACCTCGGCGGTGTCACCGGCTGACCATGATATTAACCTTGCCAGCACTTCCAGCCGTCTGATGAACATGCCCCGGTCGCGACTCCCGGGGTCGCTCACTGCTCAAGGGATTCGGAACTGCTCCCGGGGGACGTGCCCGGCAAAGGTGCCCTAATTGTAACTTCACCACTCATCAATACAATGTATGCCCTGCCTTGGGTAAAACGTGTAATGTCTGCAAGAACTTGAACCATTTCGCTGCAGCCTGTCGTTCCCGTGGGAAGCATTTCGCTGCTCCGAGGTGCATTTTAAACAACTTGGTACAAGCTGATAGTGAGCTCAGCTCCCCGTGCTATTTCGACGGACAGTCTGTATCTGAATCCGACTCCTCTCAGGGGGAGAACAGCCTGTTTACTGTGTTGGACGCACCTGCTATGATAACAGACCCTTCAGTTCGAGTAACTGTGAACAACTCGACCTTCACTGCTAAGATTGATACCGGGGCGGTTGCGAACGTTATGTCAACAATACTCTTCAACAAGATAAGAACTAATGAGCAGGTTTTTTCTGACAGCTCAACTTTGCATGCTTACAGGGGAGGGGTGCTTACTCCTGTGGGAAAGGCTACGCTAAGCTGCAAGATACTGGAGTCCTCTCGGCCCCTCACTTTCTATCTCCTCGATCAAAAATGCATTACCCTGTTGGGTATCCAAGCATGCCAGGAAATGGGCCTGGTATCCTTCCACTGTGACATTCACCAGGTGCAGGCCCTCATGGACCGTTGGCCGAATACCCCAACCGCTTTGATGATGAGCTGGGCAAACTGCCCTGCAACTACAAGATTGCAGTAGACCGCAAGATCGAACCAGTGGTCAATGCAACTCACCATGTCTCCTTCGCCATGAAGGCCAGAGTGGAGTCGACGCTACACAGCATGGTAAAAATGGGCATCCTAAAGGCGGTCATCGAGCCCACCTGGTGGGTCTCCACCATGGTTGTTGCCGCGAAAAAGGACAAAAGCGAGATACGCATTTGCATCAACCCCAAAGACCTCAACCTGGCCATTAAACGCCCACACTACCCTATGAGAACGGTAGAGGAAGTCGCTGCACAGGTTGGTCCGGCAACGGACTTTTCTGTCCTCGATGCCAAAAGCTCCTTCTGGCAAATACCACTTGACGAGCAGTCCTCCATCTTGACAACTTTCGCCACCCCCTTCGGCAGATTTCGGTTTCTCCGAATGCCATTCGGAATCAACTCTGCCAGCGAGGTATTCCAACGGACAATGGAACAGCTGTTTACCGATCTACCGTGCGCCATCATCGTTGACGACATCCTCGTTTACGGTAAGGATGTCGCTGAACACGACTTCAACCTCCGCCAGGTCCTAGACCGGGCCCGGGAAATCAACTTGAAACTGAACCCCAAGAAGTGCCGATTTCGCGTCCCGGAGGTCACCTATGTTGGACATGTATTCACCGCCGAGGGGCTGAAACCCGACCCGCAAAAAACGGCTGCCATTTCCGTGATGCCTTCTCCTACTGATGTGGCAGGCCTACAACGCTTCCTGGGCATGGTGAACTACCTGGGGAAGTTCATCCCCGACCTCAGCGAGCTCAGCGCTCCCCTGAGGGATTTGATAAAAAAGGACACGTCCTGGGTTTGGTTCCCCCACCACCAGAAAGCCTTCGACATCCTTAAATCCAAGCTAATCAGTACCCCCACACTCAAGATTTTTGACCTGCAGCGTCCCATTGTCCTCACCTGCGACGCGTCTCAGTTCGGACTCGGTGCCGCCTGTCTCCAGGTCCATGACGGCCTACAGCTGCCTGTCTCCTTCGCATCCCGCACCATGACCGCCACCGAACAGCACTACGCGCAGATCGAGAAGCAGCTACTGGCCGTGGTGTTTGCCTGCTCCAAATCCAAAGACTACGTCCTGGGCAACACTTTCACCATTGAAAGTGACCACCAGCCGCATGTCACCATTCTCAACAAGTCGATCCATGTTGCCTCATCCTGCCTGCAGCGCATGATGCTGCAGCTCCAGCGCTTCACTTTCAATGTGGTTTATCGTAAGGGCAAGGACATGTTCGTGGCCGACACGTTGTCTCGCACCCCGCTAACGTCCACCGTTCGCCACCCCTATGAGATGTCTGATCTGATGGTGCTCCAAGTGAACATCGTCCCTTCACAGCAGAGGAAGTCCCTGGTTGAACACACTGCCAATGACCCTGCCCTGCAACAGCTTTCTGCCGTCATCCAGCGGGGCTGGCCCGACCGTCGTTCCGCGTTGCTGGCTGGCACCGTGCCCTACTTCCTGGTCCATGACGAGCTCGTACTACACGACGGCGTGGTGGTGAAGGGTCACAAGGTGGTCGTGCCTGCTGCGCTGCACGACCACTATTTTCAGGTCGCTCACCGCGGACATCCTGGGGCCGAAGCCACCGTGTCTCACACCCAGAGCCAATTCTATTGGCCTGGTATGGCCCAATACATCCGGGAGAGGGTCTCCTCGTGTTCCACCTGCAACAGTCTCGCCCCCCACCAGCAGCGTCAGCCTGCCCCCGAACTGCCCTGGATGGCGGTTGCCGTCGACATTTTCGAGTGGCGGGGCAAACACTTCCTGGTTCTCGTTGACTCCTACTCCAGCTGGTTCGAGGTCGACCGGCTGCACTCCCTAACCTCTTCGGCCGTCATCGACAGGTTAGGCCATCATTTTTGCACTTTTGGCCCGCGGCAAGCCTGCAGTCGGACAATGGCAGCCAGTTTACGAGCTCCGCGTTTAAAGCTTTCGCTTCCAGATGGAACTTCCACCATTTCACCAGCAGCCCGGAGTACCCGCAAAGCAACGGTCTGGCCGAGCGCGCCGTCCGCAGTGCAAAGAACTTGCTGGAACAGTGTTGTTTATCCAACTCCGATTTCTATCTGGCCCTCCTCAACCTCCGCAACATCTCCCGCGACTCTGCCATGGGTTCCCCTGCTCAGCGGCTCATGTCTCGCGCTACCAGACTCCCGCTCCCTGTGGCCCAGCGCTCCCTCATACCGTCTGTCCTCACGCCTGCTGCTGTTCAGAAATGCATTGCCTTCAGGCACGATGTCCAGAAGCGTTCCCATGACAGGTCCTGCCACCCACTGCCGCGCCTCTTCCCCGGTCAAGTTGTCCGCATGCAGACCCCTTCCGGTCACTCCAAGCTCGCTACCATCATCGGCTCTGCGGGGTTGCCCAGGTCTTATCTCGTCGACCATGCGGGAACCATTTACCGACGGTCCCGCCAGCACCTTCGGCTCGTCAACGAGCCGCGGCCGCCTGCCGCGCATTCCTTTGCTCCCCCACTGCAGTTTCCGCGTCCGGGCGATGCTCTGCCCGTCTTTCCTAACATGCAACGGTCTACACCACCTCAACTCCTTCCGTCCCACCCTACTCCGGCTAGTCCTCACTCGCCTGCCCGCGCTCTGCCCGCTCCTGATCCCGCATCACCTCCGGTTCTGGTGCCGCGGTCTTCTCTGTCTCCTCCCGTTTCCCCCTTTCCGGCTCGTCTGTCCCCATCGGTGCCTCTTCTTCCTGCCGGAAGGGAGGATGGCGAGATGCAAACCCGGTCGGGACGTGTTGTCAAACCGCCTGTCCGCTATGGAGATTTTTTTTAACCGTCCTAGCGCATGAGCCGTGGTCGCCCTGCCACTATTGTATTTGCCTGTCATTCCCAAGGGGAAGGATGTAGATGATATATGCATGTGCCTTTAATATAGTGACCTCATCACTACTAACCACTCCCCATATCACAAGTATAACTACAACCTCCCCACCCACAGATCGCTCTCTAGTTCCTGTGACAGACCACGTACAGCTAGTGCAATATGTAATGCTCCAGCATGAATAAAGATAGTAAAGTAACGATGTGTCGTTAGAACTTCTTTACAGAGGAGTCATATTCTGTAGTTGGAATATAAGGGGCGCTAATGAACCAATTAAAAGGGGCAAGATACTTGCTCAATTAAAATTACTGAATTGTGACATAATGTTTTTGCAGGAAACACACCTGAAACAACAAACACAGATAAGATTGAAGGCAAATTGGATCGGGCAAACATATTATTCCTCATTTACTTCTAAATCTAGAGGGACGGCTATTATCATTCGTAAAGGTATACCATTTAAATGCAAAAACACCATATTAGATAAGGAGGGAAGGTATGTTATAGTTACAGGAGAAATTCACTCAACTCCAATTACTATGATAAACATCTATGCACCTAATTTTGATAACCCTCAATTCTTTAAGAAAATTCTGGATATGATTTCAGAGTTTAATTATCAAAATTTGATAATAGGGGGGGATTTCAACTGTGTCTTAGATCCATATTTGGATAAATCAGCAAAACATAAAAGGAGTAATATAAAATCTAAAACGAGTGAACTCCTGAATACATATATAAAACATACAAATATAACAGACGTATGGAGAATTGCCAATCCAGTTGGGAGGGAATACTCATTTTATTCGACTGTACATAAAACTTATTCACGAATTGACTACTTTTTAGTAGAGACGAAATTGATCCCGTATACAATTAGCTCTAAATATCATAATTGCAGTATTTCTGATCACTCTCTGTTAAAGTTTTCATTAAAAATAGAAGGAATGACGGATAGAAAAGCATTCTGGAGGTTTAATCCCCAAATTCTAAATAACCCACAGGGTAGTACATATTTAAAACAACAGATGAACCTCTTTTTTGAGACCAATGATACAACAGGTATTTCACCTTCGTTATTATGGGAAACTTTTAAGGCATTCATGAGAGGAGTAATAATTTCATATCAAGCCTTCCAAAATAAAAAGAATAACACAGAACAACGCCAGTTAGAACAAGAATTCAGACAATTAGACCTAGATAATGCCAAAGAGCCAACCACAGATAAACACAATAAGATAACCTTATTGAAATTTAAATTAAATTAAATTTTATCGGCAAGAGTAATAAGATTATTTCAAATTACAAAACGGGAACATTTTGAATTTGGGGATAAACCACAGAAACTTTTAGCACGTCAGCTGAAAAAACGCGAAAAGGAAAATACAATTACAAAAATTAAATCAGATAAGGGTGAATTACTAACATTACCAAAAGATATTAATAAAAGATTTGCCCAATTTTATCAAAATGTATATACATCTAAAACTACAGCAGATAACATTAAAATTACAAATTTCTTAGATAACTGTAACCTTCCTAAACTTACTTTGTTGGAACAAGAGGCGTTAGGAGCTCAGATTACACTTAAAGAAATAGAAGAAACAATAAACTTGTTGAAAAATGGCAAAACTCCAGGACTTGTTGGTTTTAGCAACGAATTTTACAAAAGATTCCATGAGATAATTTCTCCCCGTTTACAAAAATTATATACTCATGCCTTTAAGGAAAACACATTACCAGAAACACTAACTGAATCAACCATTATATTCATACCAAAAAAAGATAAAGATCTAGAAGAACCTGGCTCATACAGAGCTATAGCACTCTTAAATACAGATCAGAAAATACTAGCAAAGACTTTAGCGAGAAGACTGAGTAAATACGTTAACAAACTAATAAACCCAGATCAAACGGGGTTTATACCTAAAAGATACTCAACCAAAAATCTAAGACGCTTGTTTAATATAATGTACTCACTAAAAACTGAAGAAGAAGATGTATCAATTATTTCATTGGATGCAGAAAAAGCATTTGATCAAGTTGAATGGCCATATCTTTATAAAGTATTGCAAAAATTTAACATGGGAGAGAATTTTGTTTCATGGGTTAAATTATTATATGATAAGCCGACAGCTAGAATACTGACTAATAATATGTTATCTTTAAAATTTCATTTAACAAGGGGCAATAGACAGGGGTGTGCACTATCACCCCTACTATTTTCACTTGTGATAGATACTTTAGCAGAAAGTATAAGAAGCCATCCGAATATTCGGGGATATAATACCAAAGATTCAAATAATAAAATCTCACTATACGCAGACGACGTATTATTATACATCACAAATTCGCAAATTAGTATACCAAACATACTAAATTTAATAGAGGAATTTGGCTCCTTTTCAGGATATAGAATAAATTGGAAGAAAATCAAAATTATGACATTTAAACCACAAGACTCGACACATCTGTTAAAATTTCCCTTTAAAATTGCAACAGAAAAATTTAAGTATTTGGGTATCCAAATTACTAGAAAATATAAATCATTATTTAATGCAAAATTTATGCCTTTACTAACTAAACTGAATGGGTTGATTGAATTCTGGAAAACCTTGCCGATGTCTTTAATAGGTAGAATAAATGCTATAAAAATGATTTTTCTACCACAAATATTATACCTATTTCAATCTATTCCAATATACTTACCAAAAAACTTCTTTAAAAAAATTAGATTCTAGTATTACTAACTTCATATGGGACTATAGAGCGCATAGAATCCAAAGAAAACATCTGTGTAAACCTAAAGAACTTGGGGGACTGACACTTCCAAACTTTTTATGCTACTACTGGGCAGTACATATCAAAAACGTAATTAATTGGTTGGACAGCTCTCCCCAACAGGTAGAATGGATAAGAATGGAAAAAGAGGATTGTTCTCCTTTTAATATAGGAGCGATCCTCTTCTCCCCGATAAAATTAAACAATACAATATATAAGAAGAACCCAATTATTCACAACACAATTCGAATTTGGAAACAAATAAAATTAACTTTGAAATTAAGAAACATCGCTTTTATCTCCAATAGTAAATAATCCCGCATTCAAGCCATCTCTTATTGATAGATGGGAAAAGATTAGGAATTAAAAGCTTTGGAGATTTGTATGAAATGGGAATCTTTTTATCATTTCAACAACTACAATTAAAATACAACTTGAAAAATAATCAATACTTTAAATACCTTCAAATCAGAGGTTATTTGAAACAACACATACAAGGATATCAAAATATAACTTTAGATTCACTAGAGAAAGCGATGAATATTAAAGCAGATTCAAGCAATTTAATATCATACTTATATAATATTATTTTAAATATAGAACCTCCATCGACAGAGGCAATTAGAGAAAATTGGGAACAAGAATTACAGATAAAAATTGCGAAAGAAGCATGGGAAAAATACCTGATAGCATACTCCAATAGAAAATAGTAGGGGTGATAGTGCACACCCCTGTCTATTACCCCTTGTTAAATGAAATTTTAAAGATAACATATTATTAGTCAGTATTCTAGCTGTCGGCTTATCATATAATAATTTAACCCATGAAACGAAATTCTCTCCCATGTTAAATGTTTGCAATACTTTATAAAGATATGGCCATTCAACTTGATCAAATGCTTTTTCTGCATCCAATGAAATAATTGATACATCTTCTTCTTCAGTTTTTAGTGAGTACATTATATTAAACAAGCGTCTTAGATTATTGGTTGAGTATCTTTTAGGTATAAACCCCGTTTGATCTGGGTTTATTAGTACATAAATGTTTGATTAATGTAAAACATAATTTAATCCAATTTAAAATTTTACATAGACTATATTACTCGAAAACTAGATTGAATAAATTGTATCCAAATATCTCACCAATATGTGATAAATGCTTAGCTGAGAATGCCACTATAACACACTCTTTTGTCTCCTGTATAAAACTTCATAAATTCTGGAATGAAATTTTTGAAATTTTTACAAAATTATTTAACAGAAGATTGGAACCGAATACAGAATTGATTATCTTTGGATCAATGAAAGATGGGAATACGTTAAATACGTATCAAAAATCCTTACTTAATTACGGTTTAATAATGGCAAAAAAACTCATACTTAAATTTTGGAAAAATTCGCCATCACCAACGGTGAAAATGGGGATTTCAAATATGTCAGAAACGGCATATCTTGAAGAAATACGACTCCTTCTAGTAGGTAAGGTAGACTTCTTATTGATATGGTCTCCCTTTATCGACTTTCTACAAGCATATGGTGCAACACAATCATAAAAATATAATGGTTCAGAAAGGTGACTGGGGGTAGGATTATCAAATAGATATATCGTTTTCAATCTCCTTTCCTCTTCTCTTTTGTTTCTTTTTTCTTTCTTTCTTCTCTTCTTTTTTCTCCTCATTTTTTTTCTAGAACTATTTTGCTATCTCACGCAACACTTCATCTCAATCTTTCCTTTTGTAATCTTTCATTTCTTATTTTGCTTCATTATTAAATTAAAAATAAGAAGTTGTATATGAAATGTAATATGTCAATAAGTATTAGGTACTTTGGTACCACATTATTGTACTTCTAAAAAATAAATTAAAAAAAAAACAACCAAAAAACCCGTAAATCGGGCCAGGAGGATAACCTCCCAATAAAATCGACGTCTGTGGACGTCTGGTTAGATGGAGCACCTGATAGAAGGCTGCTCCATCACGACAGTCTCCAGGAGGAGCTTCATACCCAAGAGGTCACACCAAGGGCCGTGGCAGCAGCTTCAGGTAAGGGCTGTATAGAGAAAATCAGCTCCAGGAACAGGAGCTTTATATCCACGAGTCCTCTTGGGGGACAACGGCAGCAGCACCTGTAGACGGGCTGCATTATGTCTCCCTCATGAAGGAGGTTGAGCCTCCCAGGGCAGTTTAGTTCTGTCACTGAAGTTGGAGGTATTGGAAAGCATACCTCAAGGCACAAAGCCAAGAAAGCTGTTTGAGCGCAGCTCCAGCATGATTTGCTCCAGCAAGGAGCTTTGTATTCTGAGATTGGAGGTATTGGAAACCATACCACAAGGCATAAAGCCAAGAAAGGCTGTTTGAGCATAGCTCCAGCATGACATGCTCCAGCTAAGGAGCTTTATATATCCTGAGACTAGAGGTATTGGGAAAAACAAGGCATAAAGCCAAAAAAGGCTGTTTGAGCGCAGCTCCAGCATGATATGCCCTAGGTAAAAAGGGCTTGATATCCTGAGTTTGGAGGTATTGGAAAGCATACCCCAAGGCATCAAGCCAAGTAAGGCTGTTGAGCACAGCTCCAGCAGGATATGCTCCAGTAAGGGAGCTTTATATTCGAAGATCTCTTCAGGAAACTCTAGTTGCAGCACCTGGTCATGGCTGTCCAAAATCCTCTCTCTATGAAAGAGAGTACCAGTGGTCAGTGTAACCAACTTCAAAAAATTCTAAAAACATGTCTGTGGAACGTACTGGAATAAATGCGTATGGACAAGGGAATCCTCGCAAACGAAAGTGGAAAATACCCGGAAGGGGCTAGAGTTCCCCTCATGCTATAAATGATGGGAATAAAAACGCTTCAGGGGTGACATTAAAATAAGCCGCTGAACTTTCTCTTAAGGTAAACCTATTCAACAGGTAAAAACCTGGATAAAGAAGCAAAATTGTCGGACCAATTGAGGTACCATTAAAGAGCAAGCTTCACCGGTGCGGCAACAACACACCCCACGTCTTCGTTGACAGTAAACAGTTCACTGAAGTTGGTGACAGCATGAAAGTTGGACAGAGGTCTTAAAATTCGAGACCTAAGTCGGGCTCAGGGAAAATATGGGACCATCTACAAGTTGGCAATAATTACACTTGTTGGTACTAATGATAATGATAACATGTGTTTGGGTTATGTGTTGTACGAAAATAGCTTTTTCCCTTGATAAGGATGAAAGTGGTCCTAATGGCCTTACAACACACAAATGGATGAGATCTAACCATGTAAAGCTGCACAAAGCTAAGGTTCCAAGCACAGAAATTGTCCAGTGTTGTTTTTCAGGGCAGGCTCAGAATGATGGCCAAGAATGGCTTTCGGGATTAGCTCGGAAAACGGGCCAGAATTGTAGCTCGAGCAGGTACGGATTCACAGGCGTGACCTGTCCATTGTGGAAAAGATGCACAATGTCGATTACTTCGCATCTGATTTCCTTAAGATGCTCCCATTTACAGAGATCATCGGAGACATTTTGAAAATTATCTGGATAAAGCAATAATAAACTTTGCAAAATGGGTTACCTTCAGTTCCCAGGTTATTTACCATTTTACTAAAACCAATGCTTGGCCTGCTCAGAGCTCAAAGGCATTTGTTAGGTCTGAAGGATATTCTAACGCTGTATGTGGTTAAAAACAACTGTTTCAGCCTCAAACTATGTTCAAGAGAATCCTCAAGAAGAGTTCTATACTCAAGGGTCACCCCATCAGCCCGCGGCAGCAACCTCCAGCAGAGGTCTATACAGGGAAGACCGTACCAACAGGAGGAACCATACATCCGCGGGTCTACATGGGGGCCCATACCAGCAGCACCATGTCAAGGGCTGTTGAAGCCTCCCTCATGCAAGAGGAGGGAGAGCCAGGGCAGTATGGCACTGACCCTGAAGTTGGAGGTATAGCGGAGGAGCATACCCCAAGGCACGAGAGCTTAGCTCCAGGTGTGCCATACCAGCAGCGCCATGTCAAGGGCTGCATGATACCTTCCTCATGCAAGAGCAGGGAGAGCCAGGGCAGTATGATACTGACCCTGAAGTTGGAGGTATAGCAGAGGAGCATACCCCAAGGCACAAGAGCTTAGCTCCAGGTGTGCCGGATGTGGCATGCAGATTCACCATACCGGCAGGGGCTGGTGAGGCAATGGAGGAAAATCTGGCTCAAAATATCAACTATATGGCCTCACCAACTCCAAGAATTAAAAATGGAGGAAACCTCAAAGCAATACGAAACACCTGTAATTGTGCATCACTCAGAGTGCCCACCGTGAACCAGGCTATCTGGGGGCAAATGGGTGCAACCATGCGATCACAGGAACTAAGGCTGCAGAAAGTCTTAACACTAATCGGATCGGACACTATCAGCAATTGGTTTCCAAAGGATGTTATATGGCAAGTATAGATCTGAAAGATGCATATTATTCAGTACCAATTCATTACAAATACCGTAGATATTTGAAATTTAGTTGGATGGGACAGCTGTGGCAGTTTAAAGCTTTACCTAATGGGTTAACCTCAGCCCTAAGTTATTTACAAAATTGTTGAAACCAGTATTGGGACTACTCCGGGCTCAGAATCACATTGTGAATATTTGGATGATGTTCTGATCATAGGTAACACTCAGGAGGCTGACCTATGCAGCTATGCTTCCCGCTTTGTAGGGAATAAGGATACAACCTTTTACGGATATTCTTAACATAAAATTTGCTGGTTTAGCCTGTGGATCCGGAAACCAGTCTCTGCATGATAAATCAATTATTCACTTATAGATTCTGAGTGGACCGTTCCTGCGACTCGGATTGTCAGTCCAATTCATGTATGTGCTCACTGCAAATGCAGGGATAGCACCAAGGAAGGAAAGCATTAGATTTCCTCTTCAGGAAATGGAAAGTGTTGTTTAAATACTTAAGTTACATCTAATACGGCACAGATAACTGACAACTTGGAGTTCGTTTCAAAAGGGTCTTTGACAAAATTAAGTTATAGGACCGTTAACTATGCCCAACGTGCTTTCCCATCTTATTTACTGCAGCAATAGGGACCCACCCTGGCGGGTTTCACCCCCTAATATCGAGATATAAAGGATATCTTTCACATAAGTTCTCCCAGGACAAGCACAGGGCAGTATGGGATATTGATGTGGTATTAACACTTTTTTCACCAGGGGGCTCCAGCTACATCCTTAGTTGGCTCGGCTCTCATAAGGTAGTTATCCTCATGGCGCTGGTCAGCCAACGGGTTCAGTCACTACATATTGTGACTGGATAGGATGATTACATCTGCAAATAATATTATGTTTTAATGTTTGGTTAAGCAGAGTAGACATGAAATCTCAAACTAGTTTCATGACATACCTCATGAACCTTCCGTTATGGTCACACATATATAACAATACGTCAAGTTCACGAAGAGCTTAGAGGCTCGGAACTAGCAATGTTGATAATTACAATAAAATTTTAAAAGGGTATTGGGTTGGACCATCCCTAGGTGATTGAAACAGGGCTTGGCTCATCCAGGAGTAGATACTGATATATTTTCGAGTCTCACTCCACCAGGGCTGCTACAATATCAGCAGCAAGGATTATGTACGTTCCGCTGGACCACATCCTGGCGACTGCAGGATGGGCGAACGAACTTATAAAAGATTCATAATAACCTATGGCCAGACCTGGGGTATTTGCCAACTCTACTTAAGTTCAGTGGTTAGTTACTCCCGAATGAGAGGAGTTACTATTATTTATTCATTATGAATGTTTCCCTCATCTGTCAATGAAGCAGCCGTGGTTGTGGAGACTCGTTTCTCATGGCATGAAATCACAGAGCTGTGAAATCTTCACGGAATCACTCACGTGACTCCGAAGTAAAATAGTAAGATTAAACGAGAACTTACCCGTTTGAAGTTTGATCTTTATTTTATGAGGAGTTACGGTGAGCGATTACGTGCCCTCCGCTCCCGGCCCTCATAATCGCAAAGATCATCTGGTAGTTCTAGTCTTCTCTAAGTCTTACTAAGTTACTTTGACTGCTGTTATCTGTGATTTCACACCGCTGCTTTGAAGATTGATATGCATGCGGACTGGCGGGGCTTCTTCACGTAATCGCTCACCGTAACTCCTCATAAAATAAAGATCAAACTTCAAACTGGTAAGTTCTCGTTTAATCTTACTATCAATCATCCGCTTCTACTAATTCTATGTTTTGCCACTTTCATTTCCGCTCTCTACACACTTGGGGCAATTTACAGAGGCCATGTAACGTACAGACGTGGAATGTAGGAGAAAACCGGAGCTTCCGGAGGAAGTCACTCAGACAACGTGCAAACTCCACACAGACAGCACCCGAGGTGTGGATCAAATCTGGGTTTCTGGTGCTGTGAGGCAGCAGCTCTACCAGCTGTGCCTCAGTGAAGCCCAAGTGTGGTCTCCACAATGCCTTCTACAGTTGTAACCTTACATCCCAACAATTACTTAAGCCCCAGGAACCTGCAGGGTAAAGAGACTGAAAAATAGTGGGTTCAGAGCATTGAGCATTACCCAGAGCATCAGGGTAGCGGGAACAACATCAGGCAACAAATGACGACATGAATGCTGCATGGAGTTGCAGGACAGAAAAATAAGAAAAGGATTAACCTGACAAGGGTTCCGACCCATCATGACATTAGGACTTCTTGCAACAATATGATATAAGTGACTTGCTAATGCTTCAAAAGTCATTTGTTGAGATCTTAGTATACAAAATAAAGAACCATGAAGCCAGACTATTTTAAATCAGGAACAGGACAGGCTTCACTGTCAGGACTAAAATTTACTGCACAGCCCAAATCATCCTCCGGCAGGTGTTAGTGAAGTGCCTACTTGAACCACTTAGGAAATTAGTTGAACAGCAATCGATACAGATTAGTGGACACGATGTCCAGGACAGGAGAATATTCTGAACAATATTGGACAAATAAACTAATTGGCAAGATTTGAATGTGTATAATATGTCGGTATTACTATTGAGTAAAGGGGACTATAGAGGCATGAGGGAGGAGCTGGTTAAATTTATTTGGAAAGGGACCCAGCAGAAATGACAGTGGAACAGCAATGGCAGGAGTTTCTGGGAATAATTCAGAGGACCCAGGATCTTTTTATCCCAAAGAAGAAGATTCTAAGGGGATAATGGGGGAGACCGTGGCTAATAGGGGATGTCAACGACAGCATCAAACTAAAAGAGAAGGCATATAATTTTACAAAGATTGGTGGGAAAATAGAGAATTGGGAAGCTTTTGAAAGCAAACAGAACTTAACTAAAAAGCCAATACATGGAGAAAATATGAAATATGGAGGTAAGGCAACCAATAATATAAAAGGGGATGGCAAACGTTTTCTAAATGGGGAGAAGATTCAGGAATTGGAGGTGTAAAGGGACTTGGGAGTGTTGGTACAGGATTCTCAAATGGTTACTTCGCAAGTTGAATCAGTAGTAAGGAAGGCAAATGCAATGAGCCACTTGCCCACACCAACCATCATATTCCATCTACTATAGTCCCACCTGCCTGCCTTTGGCCCATATCCTTCTGGTCCTATCCATGACTCAATGAGCCAAATGGCATAATTCTGCTCCTGTGACTAATGGACTTATGGACCTATTTCCAGTGGCTAGGAAATACAGTGCCTATAAATCTTTCTGGGTTCCTAACGTGTAATGTTCAGGTAAAACAAAAACAATATCATTCTGGAGGAGGAAGATTTGCTATTCAAGTCTCAGGGTGGACCAAGCTGTGTGATATGTCAGTGCTTGGCAGCATACATCAATTAGCCTGAAGAAGGGTCTCAACCCAAAACGTCATCCAGTCCTTCTCGCCAGAGATGCTGCCTGTCCCGCTGAGTTACTCCAGCATTTTTGTGTCTATCTTTGGTGTAAACCAGCAACTGCAGTTCCTTCCTGCACATCAATTAGATCATATATGCATTCAAGGAATACACCATAAGGTTAAATAATGAGGTGGATGCAAGTGCATTCCATTAAATATAAACATGTAAAGGATGTCTTGAGAGGGTGCTTTGCCATTTTAAATCAATTTTTAAAGATTAGATTCAGACTACTCTTTTTAGAGTCTAAGATAAGGTGATATGTTTAAAATCAGGTCCAGACCTATTTGCAAAAGAGTTGAGAATCATTTATAATGAAAGGAGTGCAAGACATATGAAACTCTTACTCATTAAAAGCAATTGATGGAAGCTTAATTAGTGATTTTAAATCTAAGCCAATAGATTTTTGCTGACTAAGATATGCAGCTGAGTGAGTTGATAGAGTTATAATGCAGATGAATTATGATTTAATGAAAAATCTGAATAAGTTGGAGGATCTCAGTTACCATCTTTTTCCCAATATTCTTTGCTCCTTATCCTGAGTAACTTCCTCAAAAATGGAAGAAACCCAACAATGGAACAGCCAAGCATCACATGCTAATTCTGTAAATAGGCACAAACAGCTAGAGTAACTCAGCGGGATAGGCAGCATGTCCGGAGAGGGTCTCAACCCAAAACGTCACCCATTCCTTCTCTCCAGAGATGCTGCCTGTCCCGCTGAGTTACTCCAACTTTAATGGGTGATGTTTTGGGTCGGGACCCTTCCTCCGACTGAGAGTCGGAGGAGAGGGAAACGAGATATGGAAGGGTACAAAGAACATGTAAAGTGTGAAAAGAAAAGAAGAGAATTTTGTAGGCAGAACTGCCATTTTATTTCATTCCTTTCTTCAGTGGCAGGAATGTCAGCTAATAATGAGAATTGCAGCTAATCTCCAACCTAACATTAACCAGAATGTTAATAAACACTGGCCATGGATCAGTAGCGGGTGAACATATCGTTCCACGTACATCACTGGATTGGAAATGCAATGTAAGAAAAAAAATCTATTCAGGACAAAATGTTGCTGACAAAGCATAATGTGTTCAATCTATAAATAATCATAATTTATACCAATCTTCTCTCTTTTGGCATTCAGTTGGCTGAATAAGTGTCTGACAGATCTGACTTACAGCTAATCAACATTTACAAGGTTGTTTTCTGCAAAATAGATGAAAGTATCCAAGAATGAAATGAAACTGCAATAACATTGCAGTCAGAAAGGGGAAAAAAGGTTAAGGTAAATGCATTCTATCTGAACAAGCGCAATTTCAAATCAGAAACAAGGTGAAAATACTGGAAGAAGGAATGAAATAAAATGGCAGTTCTGCCGACTAAATTTGCTTTGTCCACAAATGCAACGTGTTTTATTGCAAGATAAAATGTAAAATCTACCGATGAGGAAAAATTTACACGAATCGTTCTTGAAATTCTTTGTCCATTCCACCGATGTTGTCACCCTCCAAATGCAATTGCAAACAGAACATTTAACATTAAGATCTATCCTAAAGCCTTCAATTTCCTTCCCAATCTCATATTTATCTCATATGTTTTTCCAGAATTAAATTAACACATCAGCTTCAGCGGGTACATTGTGTTTTTTCATTAGGCGGCGGTGAAAGTAAGTGTAAAAAAATATCACTAACTGGAAATCGTTCGTGTGTGCTGAATACTAAGTGCATACATTTCCACATCCCACCTATTCATCTTGGTTGATGTATAGAAAGGAATTGCTCCATTTTTTAAGGCAGGCATTTCACAGTCAATGTTCAGCGGTGATACAGATAAATAGTTTGTCCATTTTTAGAACCAACCATTAGAAACATTTATAAAAATGGGGAGAGTTCAAAATTATACATTGTTTGGTTTAAGTCTAAACAGAGCTGGTGCCTATAGACTTTCTTGTTTAACAATCATTATTGACACTTTGGTTGATTAGATCTTATTTTGAGAAATAATAAACATGAGTACTTTTAGTCTGGATAAAACAGGGCGTCACGGTGGTGCAGCAGTTGCTGCCTTACAGCGCTTGAAGAGCCGGCGACCCGGATTCGATCCTGACTACTGGTGCTGTCTGTACGGAGTTTGTACGTTCTCCCCGTGACCACGTGGATTTTCTCCAAGATCTTCAGTTTCCTCCCACACTCCAAAAATGTACAGGTTTGTAGGTTAATTGGTTTGGTAAAGTGCAAATTGTCCCTAGTGTGTGCAGGATCGCTGGTCGGTGCGGACCCGGAGAGCCGAGGGGCCTGTTTCTGCACTGTTTCTCTAAACTAAACTATGAAATCCTGAAATGATTGTGTTTAAAGGGTTAAAGGAAGTTAGGTTATTTTTTGACAATAATGTTTTCTGCTGTACTAACTGAGTCACTGCAAAAAGGAAATTGAGTGCAGGTCAAACTCCCATTCTAAGCCTAAGACAAATGAGTATCCATAAATTGTAGTACGCAGAGTACTAAGATTTATAGACATTGTTTGCCTTCTGGCAGTCTTCAGGATAAAAGTAATACTCAGATATTACATTATCCACCCAACTGTACGCCCGCATTCTCACACGACAGAAGCACTGGACAAAATTAGACTGGTAAGACGACTTGCTGTACAAGACTAATTCATTGTCATTGCCAGCGCTCTTATGTTTCAACCAGATAACAAAATATAAAGAAAGTGCTACATCCACACCTTTTTATAAATGGCAAAAAATAAATCCCACTATTGCCAAGAACTTGTATTGTTTTCAAATAGAGTAACTGTACGAATAATGGATTTAAAGCAGTTTGGTCAAGATTCTGGAAGCAGATAAAGGAAAACGTTTGTGCCGTCCCCCTATCTCCTCTGTCCAGGAAACTCTGAAGAAGTGATGTTGGTGACAGTAGATCACTGTTTACACTTAAAATTGTGATCATGTTCCATTGGATGTCTTTGAGTCTTTATCTGGCTGGCTGACTTATTTTTCATTCCTGAGTGAATTGACACGGTACTGTCCTTGCATGAAAATGAACAAGTGTGAATACTGATTGCTAAACTTCTACTGAAAGCACAGGCTCTGCACTATAAGGCAAACTTCCTACTCAGCATTTCTTTAAGATATCAATGGTTCGCTCCAAGATTTATTTTACATTTGCAGGATAAGGATATGGTTGATAAAGTAGCACCCCTTAATGATACACAATTTCCTGTAAGCTACCATCTTGGATCATTGAAGTCCTCTTGAGAAAGGTACTCCTATAAGGGCCTGTCCCACTTATGCGATTTTTTCAGCAAAGCAAGGCTTACTTGAAGTTAGAGAATCAAAACACATACCACTTGGTCGTAAGCTGCCCAAGCAAAATATGAAGTGTTCTTCCTACATTTTGTATTTGGCCTCACTCTGACAGTGGAGGAGGCCAAGAACAGAAAGGTCAGTATGGGAATGGGAGTTAAAATATTTAGGAACCAGGAGATCACATAGACCTAGGCGAATGTAGATGCTGGGTCAATGAACAAATATAATTCCAAGTCAGAATGGAAAGGAACCTGGCACATCGGTGGTCAAGGTCCTGCTTCAGAGGTAGCTTCACTGGGGTTCTTTTTGCAAATAGAACACAAACGTGAATTCTTAGGTTGGTAGATGATAGGGTGGCAACATGGCTCTTGAGTACAAGATCTTTCCCCTGTTCTGAAGATGAAGGTAGCCCTCTCATTCTCCATGTAATGGAGCACTGCAAAGGGATAGCCACCAAAATCCTTGTAACTGGCATCAAGGGAATTAGGATAAATCTAAGTAAACCTATTGCATCAATGGTTGCTCCAGACATCTGAAACTTCAGCACTGTCCATATGGAGCTCCCAGAGGAAGTGGCAGAGGTGGGTACAATTATGACATAAATAAACATTTGGACAGGTACGTGCGTAGGAAGAGTTTGGAAGGATATGGGCAAGCCACAGGCAAGTGGGACAAGCTCACTTAGGCAACTTGGTCGGCTTGGACAAATTGTGCCAAAGGACCTGATTTTGTGATGTATAACTCTATGACACTATTTATGCAATAGCAAATGATATAACCATTTCAATTATTCATAAAACCTCCAGTAACTAATAATCCCTTTTAAGACGGGAAAATGGTTCCAACTATTGCCAAATGCCGACTTCACTGCCAACGGTTAACCTAAGGTGTTGACTGGATGGAAGGTAGACACAAAATGCTGGAGTAACTCAGCGGGTCAGGCAGCATCTCTGGGGAGAAGGAATAGGTGATGTTTCGGGTCGAGACCCTTCTTGTTGGTTGGATCAGCGGATGCCTATTTGGTATCAAATCTGCATTGCTCAAAGACTGAGGTCATAAACTCCACATTCTACATGTCCGTTACATGCTCAAGTCATGTATGTGCTGTCAGTCTTCTAAGTATAGCTGACACAAGCTTGTATCACAGAGAAACTTACAGCCAAATAGTGCCCAGACAACAAAAGAAACAGAGCCTCAATTCATGGCCTCAATTCTGTAATGAGATGACTTTAATTTTATTCAATTATGTTTAATAGAGCTACTATGCAGTAAACCCCTGGAACAATGGACCGTGGGTGGGAGGGGGAATTGTGTTTGCTGTAACCGAATAAGGTATTATCAAAGGTAGACACAAAATGCTGGAGTAACTCAGCAGGACAGGCAGCATCTCTGGCGAGAAGGAATGGGTGACGCTTTGGGTGGAGACCCTTCTTCAAACCTATATATAAATGGTACCCGGAAGTGGCGTCGAAGGACGAGAAGCCAAAGCAAAGAAGTGGAAGCCAAATAACTGAACGGAAATGAAGCCGAAACGGCAAATAACCGAAAGCATATGAAGCGGAAATGGCAACTAACCAAAAGGGTGGGACGCCTAAATGTAAACTAACCAAAAGGGAGGGACACCTAAAAGCCAACTAACCGAAAGGCTGCATCGCCTAGAAGCAAACTCACTGAAAGGCCGCTCTGCCGAAAAGTCAAATAACGGACATGTTGTCGCTTGGGGGCAAGACTTGTCAGCGATTGGTCCAGACCCCCGCATCCATCACATCACTGGCCGATGAAGATGGGAGGGTGGGGGTCATTTCCCCACACAAGCCATAGGTGACTGGGCAATCTGAACCTGAGCAACAAGTTGTAAAGGGCCTGTCCCACTTACGTGTCCTTGGCACGCATATTACGTGACCTCGTGGTCGCGTTGAGGCGCATGGGCATCGTATGGCCATACGGGGCCATCCTACTGAGAAGTGCGGAGGGGTATGTAGTTGTGCGCGACATCGCGCGGGGCTCTGAAATTTTTGTAGTGAACGAAATCTTCGCGCGCCAACGGCCTGTCGCGGAACTGACGGCCAAAGTGGGACAGGCCCAAGACCCTGGCGCGACGCAACGTTTCACCTTCAACAGCAGCAGAAGCAGGTAAACGATCGCCGAACTCAGCCTGGGGCTCATGGCCGTTGCGGTCTGGATCTGCCCCCACTTCTACTCCCAGAGCGGGGCCAAGAAAATTGAAGATAGACACAAAATGCTGGAGTAATTTAGCGAGACCGGCAGCATCTCTGGAGAGAAGCAATGAGTGACGTTTTGGATCAAGACCCTTCTTTTCAGACTGAAGAAGAGTCTCGACACGAAACGTCACCCATTGCTTCTCTCCAGAGATGCTGCCGGTCCCACTGAGTTACTCCAGCTTTGTGTCCATCTTCAAATGGCTGTGCGTACGCATGTAATCGTGCCCGACCTTCGCGGGACCATCGCGGCTCAACGCGAACACGAGGTCTAGTAATTTGCGTGCCAAGGACACGTAAGTGGGACAGGCCCTTAAGCGGCCGAAGGAGCGCACCCCTCAGGACAGCCCCCACTCTCCCACAGCCACGGCCGCCCTCCGCCTCGTCTCCTCCGTGCAGCCGCACTGTGATGGGCTGTTTGTCGGCAGTGCCGGGTGGAGCAGGGGTGTGGGACAGGCTAGTCCCTCCGCCCACCCAGAGTCACTGACCGCGATGCACCGCCATCAGACCCCAACCCGCACAGCAGGGTGATTCACCCCCCTGACCCCCGGACCCCGACCCACACATGGGGTGATTCACCCCCACCCCGGCCGCGGGGACAGACAGCTCGGGGCATTAGCAGCCATAGTAAATCGCTTTTAAAACATGCGGGGACACACAAATTCCCTGGCGGGCCGATGACAAGTGTGTGTGACAACTTTATTTCCTCCCACTCCCCCCCCCTCCCCCCTTGACAACAAGAAGTACATTTTATTTATTACCGTCTGGTTGCCTGCGTAACGCACACAACAAGCTCCCGCGCACAAAACACCAGATAATCTGTAAACTGTTTTAACCGAAGATGGACACAAAGTGCTGGAGTAACTCAGCGGAACAGGCAGCATCACTGGAGAGAAGGAATGGGTGACGTTTCGGGTCGAGACCATTCTTCAGACCTGAAGACTGAGTCTGAAGGGTCTCGACCCGAAACGCCACCCATTCCTTCTCTCCAGAGATACTGTCTCCAGTCCCACTGAGTGACTCCAGCATTTTGTGTCTATCTTTGGTGTGACAGTTGTCTCATTTCATCGGCTTCATGTATTGCACGCACGGAAGAGACACTTTACATGCCGCTTGCATCTATTCCTCCAAGTGTGCTCTTAATGAAATCTCACATCTTTGCGAGGGAGGGATGGAATGGATGTGACCACTGGCTAATGCAAAGGCATAGTTACGACAGGGAAATTATCACAACACTTAATTAACCAGGTTCCCGAATGTAAGAACTATTTATACATGTAACATTTTTCTTTTTAAATTAATGTAACTCTTTTTTGATTTTTAATGCCGAATTAAAACCCTGTCCTGTGGGAAGGGCTTGCAGCAGCTGGTTACATAGTGCCTTCATTGTTGGTAGGTGCTGTCCTTTCACATGGTCCGCTTACAACTTGGTGCTCGTGTTTAGAGTGCCCAGTCACCTATGGCTTGTGTGGGAAAATGACCCCCATCCTCCCGTCTCCATCGGCCAGTGTTGTAATGGACGCAGGGGTCTGGACCAATCTCTGACAGGTCCCGCCCCCCCCTGGCGACATCATGTTCGTTATTTGACTTTTTGGCTGAGTGGCCATTCGGTTAATTGGCTTGTCGGCGTCGCAACCTTTCGGTTAGTTGGCGTTTCGGCCGAGCGGCCTTTTGGTGAGTTTGCTTTTAGGTGATACAGCCTTTCGGTTAGTTGGCTTTTAGGCGTCCCACCCTTTTGGTTAGTTGGCGTTTCGGCTTCATATGCTTTCGAATATTTGGCGTTTCGGCTTAGTTTCCATTCAGTTATTTGGCTTCCACCTCTTTGCTTCGGCTTCTCGTCCTTCGACGCCACTTCCGCACACGATATAAATAAGGTATCAATGTTGATGGCCCTGGCCTGCTGGAGGCTGGGGGAGAGGCGAGGATCGGTAAAGTCAATGGTCACTGCCCGCGGGTGGCCAGAGTGCGGGTAAGGGTTGGCGGTAATGCTGGAATTGGTAGCGGCAAGCACGGTGTGGAAGTGATGAGAGGGGTGGTGGTGGTGCGAGCAGGGGGTGGCATAGGCAGCCAGTGGGCAGTTGAGAGTAGCATGGGCAGCCAGGGCTGTAAGCAACTGGGGAGGCGGTGTGAGCCAGGGGTGCTGCGGTAGCTCCATCACCAATGACTAAAATCCGTTATGAAGACATCCGTCAAAATGTACGTTGACTAATTCCAAAATCTGTTCCAATTTTTACATTTTATCAACGTTGAGTTCCTGATCTACCATTGCCAATTTCTTCAGGGCCATTGACATGCATGAGTTCTTAGTGAAGACATTCATTTACCATATGTTGGAGCAGCTGGATTTTTGAGCCTATGCGTGCTGCCTCACAGTTTCTCACTTCCGCGAGAATTTCTATCTTTACTACTTCTTTCAGACATGGATGCTCCTCCATTTGTTCACCAGACGTCTCATGAAAGTAAATAGTGTATCAACACTTTGCATCATCTCCACACAACACCTCAATGAGCACCTTTGGAAAATAGTGGTCAGATGGTCAGTGGGTTTGTGGTCATCCCAAAGATATCTATGCATTTTATTGAATGCAGAATCTTAGAAAATAGATGATAATAGATGATAAATAAAAAGGCTCCTGGAATAAACAACTTGACAGCCGCCGGCAGTCGCCTGAAAAATCGTCTAAGTGGGACAGGCCCATTAGAACTGTACTTCAAAGCATTCTAAAGTTGTTCTGAGAATGGTGTAATTGTAAACAGAACATCCACCTGCTAGATTCACTCATGGTACAATGAGACCAAAAGAATCAATGCAGAAATCCATGGCAAATGATCCTAGAAGCAGATTTATAATTTTCACCTCTTCCTCGGGAAAAATCTAACGTTGCTGCCAATTTTCTTCAGATCTAAGGGGTAACATCTCTCAGAGATGCAGAGAGCTGCTGCAAATTCCAACAGGTTGTGGAAATCTACTGCCATTAACAGGGCACCCTGAATCCCATTCATAGGATTTGGGTCAAGGCAACTGGCAAGATCAGTGGTAAATGAAAGATACATTAAAGATTTCTATGTTTCTATACCCACTTCTGCATTCAAACCACTGGCAAAGGACAGAGTCCATTTTTGCTTTCAAGGCTCTTTGCTTAGTTATTTTATATCTAGTAATATTCTGATGATTACAGCATGTTGAGAGCTGAATCAGTTTTTCAGACAACTATTTTTCTTTCCTATTGTCAAACTGCAACCAGTCTTATCGTAACTCTTGCAGATGACATAAAAATGTGTGTTTTTTTCCGTTTTTGTTTAGTTTAGAGATATAGCGTGGAACTAGGCCCTTCAGCCCAGCGAGTCCGCACTGACCAACGATCCCCGCACATTAACACTATCCTTCACACACTAGGGACAATTTACACCTATACCAAGCCAATTAACCTACAAACCTGTACGTCTGTGGAGTGTGAGAGGAAACCGAAGATCTCGGAGAAAACCCACGCGGTCAAGGTGAGAACATACAAACTCCGTTAAGGCAGCACCCGTAGTCAGGATCAAACCCGGATCTTTGGCGCTGCAAGCGCTGTAAGGCAGCAACTTACCACTGCACCACCGTGCCGTCCATATTGATAGTGAAGAGGATGTTTTGACCTTAGCGTGTAATTGATCAGGTGGTAGGTTGGGCAAAGCAATGGCATATGGAATTTAATCCCAACAGGTGCAAGGTGATGCATTTTAGGATGTATATTGCGGGTTGAACGTATGAAAGGGCCCTAAGGAGTATTGAGAAACAAAGGGCAGTAGTGGCAGTACAGGTAGGTAAAGTGGTGAAGAAGGCATCTAAGATGCTGGCTTACATTAGACAGGGTGCAGAATGTAACAGCACGAAGGTCATGGTACAAGTTTATTAAAACTTGGTTCGGCCAGAGCTGGAGTACTACTTGCAGTTCTGGTCGCCACATGATAGGAAGGATGCAATTGCACGAGAGTGGGCGAAGGCTGGAACATTTCAGTTAAAGACGGGAGTGTGAATTGGCTGTGTATTTTCCTTGTAACAGGGAAGGTTGAGAGGGACCTGATAAAGGTCTGCAAAGTTGTGAGAGGTACAGACAATGAGAAAATGGACAATGAGAATTTTCCCCCGAATGGAAATGTCTAAAATCTGAGAACATAGTTTCAAGATGAGAGGACATAGGGTTAGAGAAGTTCTGAAGAAACTTTTTTCACCCAAATGGTTGCAATCTCCAATATTTTGCCTGAGAAGATGATGGGGGCAGGTGTAGAATCATAGAAACATGCTATTTTGTCCTTAGCCGTCAAATGCTGACCATTCTGTATTAACCCCATTATCCAGCACTTGATCCGTATGGGCAGTGGGCAGGTGCTATAGACCTGCATGGGAAGGTAGACGCTCCCGCCCCCACGAGTCTCAGGTTGATGGTGCTCATCAGCCTGGGTAGGCAGTCCATCCAGGAGAGGGAAAATTCTGATTTAAAACCTCCACTGCCTTGTGGCCATATCCAGTCATGGAAAAGGCTCCTGGAGTAAACCTCAAGAAAATCCGGAGTCAGAGCCCCTAAGGCAGTACGTCGTTGTCTACAACCTCGCTCTGGCAGCTCCTGTGATGGCACTGGTGCCAAACTGTAACGGCCCTGCTGTTCCTTTGGATCAATCAGCGACGTGGAGTGGGGGGACGTGCTGCATGGGCAACAGCTTGTCCTCCATATGACGTCGCCCAGGCTTGCAGCCGACCACACATCATCGTAAGCGACGCTGCTCTAGCCGAGGTTTGGAGCAAGCAGCCAACAACTAGGATGCATCTCCCATGGTCAGTCATGACCGAGGGGGGCCTACGAATACGATCCATAGTCCTCTTTGCCTAAGTCATTTGTCTGGACACCCATGTACTCTCACAAGATTCAAAATGTACCTGGATAAGGACTTGTATTTCTTTGGTAGAGAGGACTACAGTCGCAGATTGCAGATTACAATCGCAGATAAACAAAATCACTGTAGATAGGTAGTTGATGTCAGTATGAACACGCTGGCTGAAGGGCCTGTTTCTGTGTTATATAACTCTATATCTTTAATTTGAATTATAATACTAGATTTTACTTCGGAGTCACGTGAGTGACTTCGTGAAGAACCCGCTCAGTGCGCAGGCGCGGCATTACGCCAGCAGTGCAACAGCGGCGGCAGCTGGAGGAAGGCTCTCTGGCTGCATTTTGAAACGGACCGTTGGGTGAGTATATTCAACTAAGTCTAACAGAGAAAGAGAGTGTGGGTGTTCTTAGCAAATAAGTACACTCACGAGAAGACTCTCCAACAGAACTGCCCCTGCTCAACTCCACCAGAGGAGCGTTTAATCTCAGGGGGGCAGCAACAGGCGGCAGGACCGCTCATAGAGCGCTCCGCTATCCCCGACACCGAGCCGAGCCCAGTCCCGCTAATGCCTGCACAGCGGACAGGGAGCAAAGCCATGAGAGCAACCGGCCAGTAATGTCTAATTTGTCGGATGGGGACATGTCTCCACCTACACGGAGGAGAGACAGCCGCCAGAGCTTATAACAGCTCTTGGAGCAGATGCTCCAGCGAGCTACGCAGAAGGAGCGTTCTCGCAGGAGGTAGGTCAGGCACCTCCTCCACAGTGTCTTGGGCACTGCCCTCTGCTCCCTCATTACTGGAGGCTTGCATTGGTGACCAGGGTTGGGCTGGTCTGGAAAGGGGCTGGCGGAAGAATTCGGCAGTATGCAAGGGGTGCAGGAGCAGGAAGAGCTGCTGGGTGTGGTGGACCGCTATGTAGCAACCCCACGTGCTGGAAGACCGCTGGAACCAAACATGGCGGCCAGCATCAATCATCTGTCAAATAAGCCCTTGCAGGAGAAGGTACTTCTTGAGGTGCTTGAATTTTATACAGCACCAGAGAACTGTGAGGCCCTCAGAGTGAAGACTGTGAACAGCCAGATCTGGGGTCACGTGGGGTCAAACATGTGTAACCATGAAATCAAGCTACAGCGGATCCTAAGGCTCCGGACGTCGGCCATTACAGCCTTTGCTCGTTCTGTGCAAAGTACGGAGATGGATACTTGCCAGCAGGATGTGCTGGCACTGATGTGCAATACACAATCTCCGGCGGGGAAACATAAGACCTGCCCTCAATCCCAAATTTGCTGGGTTGTGCAGAGCCCCAGCTGCAGAGACGGATGCTCTGTTATTTGGGAAAGACCTCAACAAAAAACTGAGGGACATGGAGGAAGCAGCGACATCTTTCGGCCTCATGAGGGCAGGCCCTGGGACGAGCAAACCAAGAGCTACAAATACCCAAGCGGCAGCACCCCATGGCATCCACCAGTCGACGTCCTCAATATGGGACTGGTGAAAGCTCGGGGACCGCATTTTATCCCCAAAAGATCTTTTTTAGATCAGGGCCCACAGCGGACCCCATGGAAAATGCGCCACCCCCCAACATCGCCAGCACGTCAGACAAGCAAAACCTACAAAAACATCAGGAAACAAAAGAAACACCACTGAACATGGAGGTAGGTGGGTCTGGTTCCTGCCAGCATATAGAGAATAAGGGTGCTTTACTAACAGAGGGGAGCTTACACTGGTTTAAAGAAGCATGGGTTACTGTCACGTGTGATAAGTATATACTCAACAGCATTAGTGGAGAGGTCATCCAAAAGACCAAACATGAACCTTTGGAATTTGTATCAAATAAAACCAAAAAAGATGGTGGATGTCGCATCATCATTGCCTTAACATCACTAAATAAGTTTGTTGAGTATATACATGTCAAAATGGAGACATTTGTTACTGCCAAACAACTGATTTCCAAAGGATACTTCATGGCAAGCATTGATCTGAAAGATGCTTACTATCTAATACCCATACACAAGGATCATTGCAGATACCTACAATTTATCTGGTTGGGGCAGCTGAGGCAGTACAACGCATTGCCCAATGGGCTAACCTCAGCCCCAAGATTATTCATCAAAATATTGAAAATAGCCATGGCAAGACTAAGAAACATATTGTCATGGCATACCTGGATGATATTCAGATAGTAGGGAAAACGATGGAATTGGCTGTGGCAGCAGTATCAGCTACAAAATAGCTCCTCGAAACTCTGGGGTTCATCCTACATCCAGATAAATCTAAGTTGAAGCCATCCACTATTATGGACTACCTGGGCTTCACAATTAACTCAGTCCATATGACTGTTACCTTGCCAAAAGGAAAATAAAAATAAAAATGGTTGCATTAGCACAATCATGCAACTATTTAATGGTCAACAAAGGACCAACTATTCGACAAGTCCCAAGAGTGATTGGGAAAATGGTAGCAGCATTTCCAGCTACACAATGCGGACCTTTGCACTATCAAAATTTACAAACAGCAAAGGTACAGGCACTAAAAACGACATACAGGTCACGATGTTCGTGTCATGTAATTACCCACTGAAGCAATATCAGCTACAGTGGTGGGCAAAAAATGTTTGGCATAGTTTCAGCTCTATCATCATCACTAACCTTACTTTAGTTCTTCAAACAGATGCCAAGTGCTCAAGGCTGGGGAGCAACTTACTCCATATCCAGCACAGGTGGTAGATGGACTAACCTAGAGTCATCATTACTACTGACACTGGGCATTAACTATCTAGAGATGTTGGGCGCCTTTTATGGGTTAAAAGCATATGTAGCTAATATGCAGCACTTGCATGTTCGGTTACAGATTGATAATACTACGGTGGTGGCTTATATTAACCATATGGGCGGCATAAAATCATTCTCATGCGACAAATTGGTCAATGTGATTTGGCTATGGTGTGTCGAAAGACATATTTGGCTATCAGCTACTTATCTACCAGGTAAGCTAAACACAGTGGCAGACACCAGGTCACGCAAATTCAATGATAACATCGAATGGATGTTCAACCCTAAAGTATTTGCTAAAGTTATTAAGCAGAATGGAACGCCAGATATCGATGTATTTGCATCAAGACGAAATCACCAGTTACCTATATATGTCGCTTGGGAACCAGACCCAGAGGCAGCAGCGATACATGCCATCACGCTGGATTGGGGAAATGTCTTCTTCTATGCTTTCCCTCCCTTCTGCCTCATCAGTCGGGTACTTCGCAAAATACAGATGGACTCTGCTTCTGGAATTTTGATGGTGCCCGACTGGCCTACACAGCCATGGTTCCCGGTTCTACATGACATGGTGGTTGAGTCACCAATGGTCTTTCCCAGTGATCCAGGATTATTAACTCACCCAGTATCAGGCATAAGCCACCCATGCCATGAGAAAATTAAACTCCTGGGTTGCAGGCTTTGAATAGATCTTACCTGGAACAGGGATTGTCCGAACGAACCATCACCACCATGTCGGCATCCCTTTGAACATCCACCAAGAGGCAGTACTGAATCAGCATAAGAAAATGGGAGAAGTACTGCCAGGAAACAGGGACAACGTATGCAACAGCCACAGCCACCAACGTACTGGAATTCCTGGCCCATCTACACCATGATGAAGGGATCAGTTACAGTGCCATCAACACAGCGCGAAGTGCTCTTTCTGCTTATCTCAACCAGCAGGACAACAGGCAATGGGATCCCATCCACTGGTGGTAAAACTGATGAAGGGCATTTATGATATCAAGCCCCTAAACCCAGGTATACCCATATTTGGGATATCAGTGTGGTCCTGACATACCTCAGGGAATGGCCACCAGCCAGATCCCTCAGCCTCGAGCAATCTACACTAAAGACGCTCATGTTGATGGCACTCGTATCCGCTCAGAGGGTCCAGTCACTACACAAGTTAAAGCTGGACAACATGGTGACCACCCCAGATCAGATCACATTCATCATACAGGGTCTGGTGAAGCAAAGCAGGCCAGGAACAGCTAATCCACTGGTGGTATTCCGGGCCTACCCACAAAAGCCACGGTTGTGTGTCGTGACCCATCTACAACATTACATAGACACAACCCACAATATCAGAGGGAGTGAAAAAGCCTTATGGGTCAGCCACAAGTAACCTCATGGCCGGGTAACGAGCCAAACCATTTCAAGATGGCTCAAACAGGTACTGAAGGCTGCCGGAATAGATACTAATACATTTAAATCTCATTCCACTAGGGCAGCATCTACATCAACGGCCGACAGAATGGACGTACCGGTTGACCATATTCTGAATACAGCAGGATGGTCGAGGGAAACGACATTCAGAACTTTATAATAAGCCGTTGATGAAACCTGATTTATTTGCAGAGAAAATATTACAAGCTGCAAATATTTAAGTTAAGCCCGGGGGAGCACTTTAATTTTGTTATTGTTAATAACTACCTTTTGTGTTTCTTGAGAAACAGATTCATAGGTTGATTACGATAACACTTCCTCCCTCAAGAACTTTCGGCAGTGAGTGAAATAAAACTGTTACACGGTTTGAAATCACAGAGCTTTGAAATCTTCACGAAGTCACTCACGTGACTCCGAAGTAAAATAGTAAGATTAAACGAGAACTTACCAGTTTGAAGTTTGATCTGTATTTTATGAGGAGTTACGATGAGGGATTACGTGCCCTCCGCTCCCACCCTCATTATATGGATCAAACTAATAAATTGATGTCTCCTTTTCTTTACTATGTTTACTTCAAATACCTGTGTCTATCTGTGATTCCACACCGCTGCTTGGAAGTATGCCGCGCCTGCGCACTGAGCGGGTTCTTCACGTAATCCCTCATCGTAACTCCTCATAAAATACAGATCAAACTTCAAACTGGTAAGTTCTCGTTTAATCTTACTATTTTATCCCATTCGGGAGGCAAAAGAGATTTAGTGTCATATAGAAGTATAACTTTCTCCACAACTAAAAATGACCATCTTGATGAAGATTGTGCCCATCCCTCACTTCCTATCTAAGTAAAAGCTTCAAAGGTCTTGAGATATAACACGATTAGAGGACCATAATGTTGAGAGATCATTTGATCACACTCTTTGCAAACTCTTAAAAACAATCTATTATTTGGCTCCTACTTGTTCACAAACACAACTTCAATGCATTTTCTCCCTTTCAAGTATTGATTTGAATATCTTTTGAAGTTCATTTCTGAATCTATGTGCACTGACCTATTTTGGAAGTGTGTTCCAAATATTAATCACTTGGGCAAGATAAAGATTTCCCTCCCAAAGATTGTTGTTCTTTTCTCATCCAAATCAGAAGGCAGGCAGGTTATTGATTGGGGACGATCAGCCATGATCAAAATGAATGGCGGTGTTGGCTCGAAGGGCCGAATGGCCTCCTCCTGCACCTATTTTCTATGTTCTTATGTTTCTATGTTATCTACAGACCTTTCAACTATTAGTTCCCCTTTCTTTATTCCATGAGAATACGATGTTCGGCAGCATTATTAAATCTCCTCTTATCCTTCTCTGTTTTAAGAAAACACTCTGGCATTTTATTTTATCTCTGCCACTGCAATCTCTGTAATTCCTTCCCAATTTGCCTCCACCCACACAGCATACACCAAGTCAGGCACTCATTTTCTCACAAAAAGAGAATTTGGAGGTTCAAGTTGAAATTGAAAACATATAAAAAAGGGGTAATTGAGAAGACGGTTTATCAACATCACCAATTCGTATCTAATATTTTTCCTAAGCAAAAGAAGGATGGTGGGTGTCGAATCATTCTTGACTTGATGAGTCTTATGCAGTATAAACATTTGTGCAGTATAAACATTTCAAAATGGAGAAGTTTGTTACTGCCAAGCAATTGGTTTCCAGAGGATGTTATATGGCATGTATAGATCTAAAGGATGCATATTACTCAGTGCCTGTTCATAGGGATCACCGGAGCTAAATCCAAATTGATACCAGTTAGAGCTCTTGATTATTTGTCAGTGACTCTGCCCAGGTGCAAGAGAATAGATTTATTGAAGGCTGTAACAAGCTCATGGAGGAGTGACAGCCTTCAATTAGACATGTGGCCAGCTTGATTGGCAAATTAGTGGCTGCCTATCCAGCTGCACAGTATGGACCTTTGCATTACCAAAATTTACAACGTGCAAAAGTACAGGCACTCAGGATACATGCAGGTCATTTCGACAGGCCCATGCAATTACCAGGCTGAAGCTATTGCTGAAGTGCAGTGGTGGATAAGGAACATCTCAAATTGCTCCAGCAAACTTCTCGTTGAGGAACCTTCAGTAGTTTTACAGACTGATGTTAGTGCCTTAGGTTGGGGTGCTACTGATACCATCTCTAGCTGTGGAGGTAGATGGAATCTGCATGAGGCATTTATTCTTCACTCACATAGGATTAACTATTTGGAGATATTGGGAGCATTTTATGGGCTTAAGCCTGATTGTACTACTAAGCGTCACTTGCATGTTCAACTTCAGATTGACAACACTACGGCAGTGGCGTATGTTAATCACATGGGTGGAATCAAGTCGGAATCTTGGGACAGATTGGCTAATCTTAGTTGGCACTGGTGTATTACAAGAAACATTTGGGTTTCAGCTATCTACCTACCAGGTAGATTCAACATGGTGGCAGACACCAGGTCACGCAAAGTCAATGACAACACAGAATCGATGTTGAATCATGATGTATTTAAAGATATTGTTGTGCGGTATGGGATGCCAGATATCGATTTGTTTGCATCCATACTTAATCACCAGTTACCGAAGTATGTTTCATGGGAACCAGACGCAGGGGCAGTAGCGGTAGATGCATTCTTGCTACACTGGGGCGGAGTGTTTTTATATGCATTTCCCCCATTTTGCCTCATCAGTCCTTGCTTGCTCAAGATCAAGCAGGACTCTGCCTCAGGAATTTTGGTGGTACCCGACTGGCCTACACAGCCATGGTTCCCCCTCGTTTTGCAGATAATAACACAGCCCCTTATGTCTCAAAACGCAGGGATCTACTGGTGCACCCTGTAACTGGGGATCAACATTCGTTATATGACCGTATTAATCTGTTAATTTGCAGATTCTGAGGAGGCCATACCGGGGTCTTGGACT
>CM075979.1:50963272-51169283 GCA_038087875.1 Malacoraja senta | reverse complement strand
AGCACAACAAAACAAACTACATACATATATACATGTAGCCCTCACTCGACGCCAGGAAAGGCTTGGGAGTATAGTTAAGTCTTTAGTCTTGACTTAAAAGAGTCGATGGAGGGGGCGATTCTGATGGGAAAGGGGATGCTGTTCCACAGTCTAGGGGCTGCAACCGCAAAGGCGCGGTCGCCCGTGAGCTTATGCCTAGACCATGGGATATTCAGCAACCCCAAATCGGCCGATCTGAGGGGCCTGGAGGTGGAGTGGTGGGTGAGAAGACTTTTTATGTAGGTGGGGGCAAGCCCATTGAGGGCTTTGTAGACATGGAGGAGGATCTTGAAGTTTATACGGAACCGCACAGGGAGCCAGTGGAGAGAGGCCAGGATCGGGGTGATGTGGTCCCTTTTTCGGGTGCCCGTCAGGAGTCTCGCTGCGGCGTTTTGGACCAGTTGCAGGCGGGACAGGGAAGATTGGCTGATGCCAGTGTAAAGAGAGTTGCAGTAATCTAGTCGGGAGGAGATGAATGTGTGGATGATCTTTTTCAGGTCATCAAACTGGAGGAATTGTTTTATTTTAGCTATCGTCCGAAGCTGAAAGAAGCTAGCTTTTACCACGGCATTGACTTGTTTGTCAAATTTCAGTGCTGAGTCAAATATCACGCCAAGGTTTTTGACGTGAGGTTTGAGTAGTGGGGTAAGGCTTCCAAGGCTGCCTGCTATCATTTTGATTGAGTCCGAGGGGCCGAGAAGGATGACCTCAGACTTACTCTCGTTTAGTTGGAGGAAGTTCTGGGCCATCCAACACTTTATATCCTCGAGGCAGTGGGTAAGGTTAAACAGATTTGATTGGTTTTGGGGCTTCAGGGGGAGATAGAGTTGTGTATCGTCTGCGTAGCAATGGAAGGAAATGCCGTGCCTTTCAATGACTTGGCCTAAGGGGAACATATACAGGGAGAAGAGAATGGGGCCAAGGATGGAACCTTGTGGAACCCCACAGCAGAGATTAGCTGGGGAGGAGAATGAGTTGCCTATGTTAGTAGAGAAACTCCTACCTTTGAGGTAGGAGATGAACCAGCTCAGGGCAGTGCCATCAATACCAACCCCATACCGGAGACAGTCAATTAGGATGGTATGGTCGACAGTATCAAATGCTGCGCTGAGGTCAAGAAGGAGCAGAATTGCAGTCGCCGGAGTCAACGGTGAGCAGTAGGTCATTGTGTACCTTCAACAAGGCAGACTCTGTGCTATGGTGAGCCCTGAAACCTGATTGGAAAGTTTCCAAGATAGTGTTTTGGTGAAGGTAAGGTATAAGTTGACTTAAAATTACCTTTTCAAGGGCTTTTGAGAGGAAAGGCAGTTTAGAAATGGGTCTGTAGTTGCTTGGCAAGGTGGGGTCGAGGTTTGGTTTTTTCAGGAGTGGTTTTTATTTTTTATTTTTTTTTAATTTTATTTTTGTTAGAAGTAAGTACAATAATGTGGACCACAGTACCTAATACTTGTTGACATATTACATTTCATATGCATTTCATGTACATTTCAAATACAACTTCTTATTTTTAATTTAATAATAAAGCAAGAGTAAGAGAGAAAGGAGAAAATAAGAGATTGATATAGAGTGTTGCGTGAAATAGAAAGATAGCCCAAGAGAAGAAAGAAGAGAGAAGAAGCAGAAAGAGAGAGAGAAAGAGACGATATAGTGAAGAAGGGAAAAGAGAGAAAAAGCAAAAAGGTGAAAAAGGAGATTGAAAATGATATATCTGATATATATAATAATGTTCCTGGCCACCCGTCACCTGATTCTGAACCATTTTATTTCTATGGTTGTGTTGCACCATATGCTTGTAAGAAGTCGATAAAGGGAGACCAAATCAATAAGAATTGGTCTACTTTACCTGCTAGAAGGAGTCGCATTTCTTCAAGATGCTGTTTCCGACATATTTGAAATCCACATTTTGAGCATTGGCGTTGGCGCATTTTTCCAAAATTTAAGTATGAGTTTTTTTGCCGTTATTAAACTGTAATTAAGTAGAGATTTTTGAGAAGTATTTAGCTTATTCCCATCTTCCATTGATCCAAAGATAATCCATTCTGTATTAGGTTCAATTCTTCTATTAAATAGTTTTGTAAAAATTTCAAAAATTTCATTCTAGAATTTATGAAGTTTTATACAGGAGACAAAAGAGTGTGTTATAGTGGCATTCTCAGATAAGCATTTATCACAGATGGGAGAGATATTTGGATAGAATTTGTTCAGTCTAGTTTTCGAGTAGTATAATCTATGTAAAATTTTAAATTGAATTAAATTATGTTTTGCATTAATCAATTCAATTTTATTTGTCTTTTGGTCAAATTTGTCATTTGGACCCCTTGAGGTCCAAACGAAATGTCGTTTCTGCAGCCATACAATACAAAACGAAGAAGACCCGAGACACAACACAATTTACACATACATCCATCACAGCGCTGTGATGGAAGGCAAAAAAACGTATCTCTCCACTGCACTCCACCCCCCCCCCGATGTCAGAGTCAAAGTCAAAGCCCCCGGCGGGCGATGGTGATTGTCCCGCAGCCATTGTCCCGCAGCCATTAAAGCCACGCCGGGTGATGCAAGGTCGCGCACCGGGTCTTGGTGTTAGAGCCCCGGCGCGCGCCCGCAAAGTCCGGTGGCCATTCCAAGCCGCGCGGGGGGATAAAGCCCCGCTCCAGGTGCGCTTCAACCCCGCAACTCGGGCGGGAGAAGTCGCCGCTGCGGAAGCCCCGAAAAGCGGTCTCCCACCAGGGACCCGCGGGCCTCCGGTGTTGCCGTCCGCCAGACCCGCGGTTGTAGCCTCCGAATCTCCGGCGGTCGGGTAGCAGCAGCGCTCCACCACAGCTCCACCCGCTCCGGACTCGGCCAGCCCCGCGACGGTCAGTAGTCCGCAGCTCCACGGGAGCCCCAGGTCGTTCCTGTTGGAGGCCGCTCCACGTTGCCCAGCCCCAACGACAACGGAGACCCGACAAAGAAAAGGTCGGGTCTCCCGTGCGGCGGAAAGATTTCAAAGTTTACCCCCCCCACCCCCACCCCCACCCCCACCCCCCCACACACATACCCCGACAAAAAAAATAAATAAAAAACTACATAAAAACAAGACAAAAATAATAAAAAGACAGACGGACTGCAGAGGCCGCTGCAGACGAAAGTCGCGCCGCCCACCGATTCGAACATTTATGTATGTATATCAGGTATTTTTCCCATTTCTCTCGAAATGTTTATCTATAATTCTCGTTCCCAATCTGCTCTGATTGCCTCTGTCGATGGTGATTCTATATTTAAAATGATATTATATAAGTATGATATTAAATTGCATGAGTCTGCCTTAATATTCATTGCTTCATCTAATGAATCTAGATTTAGAATTTGATATCCTTGTATGTGTTTTTTCAAATAATCTCTAATTTGAAGGTATTTAAAGTATTGGTTATTTTTCAAGTTGTATTTTAATTGTAATTGTTGAAATGATAAGAAATTTTCCATTTCATACAAGTCTCCAATCCTTTTAATTCCTAATCTTTCCCAATATGTATACGTTTTGTCAGTGAGAGATGGTTTAAATGCGGGATTATTTACTATTGGAGATAAAAGCGATGTTTCTTAATTTCAAAGTTAGTTTTATTTGTTTCCAAATTCGAATTGTGTTGTGAATAATTGGGTTCTTCTTATATATTGTGTTGTTTAATTTTATCGGGGAGAAGAGGATCGCTCCTATATTAAAAGGAGAGCAATCCTCTTTCTCCATTCTTATCCATTCTACCTGTTGGGCAGAGCTGTCCAACCAATAAATTATGTTTTTAATATGTACTGCCCAGTAGTAGTATAAAAAGTTCGGGAGTGTCAATCCCCCAGATTCTTTAGGTTTACACAGGTGTTTTCTTTGGATTCTATGTGATCTGTAGTCCCATATGAAGTTTGTAATATTGGAGTCTATATTTGTAAAGAGGTTTTTTGGTAAGTATATTGGTATTGATTGAAATAGATATAATATTTGTGGTAGAAAAATAATTTTTATAGCATTTATTCTGCCTATTAATGACATCGGCAGGATTTTCCAGAATTTAATCAACGCATTCAATTTAGTTAATAAAGGCATAAAATGTGCGTTAAATAGTGATTTATATTTTCTAGTCATTTGGATACCTTCTAAATTCAATGGTGAAAAAGTTACTGGAAGGGATTCTGAGGGACAGGATTGGGAGGTAAAGACTGATTAGTCAGCATGAGGTTGTTGTTCGGAGATCATGTTTCACAAACCTGATTGAGATTCCTCAGGAGATAATCTAGAGGATGGACAAGGGCAGGGCAGTGGCCGTTTTCTTATTCTGATTAATATTTTTATTAGAAGCAAACATATTATAAAGTATAGTAACATATTATAATCGAAAAAAAACTTTTCATATACATCAATCATACATTATTAAAATTGTCAATTGTCGATTAATTCTGCTTCTAGTGGTTTTTTAAAAATATAGATAGAAAAAGAGAGGTAGAGAGAAAAAAGCATTACAAATATCAACAACAAAAAAAGAGGTGGAATGAGTTACTTATAATACGTCATTGGAGATAAGTTCGTAGGTTATGAAATATAATTTTACATCTAATCCTGAGTTCAAGCTTCAGTTGGGTTTTCGTGCTGGGCCCATCTATCCCTTCAAATAGTTAATGAATGGAGCCCATATTTTAACAAAAAGTTCTTGTTTGTCCATTAAGACAAGTCTAATTCTTTCTAGGTGTAGGGTCTCCGACATTTCCACAATCCACATTTTAATTGTGAGGGTTATAGGACCTTTCCAAAATTTTAATCAACGCATTCAATTTAGTTAATAAAGGCATAAAATGTGCGTTAAATAATGATTTATATTTTCTAGTCATTTGGATACCTTCTAAATTCAATGGTGAAAAAGTTACTGGAAGGGATTCTGAGGGACAGGATTGGGAGGTAAAGACTGATTAGTCAGCATGAGGTTGTTGTTCGAAGATCATGTTTCACAAACCTGATTGAGATTCCTCAGGAGATAATCTAGAGGATGGACAAGGGCTAGGGCAGTGGGCGTTTTCTACGTAGACATTGCAAGACTTTTGGCAAGTTTCTGCATGGTAAGCTGGTCCAGAAAGTTAGATCATATAGGATTCAAAGTGAGATTGCAAATTGGATACAAAATTAGCCAGAGGGAGAAGTGGTAGTGGAGGGTTACTGTTCAGGTTGGAGACCCATAACAAATAATACGCTGCAGAGATCGTTGCTGGGTCCTTTATTCTTTGTCATTATATTAATCAATTATTTAGCTTAGGTCAGATTGGTTTAGAGATACAGTGCGGAAACAGGCCCTTCGGCCCATTGGGTCCACGCTGACCAGCGATCCGCGCACATTAACACTATCCTACACCCACAGGGACATTTTTTTTTACATTTACCAAGCCAATTTATTTACAAACTTGTACATCTTGGGAGTGTGGGAGGACTCCCAAGATCTCTGAGAAAACCCACGCAGGTCACGGGGAGAACGTACAAACTCCGTACAGACAGCATCCGTAGTCGGGAACGAACCCGGGTCTCCGGCGCTGCATTCACTGTAAGGCAGCAACTCTACCGCTGCGCCACCGTGACCGCAGAGAATGTGTGACAGAGGCCCCTCCCTTGGATGCCGTTCTGATCCCTATCACTGGCTGACAGATCATTCCCCAGCATCATTGGTAACAGCTAGGTACAATGAGCTGATATTGGTTTGGCCACCTCGACCTTGTCGGCATACTCCCTATAAAACCCAGGAATTCTAGCGGTTGGAGGGGAGACCTGTGCATTTTCCCCTGTAGTTTACCACCATTACTGAGAGGGGAGACCACAGAGAAAGGATGTCAGGGCATAGGTTATGAGTGGGTGTCAAGAGCAAAAGATTAGAAGAGGTGGAATGGGGGCTGTGGAGACCATGGGTCCATGGAGGGAGGGAGGGAGGGAGGGAGGGAGGGAGGGAGGGAGGGAGGGAGGGAGGGAGGGAGGAGATGTAAATGTCAACTGGAGAGGTAGAACATAGAACAGTGCAGCACAGGAACAGGCCCTTGGGCCCACCATGTCTACACCCACCATGATACCAATCTAACATTGTATTTCTTGCACATGGTCAGTATACTTATGTTCCCCACCTGCTCAAGTCTTTTTTAAAATGTCTCTTAAACGTTGCTATCGTAATCTGTTTCCATCTCTTCCCTCGGCAGTGCGCTCCAAGCACCCACCATTCCATCTGTTAAAAAAAAACTTGTCTCACATATCATTTTTAATCCTTCCTCCTCTTACCTTAAACCTATGCCCTCTAGTATTTGACATTTCCACCCTGGAAGAAAGACTATGACTACCTATCCTACCTCTGCCTCTCACAATTGTATATACTTCTATCAGGTCACCTCTGATGCTCCAGGGCAATCAATCCAAATTTGTCCAGCTCCTCCTTGTAACTAACACTCTCCAGTCCAGACAACATCCTGGTGAATCTGTGTTGGGGGCAACTAGTAAAAATGAGGGAGTGGGGACTGGAAATTGGTCCTGGGGCTCCTCCATTGTCAGAGTGAAATGAAAATTGGAGGAACAGCAAAAGTAACAGCATATTTCGCTTGGACTGATTACAACCCAGTGGGACAATCTAACTTCAAGTAACCCTTGCATACCCTTTCTCGCCGTTCCTCCCCCACCCAATTCATTATACTAGCTTCATAGTCATCTTGTTGAGTCTCATTGTCTGTAACTCGTTTTCACCTAGCCCACAGTTAACAATGGCCTGTTTGTAACAATGACATCTATGTAAATAAAACATGGTGCACGGACACCACCATCATCGAGAGTCACTGCTCAGCTAACCTAGAGTTCCTCTTGGTTAAATGCAAACCGTTCTATCTGCCCAGAGAGTTTACCTCCACTGTTGTGACTACAGTCTATATTCCTCCGGATGCTAATGCTAAGCTTGCAATGAGAGAACTGCATACTGCCATTAGCAAACAACAGACTCACAACCCCGAGGCAGCCTTCATTGTTGCGGGTGACTTCAATCACTCCAACCTGAAGACTGTGCTCCCCAAATTCCACCAACATGTCTCCTTCGCCACTAGAGAGGACAAGATACTGGACAAAGTTTACACAAACATGGTTGAAGCTTACAAAGCCATCCCCCTCCCCCACCTTGGTCAGTCTGATCACCTCTCATTGTTCCTGCTCCCTAAGTACTCCCCACTCATCAGACGTGTTAAACCCACAGTGAGGACAGTTAACGTTTGGTCAGAGGAGGCGGACTCCACACTCCAGCAGCGTTTTGGAAACACTGACTGGAATGTGTTTGCAGCCCAGGCCACCCTTGACTCCCACACGGACATTGACTCCTATACATCCTCTGTTTTGGACTTTATCAACTCCACCATCAACAGTGTCACCACTCTCAAACGGATCACCACATTCCCAAATCAGAAGCCTTGGATGAACAGCGAGGTCAGGCTACTGCTGAAAGCACGGGACACCGCTTTCAGGTCAGGCGATGCTCGTGCCTACAGTTCATCCAGGGCCAACCTGAAGAGGGGCATCAAGAAGGCCAAGCATAGCTACAAGCTTAGGATTGAGGAGCACTTCAATAACAACTCTGACCCCCGACGCATGTGGCAAGGCATCCAGGCCATCACGGACTATAGATCCACCAACACCACCCCACATCCAGCAATGCCTCCTTCCTTGAGGAGCTCAACCACTTTTATGACCGCTTTGACAGGGACAATCAAGAGATGGTCATCAAGGCTGTGCTCCTTGATGATCACCAGCTCCTCACACTCACCCCCTACGACATGTATGTAGCACTGAGTAGGATTAATGCACGTAAGGCTGCTGGCCCTGACGGCATCCCCGGGCGCGTCCTCAGGACCTGTGCTGTGCAGCTGACAGACGTCTGGACTGACATCTTCAACCTGTCACTTGCCCAAGCAGTTGTCCCCACGTGCCTTAAAACCACCTCCATTGTGCCGGTGCCAAAACACTCCACTGCGGCGAGCCTTAATGACTTCCGCCCAGTTGCACTTACTCCCATCATCACCAAGTGCTTCGAGAGGCTGGTCCTGGCACACCTCAAAGGCTGCCTACCTCCCACACTGGACCCCTATCAGTTTGCCTACCGCAAGAACAGGAGCACGGAGGATGCCATCTCAACGACACTTCACTCCGCCCTCTCCCACCTCGACAACACAAACACCTACGTGAGAATGCTGTTCATCGACAATAGCTCAGCATTCAACACCATTATCCCCTCAAAACTGATCACCAAACTCAGCGACCTGGGCATCAACCCCTCCCTCTGCAACTGGTTACTGGACTACCTAACTAACAGACCCCAGTCTGTTAGGTTGGACAACCACACCTCTTCAACCCTCACCCTGAACACGGGCGTTCCACAGGGCTGTGTACTGAGCCCCCTCCTCTACTCCCTCTTCACCTATGACTGCACACCTGTACATGGTTCTAACACCATCATCAAGTATGCAGATGATACAACGGTGATTGGCCTCATCAGCGACAACGATGAGTCGGCCTATAGGGAGGAGGTTCAGCTCCTAGCAGCATGGTGCGCTGCCAACAACCTGGCCCTTAACTCCAAGAAAACCAAGGAGCTCATTGTGGACTACAGGAGGTCTAGGGGCTGCACGCACACCCCCATCCATATTAACGGGACGGAGGTGGAACGTGTTTCCAGCTTCAGGTTTCTGGGGGTCAACATCTCTGATGACCTCTCTTGGACCCACAATACATCAACACTGGTCAAGAAGGCTCACCAGCATCTCTTCTTCCTGAGGAGACTAAAGAACGTCCATCTGTCTCCTCAGATTCTGGTGAACTTCTACCGCTGCACCATCGAGAGCATCCTTACCAACTGTATCACAGTATGGTATGGCAACTGCTCTGTCTCCGACCGGAAAGCACTGCAGAGGGTGGTGAAAACCGCCCAACGCATCACCGGTTCCTCACTCCCCTCCATTGAGTCTGTCCAAAGCAAGCGATGTCTGCGAAGGGCGCGCAGCATCGTCAAGGACTGCTTTCACCCCAGCCACACACTGTTTACCTTCCTCCCATCCGGGAGGCGCTACAGGTCCCTCCGTTGCCGAACCAGCAGGTTCAGGAACAGCTTCTTCCCTGCGGCTGTTACACTATTGAACTCTGCACCTCGGTGATTGCCAGTCACCCCCCACCCCCCCTCCTTCCCCCAGAAAAATTGCACTACTGAAACTGCTGTACATATATACATATTTTATTGCTCATTATTCCTATGTTCGCTCTTCTGGATGAGATGCTAACTGCATTTCGTTGTCTCTGTACTGTACACTGCACAATGACAATTAAAGATTGAATTGCATATTTTTCATTCATTTGTTCTCTCTATATCTCTCTATATCACCATCTCTTTCTCTTGTTTCCCTTTACCTTGACTCTCAGTTTGAAGAAGGGTCTTGACCCAAAACAGCACCTATTCCTTTTCTCCAGAAATGTTGTCTGACCCGCTGAGTTACTCCATCTTTTTGTGTCTGTCCAGGTGAATCTCTTCTGCAAGGCTGTCTAAAGGCTACTGATACTTTCTGTTATAAGGTGACCGGAATTACACATTACCAACTTACATACTCAATGCCCTGACTGATGAAGGCAAGCAAGCCAGCGGCCTTTTGTACCAACCCATCCACTTGAGTTACCACTTACAGGGAGCGATGGTCCTCGGTTTATGACCTGCTTTAGTGTTCAATGTCTCCGTTGTTTGGGAACCCCACAAGTGACAACAAAGTAAATGTCGTGTGCCGCATAAAGGTCTTATCGCATGTCAGGTATTCTGAAACATTACAGAGAGTTGATCAATAAACTCATAGAAAAAGTAAATTATTTTCAGATCATCATCATGCAATCAATATGGAAAATTAAAAAATGCAGAAGAAAGTTTGTGAAGAAATTCAAATTAAATTTTAGCACTTTAAATGATGAAATATTTTTATTAGCTTGGCAACAATATATCCATTTCCTTATAAACTGGATAATGTTTTTAAATTTTAAATTGACTTGAGGAAGATATGTCGTGCAATGAGAGGATAACAAGATTTTATTTTTGTTTTCGTTGCATGATAAAATAATTGAACAATAGGTCTCATAGTCATAGAGTGATACAGTGTGGAAACCGGCCCTTCAGCCCAACTCACCCATACTGGTCAAGATGTCCCAGTTACACTAGTCCCATCTAGTGTAGATGGGAACATGTTTGGTCCATATCCCTCCAAACCTGTCCTATCCATGTACCTGTCTGTTTCTTATATTTTGGGATAACCCAGCCTCAACTACCTCCTCTGGCAGCTTGTTCCATGCACCCACCACCCTTTGTGTGAAAAAGTTACCCCTCAGATTCCTGTTAAATCTTTTCCCCTTCACCTTATTGGTCCTTTGGTCCTCTATTCACCTACTCTGGGCAAGAGACTCTGTGCATCTAAGGTCTCATGATCTGGATTGTATTTGAAACAGTGTTCTGATATCACTAATTTACTTTACTGTCTTTACTTACTTTAAAGTCCTGCGAGAAAATATTTTTAAAGATACAATTACATTCTTCCATTCCCTGAAAGTTCAGGTGCCTGTGTAAATGCCTCCTAAATGTCACTATTGTATCTGCTTAATGAAGATTGGCATTACAGTCGGCATGGGCAAGGTGGCAGAAAGGAAATGACTCCATGCTGTATAACTCTATGAAACTATGAATTTGTGATCAGGCTGTTATCAGGCAACAGAATCATCCTTCCACAACCAGAGAGCACTGCTGAACTACTATCTACCTTTTTGGTGACCCTCGGACTATCCTTGATCGGACTTTACTGGCTTTACCTTGTACTAAACCTTATTCTCTTATCATGTATCCATACACTGTAAATGGATCGATTGTAATCATGTATTGTCTTTCACGCAACAAAAGCTTTTGACTGTACCTCGATACACGTAACAATAAACTAAACTGAACTGAATAAATCATAATGCTTATACGAATGGTGCATTGAACTATTTCTGTTCAGGAAGGGTCGATGACAGTGCTTCAATTTTCCACCAGAGGGTTTATTCTCACACTTGTCCAGATTAAACTCCATCTGCCACTTCTTTAAACATATCTCCAAATATATCATGCTGTATACTTTGATAACCGTCTTCACTATCCACAACTACCAATGTTTATGTCATCTGCAAACTGTACGTAGACTGGGCGATCGTTTCGCTGAACACCTTCGCTCGGAGCTACCTCATATCCCGGTTGCCAAACACTTTAATTCCCATTCCCACACTGATCTTTCTGTCCTGGGCCTCCTCCATAATCAGAGTGAGGATAAAAGCAAATTGGAGGAACAGCATCTCATATTTCGCTTGGGCAGCTTACAACCCAGGGTTATGAATATTGATATATCTAACTTGGTAACCCCCTGCATTCCATCTTTCTCCATCCCTCCCCCACCCAAATCACACCAGCTTTCGTTCTCATCTAGCTACAGCTAACAATGGCCTGATTCCTATATCACTGTTACTTTTGTGCATATCTTTCATTCAATTGTTCTATATCTCTCTACATCATCCTCCATATCTCTCGTTTCCCTTTCCTGTGACTTTCAGTCTGAAGAAGGGTCTCTACCAGAAACGTCACCCATTCCTTCTCTCCAGAGATTCTGCCTGTTCCGCTGAGTTACTCCAGCTTTTTTTGTCTATGTTTGGTTTGAACCACCATCTGCAGTTCCTTCCTACACCTAATAAGCCGAGGACAGGTACATGAATGGGAAAGGGTTGGAGGGATATGGACCAAATGTGGGCAAATGGGATGAGCTTAGATGGGGCATCTTGGTCCGTACGGATGAGTTGGGCCAAAGGGCCTGTTTCCATGCTGTATAACTATTTCCTAGATAATCGTTATTGTGCTTATTAAACAAAAAAACATTGGGTACTCTTTGATGCTTTGGGACTTCACCAGTGGATGGAGAAGATTCAAAGGACTCTGTCGAGGCCCCAGTAATCTCTCTTGCCTGTCTTCATAACATTGTGATGCAGCCAATCAGGCCTGATCCGCAGTTTACTGAGGTGCATTTAAATCTACAATGCCTGACTAGTGAACTATACTATTTGAACAACCTAAGTCCTCTGTGAAAACTTACCTTTCCTGACACCGATTAGACTCAGCAATTGAAAATACTGTAAGCAGTATCATTTTAATATAAAAATTATCATGAAAAATTCTCATGAAAAACAACAGTTTCAAATTGGATTGTGCGTGATCGTTGTATATAAATGTTCGAAGTGCCTTTGTGAAACAAATTAAGATATTTACATAAACATGTTTACAGTTGGCTGTGGGAATGTGAATAGAGTATTAGTAACATAGGAGACAGAGTGTGAAATGAGTTCTCCAATTTATTTTGTTTATTGTGCCTTGTTTATGCAGAATGTGCTATGGAGCTTAAACAGGCGTTTTGCTGCAATTCAGTTTGTTAATTAAGATTCAGAAAGAATGGAAAATATGTTGGAGAATTATGTTGGCCTGTAGACAAAATTAGTCAGTGTGTTTGTTTATGAATCTAGGCAGCTAATCCATTCAATGGGCACAAGAGCTACAGTAAAAACGCCTATGAACATGGAGTCTCTGTTTGGAAATTGGTAGACATGAAAGCAGACAGATTACACAGAGGAGAACCAGTAAAAGATTGATAGAATTATCCAGAGGAAAGAAGCAAGCAGTTTCTTGCCAGCAGCGAAAGTGCTACTGAAGATGGAGTAGCAAAATTAATGAGCTGACAGCACAGTCTAAGGAATAAAGGAGAAAGTGAAAGAATTTGAGGGAGAAATAATGGTAGTGGGAGATTCACTGATGTGATATGTGAACACTTTTTCTTCTGCCGTCAAAACTAATGACTTAGTGATTTGCCTGTCAGAGGTAAAAAATGCTGAGGAAATAGATCATAAATAAAATGGAATATAAGAAGCAGAAATTAACCAAAAGTGGTTGGACACGTCAGAATTAACAACAGAATAAAAGCAATCGGCAGTCTTGGAAAATGTTAAAGCATCTTGTTTAGAAACAGGGGGAAACATAGTTTTTTTATTTTTTTATTTTTTATTTATTAGAAGTACATTACATTACAACCACATACATTAGTACTCGTCACTTATGTCTTCTTACAATTAATGTACTCCATTTATTTTTTACACTAGAAAAGGAAGAGATTGAAAGAAAGAAGAAAGTGAAGGAAAAAGTGAGTGTAGAAAATGTGACAACAAAAAAGGACGAAGACCCTATAAGAACAAAATTAAAAACAAAAGAAAAAGAGTTAAGAAATAGACCCTAGAAAAGAAAGAGAAAGAGAAAGAGGAAAAAGAGAGAAACAAATATTTTTATGAGCATTACGCAAATGGGACATACCAACTCTTCAACTATCATCCCCCCTTACCTGACCTCAATTTTTTTTTTTTAAGGTACCTTTGCACCCTATATTTGTAATAATTCTATAAATGCAGACCACGTCAGGTGGAAGTGATCTGGTTTGCCTGCTAGGAGGAGTCTCATCTCTTCTAGGTGTAATGTTTCGAACATATTTGAAATCCACATGTTTATAGTTGGTATTGGAGCCTTCTTCCAAAATTTTAGAATTAGCTTTTTTCCAGTTATTAACCCATAGTCTATTAGTTTCTTTTGAAACACATTTAGTTCTGGACCATCATCCGTTATTCCGAAGATAATCCATTCTGCTTTGGGTATCAGTCTTATTTTAAATAACTTTGTAAAGATTTCAAAAATTTCATTCCAAAATTTTTGAATTTTTGTACAGAAAACGAATGAGTGCGCTATAGTAGCTTCTTGGGATTGACATTTATCACAAATAGATGATACATTTGGGAAAATTTTATGAATTTTAGTTTTCGAATAATATAATCTATGTAAAATTTTAAATTGTATTAAAGTGTGTCTTACATTAATCGAACATTTATGCACGTTTAATAAGTGTTCATTCCAACTTTCCTTTGAAATTTTAATAGCTAACTCTTGTTCCCAGTCTCTTCTGATACCCTCCGCAGATGGTATTTGTACATTTAAGATAATATTATACAAATATGATATTAAGTTTGCTGATTCAGCTTTTATCTGCATTGCCTCATCCAATACATCTACTGGGTTATTATAATGATCTTTTGTATATTTTTTCAAATAGTCGCATATTTGAAAATATTTAAAATATTGATTATTTCCGAGTTTATATTTTATTTGTAATTGTTGAAATGAAAGTAATTTTCCAGTTTCATACAAGTCACCGAGCGTTTTAATTCCTAGTCTATCCCAATGTGTAAAAGCTTTATCTATAATAGAGGGATTAAACGAAGGGTTATTAACTATAGGTAATAAAAGTGATAAATTTCTTAATTTTAAATTTTGTTTTATTTGTTTCCAAATTCGGATTGTACTATGAATAATTGGGTTCTTATTATAATTTATATTATTCAATTTCATTGGAGAGAGGAGGATCGCTCCAATGTTTCCAGAGGGCAATCCTCTTTCTCCATTACAATCCAGTCCACTTGCTGGGCGGAGTTATCCATCAGTTGAATCATATTTTTAATATTTACTGACCAATAATAATACCTAAAATTAGGTAGTGCTAAACCCCCTAATACTTTAGGTTTATTCAGATGAGTTTTTTGTATTCTATGTGATTTATAGTCCCATATAAAATTAGTGATATCTGAGTCGAGTTTTTAAAAAAACTTCTTTGGTAAGTATATAGGAATCGATTGAAATAGGTATAAAATTTGTGGTAGAAAGATCATTTTTATTGCATTTATTCGGCCTATTAAAGACATCGGGAGCGTTTTCCAGAATTTAATTAGTGTGTTTAATTTATTAAGTAGGGGATCAAAATTTGCCTTAAACATACCTTGATATGTTCTGGTAATTTCGATTCCCAAGTATTTAAATTTTTCTGTAGCTATTTTAAAAGGGAATTTTAAAAGATGTGTTGAATCTTTCGGTTTTATTGACATAATTTCACTTTTATTCCAATTTATTCTATATCCAGAAAAAGATCCAAAGTCTTCAATTAAATTTAATATATTTGGTATAGTGATTTGAGGTTTTGTAATGTACAGTAATATATCATCCGCGTATAAAGATATTTTATTATATGAGTCTTTAGTATTATATCCATGGATATCAGGGTGTATTCTAATTTTTTCTGCTAGCGGTTCAATAATGAGAGCAAACAGATGTGGTGATAATGAGCATCCTTGTCTATTTCCCCTTGATAGTTGGAATTTCGAGGATAATATGTTATTAGTTAGTATTCTAGCTGTAGGTTTGTTATATAGTAACTTGATCCATAGAATAACATTCTCTCCCAGTTGGAATTTTTGTAATACTTTATGGGGAAACATAGTTTAAGACACAAAATGCTGGAGTAACTCAGCGGGACAGGCAGCGTCTCTGGAGAGAAGGAATGGGTGATGTTTCGGGTTGAGACCCTTCTTCAGACTCGACACGTCACCCTTTCCGTTTATCCAGAGGTGCTGTCTGTTCCGCTGAGTTACTCCAGCATTTTGTGTCTATCTTCAGTGAAAACCAACATCTGCAGTCCCTAGGTACACAAAAATGCTGGAGAAACTCAGCGGGTGCAGCAGCATCTATGGAGCGAAGGAAATAGGTAACGTTTCGGGCCGAAACCCTTCTTCAGACTGATAGGGGGTGGGGAGAAGAAAGGGAAAAAGGGAAAAGGCGGAGGAGGAGCCCGAGGGCTGGGGCAGGGGAGGAGACAACCAGATGGCTGATGAAGGGGAGGGGACAGCAAGGGCTAGCAGAATTGGGAGAATTCAATGTTCAAGCCCCCAGGATGTAGACTGCCCAAGCGGAATATGAGGTGCATTTCCTCCAATTTACGGTGTTGCTCGCTGTGGCCATGGAGGAGACCCAGGACAGAGAGGTCAGATACGGAATGGGAGGGGGAGTTGAAGTGCTGAGCCACCGGGAGTTCAGGTTGGTTATTGCGGACCGACCGGAGGTGTTCGGCGAATCGATCGCCAAGCCTCCGCTTGGTCTCACCGATGTAGATCAGCTGGCATCTAGAGCAGCGAATGCAATAGATGAGGTTGGAGGAGATGCAGGTGAACCTCTGTCGCACCTGGAACGACTGCTTGGGTCCTTGAATGGAGTAGAGGGGGGAGGTGAAGGGACAAGTGTTGCATCTCTTGCGGTTGCAAGGGAAAGTACCAGGGGAGGGGGTGGTATGGGAGGGACGGGAAGAATTGACAAGGGAGTTACGGAGGGAGCGGTCTTTGCGGAAGGCAGACATGGGGGGAGATGGGAAGATGTGGCGAGTGGTGGGTCACGTTGGAGGTGGCGAAACTGACGGAGGATCTGCAGTCCCTTCCTGCACAAAAATGTTGTTTTCCTGGTTAGGACTCTGATAAAGCCAATGAGTTTCTGATAAGGATTTTTTGTGTTGGGAGCAAGATTTCACATGACACCATTGTGAAGAAGTTGATAAAAAAAGAATTTGTCTGAAGAAGGGTCTCGACCCGAAACGTCACCCATTCTTCTCTCCAGAGATGCTGCCTGTCCCATTGAGTTACTCCAGCATTGTGTGTCTAACTTCGGTTTAAACCAGCATCTGCTGTTCCTTCTGACACTAAAGAATATGTTGCCTAAGAAACAGGAGATTCTTTCCACTGAAATATTTCCCATCGGTGGTCCATGGTTATTGCTTTTCGAGGTGGGTGGGTCAAGAAGCTGATTAACTGCAAACATAAGGTGCTTCTGGAATGGAAATTCTATTCTGAGTTTAGAAAGGACTGATTGGACCTGTTGATTGGAATGTACAGTGCCCTTTGGAATTCATATTTAACAAGAGATTTGCTTTCCAGCATTGAATGTCAATTTGGAGATTTACTGAAACAAAAGGAATTCTATCAGTGTGTGGCTGATGTGAAGCCATATAGGTCAATGCTCAGTGTCATGGGTGCAGTTGTGATGTCTTCATTTTACATTAGTCTGCTGAGCCATTGGCATTTGAGCTGAAGCAATGGCATTTACAGTTTGACAATGATTATCCATTAATGGTTTGTGACTCATTTGCATAGCCCACTGTTGGGAACTGATGCTAACATAATGTGACAAGAGTAGGCTACTGGGATATTCAAGCAACAAATCCCCTGCCTGGATAGCTCTGAAGGAGCCCTGCATGATCTGTCAGAGTGGGGTTGTAACTCTTATGGTCTGCTATGTGCCACACAGATTTATCATCAGAGAGGCTTCTTTCTTACTTCCATCTGCATAGTGAGTAGGAGGAGGAACAAGAAAAGAAAAAAGAAGTGGAGTAAGACAAGGAGGAATGATGGAGGAGAGGAGTCAGCCTGGGTGCAACCTTCTAGTTGGGCTGCTGGTGAACAATGATGTCTTATGAGGGTGGCCTAGAGCAATTTCTACCCTAAAGACCTGACTCGGACTCTTCCATCACAGCACAAGTGCCAGCAGTTAGGAAACAACAAGGAAACTGGTGGCAGTGCAGTCTTAGCAGATAGCAGATTCATACTCCCTGTAGTAACTCCCAGCCCTTCATCAATCCTAGTGATCTACTGGAAGACAGATTGCTGGACTGATATGGTACCATGACTGCCTGTGATGGTGTAAAGGTAAGTCCCATACTTGCATTTGCCAGCAGTCCCACATTTAGCTTCCCTTTGCTACTGAATAATACAGTATTAAGTTGTTGAGAGCTATAGTATAGAAGCAGGCCCTTCTGCCCACCAAATGCTATGCTGACCACCGATCACCCATTCACACTAGTTTTATGTCATCCCCATTTTGCATCCACTCCCTACACACCAGCAGCAATTTACAGAGGCTAATTGCCCTACAAACCACAAGTCTTTCAGATGTGGAAGGAAACCGAAGCTCTTGGAGGAAACCCATGTGGTCACAGGGAGAACGTGCAAATGCCGCACCCAAGGTGAGGATTGAACTTGGGTCTCTGACACTGTGAGGCAGCAGCTCAAACAGCTGCGTCACTGTGCTGTCCTCAAGGAAGTGTCTACTTTTCCACATTGTAAATATAAACGCAAATACAAAATTAACACTTAAAAATAATATTTACAAATCAAGTGTAATAGACTGTCCGACAAAAGGCATGAATCAATCTGTACATCTCCTATAAAAACTCTGCAAAATCCCATCCTGATGCTTTTACACTGTGCCACCACAATGTAGGGAGCATAGCTGGTAGATGTCTATTGACATTCAGTAATGAAGATTGCAGATGTCTTATGAGAATGACCTAGATAAATTCTACCCGTAAAGACCTGACTCAACCTCAGCACAAGCGACAGGAGTTAGGGAACAGCAAGGAAACTGGTGGCAGCGCAGTCTTAGCAAATAGCAAATACTCCCTGGAGTAACTCCCATTACCTCTAGGTCAGCCCTTCATCTGTCCTAGTAATCCACTGGAAGACAGATCGCTGGACTGATATGGTACCATGAATGATGCTTTGAACATTGGTATAGACACTTTTCCACTCCAGATGTTTGAAATGTCCTCCTTTTTCAGGACAACTTCCAATTCTCTGGCCCCCATTTTCAACATGGACGTCCAGTCCCTGTACATCTCCATTCTCCATGAGAAAGGCCTTTAGGCCCTATGTTTCTTTCTAGAATACACATCAAATGATCACTCACCTCACAGAACTGATTCTTACCCTGAACAACCTCTCTCTCAGTGTCTACAAATAAAAGGTGTAACTATGGGCACTCACATGGGCACTAGATATCCCTTCCTTTTACTTGGCTACGTGGATGAATCTTTATTCCAAACCTATTCTAGCACCACCACCCAAATCTTTCTCCAGCACAACAATGATTGCTTTGGCACTGTCTCCTGCATCCATGGAGAATTCGTCAATTCATCAACTTTGCTTCTAACTTCCATAATGTCCTTAAATTAACTTGGACTATTTCCAATATCTCTCTCCCCCATCATAAGGTCATAAGGTCATAAGTGATAGGAGCAGAATTAGGCCATTTGGCCCATCAAGTCTACTTCACCATTCTATCATGACTATCATGACTAATCTCTCCCTCCGAACCCCATTCTCCTGTCTTCCCACAACCGCTGACATCTGGATCTCTCCAGAACCCTGTAACGCCATCTGGATCTCTCCATTTCCAACTCAGCAGATAAAGTATCCTTTAATATTTACAATAAACCATGGCTACCTAAACTACATCTCCTCTGTAAGGATGCCATCTCTATCGCTCAGTTTCCCCATCTCTGCCACGTCTGTTCTTGAGATGAAACTTTCCATTTCATCTGAAATGTCTTCCTTTTTCAGGAAACATGATTTCCCCTCTACTGCTGTTGATGGAGCCCTCACCCAGATCTCCATTAGCAGCAGGTCTGTTCTCAACCTCTCCCTGGACAGAACAGTAGAGTTGCTTTGATCTTATCAACACCCCACCAGCCTCCACATACAGCACAATGCTTTTCATCATATCTGCCAGCTACAACACAATCCCACCACAAGTTGCAACCTTCCTACCCCTCTCATATCTGCTTTCTGCAGTGACCCTTTCCTCCATTACTCCCCACTTAGCTTAACCCTCCCCATCCATTCTTCCCCACCCCCAAACAGTTTCCCCCCTACAATCGTAGGAGATGCAACACATGTCCCCACATATTGTCCCTCATCACCGTCCAGGGACCTAAATAGCCCTTCCATGTAAGGCAGGGACTTAGTTCAGTCTTTCAAACTCATCTATTACATTCACTGCTGTCGACGTGGCCTCCTCTACATCAGCAACAACAGGTGAAGACGAGGCAACTGCTTTGCCAAGCACCTGCGTTCTGTTTGCAATTAGCCACCTTGAGGTCCTGGTTGCAAGCCATTTAATTTATATTTCCCTTCCCCCACTAACCCATCCCCCCTCTGTCTCCTCCATTGCCAGATTGAGGCCAAACACAAACTGGAGGAACAGCACCTCATATTCTGCCCGGAGAATGTACAACACAAAAGCTTGAACGTTGAATTCCCAAATTTCAGGTCCCTTCTGTTCCTTTCTCTCTGATTCTGATACACCCACGTCCTCTCGTACACCCCTTTCCAAGCCCACTGGCCTGTTGTCCAGTTTCCTTCCCCTCCCCTGCCTAGTTCCATCTGCCTATCACCCACATTCTCAGCTAACTAGGTTCCTCTCTCCCTACTGTCCATTTCTGATGTCCACCCTCCCCTACTCATCCCCTTTCTTGATCATATTGCAGTTCAGTTTAGTTCAGTTCAGTTTAGTTTGCTGTCATGAGCACCGAAGTATAGTGAAACGCTTTTGTTGCATGCTATCCAGTCACTGGAAAGACAATGCATGATAATCAAGCCATTTACAGTGTTTAGATATATCGTACAGGAATAACATTTCGTGCAAGGTAAAGCCAGCAAAGTCTGATCAAGAATATTATGACTTTGCTGGCTTTACCTTGCACTAAACATTATTCTCTTATCATATATCTGTACACTGTAAATGCATTTGTTTCCTCCACTTCCTGGGTTATGTAATCATCTCCTCCGTTCTCCACCCCATAGCTCCATCTACCCATCTATGCCTCCTCATCTGGAGCCATCTATCACTTAACAACTCCTGCCTCATCTCCCCGCCCCCCTCACCTCTTTATATCAGCTGTCTCCCCTTTACATTCTGTTTTGTATTCTCTAAATTTCTGTTTAAGATGCAGGGTCTCAGCCCAAAACAACAACTATATCTTTACCTGCACAGATGTTCCACCAGCAAAAAAAGTCCAGCATCTGCTGCTCTTGTGTCTGCAAGAATATGTGCATAGTTAATAGACATTTGAAACACTACAGCTGCAAGCAGACATTTGGATATCTTCTGCCTGAGTTGCCCAGGATCTGAGAGTTTAACCTTCAGTCAATGTGTTATGTTGAATCGAAGGGGTTGGAATAGTTTTCCACTACTTTGACATTAGGACTGATGGGTTACAAATTCTGGCCAGAGTGTGTGTAAATTTGTGTGCTTATTTCCTCCATACTGGAACCATATTAGTTTAGTTTTCGCAATACAGTATGGAAATGGGCCCATTGGCCCACCGATTCCAATCAACACCCATGTCTGAAGAAGGGTCTTGACCCGAAAGGTCACCTATTCTTTGTCTCCAGAGATGCTGTTTGACCCGCTGAGTTACTCCGGCTTTATGTGTCTATCTTCAGTTTAAACCAGCATCTGCAGCTCCCTCCTACACAACACCCATTCACACTAGTTCTATACGATTCCACTTTTTCATCCACTCCCTACACATCAGGGGCAATTTACAGAGGCCAGTTAACCTAGAGACCTGCATAATTCCATGTTGCTTGATTTTAAACATGTTGCTAATACCTTCTTTGAGTGACACTGCGGCAGAGCTGTTACCTCACAGCACCAGACACCAGTTTGATACTGACCTCAGGTGCTGTCTGTGTGGAGTTTGCACGTCCTCCCTGTGACCACATGGAGGTTTCCTTCAACATCCCAAAGACATGCAGGTTGGTAGATTAATTGGCCTCTGTTATTGCCACAATACACAACATATTGTGATAGGAGTGGAGCAGAGAGCGGGATAACACAGAATTAGTGTGAAAGGGAATTCAATGGTCGAAGTGCATTCAGTGGGCCAAAGGGCCTGTTTAGTTTAGTGTAGTTTAGAGATGCAACGTGGAAACAGGCCCTTCAGTACACCGAGTCCGCACCGACCAGCAATCACCTCGTACACTAATGCTATCCCACACGCTTGGGACAATTTACAAACCTATATGTCTTTGGAATGTGGGAGGAAACCAAACCACACGGGAAAAACACAAGCGGTCACGGGGAGAACGTACAAACTCTATACAGATAGCACCCGTGGTCAGGATCAAACCTGGTCTCTGGCACCGTAAGGCAGCAACTCTACCATTGCGCCACCGTGCCGCCCAATTCCATACTGTATCACTAAACAAAACTAAAAAATGAACAATTCCATTTCTCCAGAGATGCTGTCTGACCCACTGAGTTTTCGTGTTAGAGATTAGAGATTAGAGATTAGAGATTAGAGATTCCTTTATTTGTCATTCAGACCTTTCGGTCTGAACGAAATTTCGTTGCCTGTAGTCATACATATAATAATAAATGACAAAACACACAATAAACACAAATTAACATCCACCACAGTGAGTTCACCAGGCACCTCCTCACTGTGATGGAGGCAAAAGTCTTAAAGTCTCTGTCTCTTCCCGCTTTGTTCTCCCTCTGCGCTGAGGCGATCCAGGCTTCTGATGCTGTGACCCCGCCGGGCGACGGTAAGCCAGTCCCGCGGCCGAATCCGTGCTCCGCGACGGGCCGGCTCAAACTCCGCGGCCCGGGGTGGTCGAAGCTGCCGAAGCTGCCGCCCTCCAGTCCAGCGGACGCAGCTGTAGTTGCAGGAGCCCCAGAAAAACAGGTCACCAACCTGTGACCTGCGCGCTCCCGACGATGTCGTCCACTGGGCCCGCGGCCGAGCCTCCGGATTCAGGTCGCCACCAGTGTCCTCGGTCGCCACCGCCGGAACGCCACCGCAGCCCCGAAGTTGGCCAGCCTCGCGCTCCCGAAGATGTCGTCCACTGGGCCAGCTGCGGCCGAGTCTCCGGATTCAGGTCGCCACCAGTGTCCTCTGTCGCCACCGCCGGAACGCCACCGCAGCCCTGAAGTTGGCCAGCCTCGCGCTGGTAAGTCCTGGCTCTGCCTCCGGAGCCTCGAGGTCGGTCGGTCGCTCGCAGTTGGAGTTGGAGGCCGGCAGCTCCGCCATTTTGGCCTCAGCGCAGACGGAGGCAGAGAAGGGGGATACGACAAGAAAAAGTCGCATTCCCCCGAAGGAAGAGACAAAAGTCATGTTTCACCCCCCCACCCCACACATACACAACCCAATAAACTAAAATTTAACTAAAACAGGACAAAAGAAAACAAAAAAAAAAATAAAAACAGACGGACTGCAGGCGAGCCGCTGCTGTACGACAGCGCCGCCACTTCTTTTTGTGTCTATCTTCAGTTTAAACCAGCATCTGCACTTCCTTACAAAACAGGTAACAGAATGTGTAAGAAGGAACTACAGATGTTGGTTTAATACACAACATATTGTGCTGGGAGTGGATCAGAAAGTAGGATAACACAGAGTTAGTGTGAATGGGCGATCGATGGTCAAAGTGCATTCAGTGCATCCTAAGGGCCTGTTTTGTTGAGTGTAGTTTAGAGATAGTTCAGAAACAGGCCCTTCTCTCAGAGTGCTGAAAATCGTTGGAATTCTGCATCTCCATATGAATCTCCATATGGGGATGAATATATGCAAGACAGAGGTTATCTGACATTTAAGCTACAAGGAAATTTTATAACTTGGGGAGAGAGCATGGTGGGTGGTCAATTAGCCTCTCATCCCTGCTCTGCCACTCAGTAAAAATCACAGCAGATCCAACCTTGACAGGAGTGCTGTAGCACACTCATCCTTTCATTGTCCATTCTGACCATCACTCTTTCCAAATAGGCTGCCCAAACAAAATCATCATCTGAGTCCTGTGAGGCATAATGAACATGCACCTCACCCACCGATGAGACAAATAGGCTGTGTAGCAGGCCACGTGTACCTGATGCCCACACACTCCCTTAAACTTATACCCAGTGTCATTAAGTGCTGCAGTGTTTAGGAATGTTGAAATTAACAATGATGTGTCCCTGTCTTTGTTCTCTTGCTGTTTTTCCAACCACTATCTAAACATGTCATTGGTCTTAGCCATCTAAAGGAGGAAGACACATGGCTAGGATTTGATGAAGGGATAGCCGGAGGTGGGAGTAATAAAGATGTTTGTATTATACCAGTTGAATCAGAAGGAAGGCCTAGGTAGAGTGGATGTGGAGAGACTGTTTCCACTAGTGGGAGAGTCTAGGACCATAAGTCTTGGCTTCAGAATTAAAGGACGTTCCTTTAGGAAGGAGATGAGGAGGAATTTCTTTAGTCAGAGGGTGGTGAATCTGGGGAATTCATTGCCACACAAGGCCCTGGAGGCCAAATCAGTGGATATTTTTAAGGCAGAGATAGGTAGATTCTTAATTAGTACGGGTGTCAGGGGTTATGAGGAGAAGGCAGGAGAATGGGGTTAGGAGGGAGCGATAGATCAGCCATGATTGAATGGCGGTAGACTTGATGGGCCAAATGGCCTAATTCTGTCCCTGTCCCATGAGCTTATGAAGAAATTGTGGAATATGGGATCTTGGGATGTGAGGAGGAGGTAGAGATGGCCATTTCCTATGATTTCAAGCCCAACCACTGACTGCAGTCTGAGTGGTGGCTCCTCCAATTCGTGAGTCTTTTCCTGTCGATAGGGTTAAGCTAGCTAAGTTTAGTTTAGAGATACAGCATGGAAACAGGTCCTTCGACCCACCGAGTCCACACATACCAGCGATCCCCGCACATTAACACTAGGGACATTTTTTACACTATACCAAGCCAGTTTATCTACAAACCTGTACATCTTTGGAGTGTGGGTGGAAACCGAAGTTCTCGGGGGAAACCTAAGCAGGTCACGAGAAGAACATACAAACTCCGTACTGACAGGAACCGTAGCCGGGATTGAACCTGGGTCTCCGCACTGCAAGCGGTGCAAGGCAACAACTCTACCGCTGCTCCACCGTGCCTAGCGATCAGCTAAACCTCATCACCAGTTAGCTGCTTTTGACTTTTGATTATGGCTCACTTTGCTTTGCAAGGGAATGGGAAATATTTGACCTGCTAACATTGGTTAGGGAGCAATGCATTCAAATGGTGTGCTGAGTCTGGGCTTGCATTAGTTGAAGTGTTTGCAGGTGTGTTGAAGCATCTAAAGGTTAGGGGTAAGCTTTGATTTATAGACATCCTTGGTACTTGAGTGATGGCGGTGTAGTAAATCTCCAGTTTTAACACATGCTCTCTTAACAGCTTCCATTAAACCCACAATTAGACACATTAGAAGAAGATTGTGATCAGGTTTACGATTTTAAAATCTGTTTTTCACCCGTCTGGCCTTCCGTTCTGTACACCTGGCAATAGTCAATAGACAATAGACAATAGGTGCAGGAGTAGGCCATTCGGCCCTTTGAGCCAGCGCCGCCATTCAATGTGATCATGGCTGATCATCCACAATTAATAACCCGTTCCTGCCTTCTCCCCATATACCCTGACTCCGCTAGAATGCTCACCCTGCTACAGTATTTTTTGATCATCACATGCTGAAGAATTATCATCTCTCTTTTTCTAAGCACATATCATATAATGAGATGTTGTAGCTTTTGTTCGTAATGATCATTTCCTGCAACTGAAAAATAAATTCTCTGTATAATTAACGGAGACTTATTTGTAATGTTCATTTAATGTGAATTTAGAATGGTAAACCTGAATTAGGATTTGCGCTTAATGTCAACACCAACAAATGAAATTAAAATGCTGTTTCTCAATGGATTTTTTGTTTCAAGAATATATGTCTGCAACATATGGATGGTGAATATAATGGACCATTATTATAAGCATTATTGGTGCCTAGCGATGTGTCAATCCAAGGACATTATTAGCATGCAAAAGTGGTTGCTAAGGTGCTATTTATGGCACCACATCTTGACAAAAGAGAGAGATAGCCATGTTGCACTGCATGAGCGCATTAAACCAAACGGCAGCTGACCTTTTAAATAAGTGTGTGGTCAACCTTCAAAATATGTGAGTGACAAACTGTGCGGGCAGTGTTAATAAAATTTATGACCAAGATGATGACCAGCCTTGTGTGTAATGCGTGCTGTCTGGAGCAATTCTTCTTGGTTCTCTGAAAGTTGATGCTGCCGTTGGAGCAGGAGAAAGGCGCTGAAGCAAGAATTAGAACAGAAGCGAAGGACTGAGAGAGAGAAAAAAGCAGAAATCTTAAATGAGAAGAATTCAAATGTAGCATCTGCTGCAGAGGGAAGCAACATCAGAGAACCGTCACAAAGGCCTTTTCTTTCACCGTCACAAAGGCTTTTTCTTTCACCGTCTTATCAAAATATTGCACCTGCCTGACAGTTGTGGGAATCTTCTTTTACTATTCCTGACATCGTGTTTGAAATATGTACAACGGGTGCAAATGCAATTGCAATTGGGCATCACTTTCCTCCTGTACTCTTGGTAATAGGTTTTTAAAGTGATTGCTTACTTCATTAATACGATCGTAGGGTACTTATGTCTTACCTGAAGCTATACATCAACAGTAACCACATTTACAGAATGCAACGCAGCACCTTTGCCCCATTTGAAATATCTCATAAGAAAACAAAGGTGTAATGATCAATTTAATGCAAGAGTGAAACAAAATTACTTCAGCATTAATCTTGGTTTGCTGCAAGTTCACAATTTATGCAGTTAGTTCATTAGAGCATAGCAAAATAACATGCAATTAAACCTATCACTGCCTGACTAAGTGAGCCAGCAAAAGTGTGTATATTATATAGCAACATAACCAGGCATATTTTCATAAGTTCCCTCTGCTAAAGATATGCTTAATGATAAAAAATGTTATATATTTTGTTGTAAATTGAGAAAGCATCCCAAGATACAGATGATAAAGCCCACCTGTCCCTTTTATATTATGTTACTTATAGAGTCATGGTGATACAGCATGGAAAAAGGCCCTTCGGCCCAACTTGCCCATGCCGGCCAACATGTCCCAGCTAAACTTGTCCCACCTGCCCACATTTGGTCCATATCCCTCCAAACCCGTCCTATCCATGTACCTGTCTAACTGCTTCTTAAATTTTGGGATAGTCCCTGCTTCAACTACCTCTTCTGGAAGCTTGTTCCATGCACCCACCACCCGATCCATATATCCAAGAAAAGTTGTGAAATTCAGTTGTTTGTTAAATGTTGTCTGCCTTTACAGGTCTGTCTCATGGTTCACAACATGTATTGTTTGTTCACATAAAGAATAATAGAAAAAGGTCCCAGATAAAGTCACCTGACCCTTTGAGCTTACTCCTGGATTCATTCAGATTAGGCTGATCTATCTCAGCACTTCATGTATGATGGCACTGTTCTGGTATTCCCTGATACCCTTAATGTTCGGAGCAGAGGAATTTGAAGGATTTATCATCCACTTGAGTGCAGTCTGCATCCTACTTGAAGTGGAAATCATGCTAATACATGAGGAATTCAGCCCTGCAACCAACAATCATGAAATGGCGATCTCTGGAGCCTTTCATGTTATCATGGGCGACTTCAACCTCGCTAGCTTGATGAAGCCTTGGATAGACACAAAAAGCTGGAGTAAAGGGCCTGTCCCACTTACGTGTCCTTGGCATGGAAAATTACGCGACCTCGTGGTCGCTTTGAGCCGCGACGGTCCCGCGAAAGTCGAGTGCAATTTCATGCGTACGCACAGCTGTCTGGAGTGTGTGATGTCATTTGAAGATGGACACAAAGCAGGAGTAACTCAGCGGGACCGGCAGCATCTCTGAAGAGAAGCAATGGGTGATGTTACGGGTCGAGACTCTTCTTCAGTCTGAAAAGAAGGGTCTTGACCCAAAACGTCACCCATTCCTTCTCTCCAGAGATGCTGCCGGTCCCGCTGAGTTACCCCTGCATTTTGTGGCTATCTTTAATTTTCTTGGCCCCACTCTGGGAGTAGAAGTGGGGGTGGATCCGGATCCGCAACGGCCGTGAGCCCCAGGCCGAGCTCGGCGATCGTTTGCCTGCTTCTGCTGCTGTTGAAGGTGCGACGTTGCGTCGCGCCAGGGTCTTGGGCCTGTCCCACTTTGGCCATCAGTTACGCGACAGGCCATTGGCGCGCGAAGATTTTGTTCGATACAAAAATTTTGGAGCCCCGCGCGATGTTGCGCACAACTACATACCCCTCCGCGCTTCTCAGTGGGACGGGCCCCGCACGGCCATATGATGCCCGTGCGCCTCAACACGACCACGAGGTCGCGTAATTTGCGTGCCAAGGACACGTAAGTGGGACAGGACCTTAACTCAGCGGGACAAGCAGCATCTCTGGAGAGAAGCAATGGATGACGTTTTGTGTTGAGACCCTTCTTCAGACTGGTTAGGGATAAGGGAAATGAGAGATATAGATGGTGATGTGGAGAGATAAAGAACAATGGATGAAAGGTATGCAAAAAAGTAAACCATGATAAAGGAAACAGGCCTTTGTTAGCTGTTTGTAGGGTGAAAATGAGAAGCTGGATGAAGCCATCACCTAACTACCATCAGAGAATCCAATACACTTGATCACTGTTATCGGGAACATCTACCATTACATCCCTCACCCGCACATTGGAAAATCTGATTGTGTGGCAGTGCTTCTCCTTGAGTACAGACAGAGGCAGAAGAGTGTGGCACCAGTGAAGTGGACTACGAAGCATGGGTCAAGGGGGACTGAGGAGCGGTAATGAGCAGAACTGCTTCAAATCAGTAGACAGGGACAAGGATTCATCAGCGGACCTGAATGGGTACGCCACATTTGTCACCAACTTCAGAAAGAAAGATGTAGATGGGTGTGCACCGACAAAAACTTGCCAAGCCTTCCACAAGCAGAAGCCCTGCATGAACCAGGAGATTCCTAATTTGCTGAGCATTGGATCTGTGCAGTTTATAACTGGCGATCCAGAATACATAGAGTATGTATTCACAATGCATAGTTTAATATCCTCGACAAACTTGGAAATGCAACATTTCCACTCCCCCCCCCCTCCCCACCCCTACCGGCACCGCCCTGGCAGCCCATCCTGCATTGACATGGATTGTGGAAAACCAGGAAGAAAGCACAAATCCCCAAAATTCATTGGTAGTAGCCAATAGGCAATAGACAATAGGTGCAGGAGTAGGCCATTCAGCCCTTCGAGCCAGCACCGCCATTCAATGTGATCATGGCTGATCATCCCGAAGATCACTTTGAAGGGTGGTGCTGGCTCGAAGGGCCGAATGCCCTACTCCTGCACCTATTGTCTATTGTCTATCACCTACGTATTGACTAATAGACTGCCACCCTGACAAGCTTTTACACTTTCTTTTCACAAGTGTATGCCATGATATTTTGCTTGATTTGAGGTGTCAAATTGGATCAATTTTTTAAAATTTTGAACATCATGTACCTTCTTGTCAAGGTCAACTCTGAATTGCCTTCTTTCGATGGAACTGTCCAAGTTAATTCAGCGAACAGAATGAAGTAGGCCTCACAAATCTAAGAGCCTTCTCCACCATTTGCAAAGATCACAGTTGATTTGATCATCAAACAAAAACCGCAGATGCTGTAAATCTGAAATAAAAATGGATTGCAGGGATCACACGCAGGTGAGGAAGCTTTTATGGAAAGAGAAACAGTTAACTTGTCAGATCCAGGACCTACATTTAAAGTAGCAAACAGGGAAAACAAACTGCAGATAATGTGGGGAGGGGTGTGTAGGACAAAGGAAATATGTCAGCTAGATGAGTCTAAATGGATTAATAAGGCAAGTAAAGGCAGATTAGGTGTTTTTGTCGATGCTAGAGTCACAGTCATACAGCCCACCATAAGGTCATAAGAGATAGGAGCAGAATTAAGCCATTCAGCTCATCAAGTCTGCTCCGCCATTCAATCATGGCTGATCTATCTCTCCCTCCTCACCTTTTTCTCCTGCCTTCTCCTCATAACCCCTGACACTGCCTATGCCTTGTGAAAATGACTCATAAACATAGCAATTGTATCTGATTCCCCCACTCCCTCTGGCAGTGTTGCAGATATCAACCATTCACTGTGAAATTATTTTTAAAAACATTCCTCAGATCCCCTTTCAAACCTCCTCCTCATCTATGGTTAATATTGTGTGACAAACTGTGGCTAATCCTAAGACATTTTATACATTCACTAACAGCAAGAGGGTGAATCAGGAGAGGTTGGCATCATTCAAACATAAGGAGGGAATTTAGGCTTGAAATCGGAGAATAGAGGCCAGGGACTAAACTAGTACTTTGCATTGGTTTCACCAAGAAGGACAGGGAGGATAATTAGATCAATGTGGAGCATATTAATGTACTAAGGATATTTTGAGATAGACAATAGACAATAAACAATAGACAATAGACAATAGACAATAGGTGCAGGAGTAGGCCATTCGGCCCTTCGAGCCAGCACCGCCATTCAATGTGATCATGGCTGATAATCCCCAATCAGTACCCCGTTCCTGCCTTCTCCCTATATCCCCTGACTCTGCTATCTTTAAGAGCCCTATCTAGCTCTCTCTTGAAAGTATCCAGAGAACCGGCCTCCACAGAATCACAACTCTCTGTGAGAAAAAGTGTTTCCTCGTCTCCGTTCTAAATGGCTTACCCCTTATTCTTAAACTGTGGCCCCTTCTGGACTCCCCCGACATCGGGAACATATTTCCTGCCTCTAGCGTGTCCAAATCCTTAACAATCTTATATGTTTCAATAAGATATCCTCTCATCCTTCTAAACTCCAGAGTGTACAAGCCCAGCCACTCCATTCTCTCAGCATATGACAGTCCCGCTATCCCGGGAATTAACCTTGTAAACCTACGCTGCACTCCTTCAATAGTAAGAATGTACTTCCTTAAATTGGGAGACCAAAACTGCACACAATCCTCCAGGTGTGGTCTCACTAGGGACCTGTACAAGGAATTACGCAGTATTGATTCTCTGGAAGAACAGTAAGGTGGATAAATCGCCTGGGCATGATATGATCTATCCCATGTTATCCAGAGAGGCAAATGAGAAGACTGCTGTGGCCTTGACAAAGATCTTTGTATCTTCTCATAAGGTCATAAGGAGCAGAATTAGACCATTCCGCCATTCAATCATGGCTGATCTATCTCTCCCTCCTAACCCCATTCTCCTGACTTCTCCCCATAATCCATGACACCCGTACTAATCAAGAATTTATCTATCTCTGCCTTAGAAATATCCATCGACTTGGCCTCCACTTCTCTAGCCACAGGTGATATCCCAGAGAACTGGAGAGTAGCCAATGTTGTTCATTTGTTTAAGAAGGTAAACAGAGATTTATCCAGGAATTATGTGAATGAGTCGTCCATCAGTGGCAGGGAGAACATTGGAGAGGATCCTTGGGGGTAGGATTTACTCACATTTGGAAGAGAATGGGTCAAGCAAGCATCATGAGATCATAAGATCATAAGTGATAGGCGTAGGATTAGGCCATTTGGCCCATCAAGTCTACTCTGCCATTCTATCATGGCTGATCTATCTTTCCCGCCTAACCCCATTTTCCTGCCTTCTCCCCAAAACCTCCGACACCTGTACTAATCAAGAATCTATCTATCTCTGCCTTAAATATATCCACTGACCTTGCCTCCACACCCTCTGTGGCAAATAATTCCACTGATTCACCACCCATTACCAAATGCCACCACCAAAGCATGGCTTTGCCAAAAGCAAATTATGTCTTACAAACTTGATTACATTTTTTGAGGAGATGATAAATTTGACTGAGGGTTGAGGGACATGAGGGAATGTTGTCTTCATGTACTTTAGTAAAGCATTTGACAAGGCCCCTCATGGTAGACTGACCCAGAAGCCAAGATGTATGGCATCTACAGTGTTTTGGTAATTTGGATTCTGAACTGACTAACCCATGGAAGACAGAGGGTAGTGATGGAAGGGTGTTATTCTGGCTGGAGGCATGTGAATAGTGGTGTTCTGCAGGAGTCATTGCTGGGACCTCTGTTGTTTGTGATATATATAAATGCCATAGGTGCAAATGTAGATGGGTTGGTTAGTACGTTTGAAGATGACACAAAAATTGGTGAATTTGTGGACAATGAAGAAGGCTGTCAAAGGGACGTAGCAGTATATTGATCATTTGCAGTTATGGGCAGGGAAATGGCAGATGGATTTTAACCTGGGCAATTATGAGGTGTTGCGGTACAGGAGGTTAAAAGTAAGAGGAAAGTATACTTAGCAAATATATCAGCATTGATATACAGAGAAATCTTGAGGACACAGGTCCATAGCTCCTGAAAGCAACAACCCAATAGAGTGGACAAAGACGTATGTTTTTGGAAGGATCGAATGGACAATCTTGGATTGTTTTCTCTGGAGTATCAGAGATTGAGGGGAAACCTAGTAGGTTTTTTTTTTAATTATTAGAGGCATAGATATGGTAGACAGTCAGAATCTTTCCCCCCAGGGAAGCAATGTCAAAGATTAGAGGGCATAACTTTGAAGTGAGAGTTGGAAAGTTTAAAGGAGATATCTGAGGCAACCTTTTAACACAAAGGGTGGTGGGTGTCTGGAATGTGCAGTCGGTGGTGGTGGTGAAAGCAGATGTGTTTGCAAGGCTGTTAGATGGGCACTTGAGTATGCAGAGAATTGGGCGATCACAGGCAGGCAGGATGTTAACTTTGATATCATTTTCAGCAAAGACATGATGAGCCGAAAGGCCTGTTCTTATGCTCTACTGTTCTAAGTTTCATGTTCTTAGAGCAAAGCTACACTTCATACCCTGCAGTTTATGTTGAGCTAAGGGAGAGTGAGAAACTGAGCCAATATCACAGAAGCACGACTGGCAGAATCAGAAACAGACAAACAAAAACAAAGTGAGCGACATAAAGCTGGGCAATTGGATATTGAGTCTGGAGGTTGCAATGTGTCAAGTCAGAAAATAAGTTGTCATTCCGCATACTTGTATTGGGCCTCGTTGTAACACTGCAGGAGGCCGCAGACTGATAGATGGCAGTGGGACAAAGAATCAAAGGGACAAGTAACATATTGCTGAGGGACATTTGGCGGCCACTGTAATTACCCCTGGTGTAGATCGGTGGCAGAAGAATCGCCGAGTTGATGATTATGTGCGAGAGGACAGATTCCAGGAAATAATTGGGGGAATTAGATTGATACGTTTGCTCTCAGAACCAGCATAGAAATCAATATTCATATCACTGGGTTGCAAGCTGCCCAAGTGAAATATGAGATGCTGTTCCTCCAATTTGCGATTAGCCTCACTGTGACAATGGAGGAGGTCTAGGACAGAAAGGTAAGTGTGGGAATGGTAAGGGCAATTAAAGTGTTTAGCAACCGGGAGATCAGGAAGGTCCAGGCACACTGAGCGAAAGTATTCAGTGAAACGATCGCCCAGTCTGCGTTTGATCTTGCCGATGTATAAGAGTCCACACCTTGAACAACGGATACAGGAGATGAGGTTGGAGGAAGTGCAAGTGAACCTCTGCCTAACCTGAAAGGAGAGTCGGGGTCCCTGGACAGAGTTGAGGGAGGAGGTATAGCGACAGGTGTTGCATCTTCTGCGGTTGCAGGGGAAGGTACCTGGGGAGGGGGTGGTTTGGGTGGGAAGGGATAAGTTAACCACTGAGTTGCGGAGGGAACGGTCTTTGCAGAAGGCAGAAAGCGGTGGAGATGGAAAAATGTGGCTAGTGGTGTGATCCCGTTGGAAGTGGTGAAAATGTTAGAGGATTATGTGTTATATGAGACAGCAGATGGGGTGAAAGGTGAGGACTAGGGGGACTCCGTCTCTGTTGCGACTAGGGAGGAGGGGGAGCAATGGCAGAACTGCGGGGGACCGAGGAGACACGAGTGAGGGCCTCATCTATGATGGGAATGGGGAACCCCCGTTTCCTAAGGAATGAGGACATCTCGGATGTCCTAGTGTGGAACACATCATCTTGGGCGCAGATGCGGCATAGACAGAGGAATTGGGAATAGGGGATAGAGTCTTTGCATCTTTGCAGGAAGTAGGGTGGAGAAAAGTGTAGCCTAGATAGTTATGGGAATCAGCAGGTTTGGAGACGGTGAGATCAAGAAAGGGGAGGGAGATATTGGAGATGGTCCAAGTGAATTGGAGTACAGGGTGAAAATTGGTGGTGAAGTTAATGAAGTCGATGAGTTCTGCATGTGTGCAGGAGGTAGCGCCAATGCAGTCGTCAATGTAATGGAGATAGAGTTCGGGGATAGGGCCCGTGTACACCTGGAACAGGGATGGTTTGACATACCCTACAAAGGTATAGCTGAGGCCCATGCGGGTGCCCGAAGCTATGCCTTGGATTTGGAGGCAGTGGGAGGAGTCGAAGGAGAAGTTGTTAAAGGTGAGGACCAGCTCCGCGAGGTGGAGTAGATTGTTAGTAAAGAGAAATTGGATGGTTCTGTGGTCGAGGAAGAAATGGGAGGCTTTAAGGCCTTCCAGCTTGCAACCCAGTGGTATGAATATTGATTTCTCTAACTTCAAGTAACCCCTGCACTCTCTCTCTCACTCCATCCCTCCCCCACCCAAGTCACACCAGGCAAACAGGTAACAATGGCCTTTCCTTTATCATCATTACTTTTTTGCATATCGTTAATTCATTTGTTCTATATCTCTCTACATCATTGTAAAATATTGCTAATTTCCCTTTCCCCTGACTGAGGAAGGGTCTTGATCCAAAACGTCACCCATTCCTTCTCTCCAGAGATGCTGCCTGTCCCGCTGAGTTAATCCAACATTTTGTGTCTATCCACTGGAGTGGGTGGACTGACTTAGATTGTTTTTTTTAGTACGCCGGAGGCTACGGTAGACTTGATAGAGCTATATTAAATTATGAGGCATAGATAGGATTGACCGTCGGAACCTAGCCCTGAACTAAATGTGTTTCAAAAGAACCTATTTGATTACGGGTTAATATCTGGAAAAAAAGTATCCTAACATTTTGGAAAAATGCTCCAATACCAACTATAAACATGTGGATTTCAAACATGTTTGAAACATTACACCTGGAAGAGATAAGACTCCTCCTGGCAGGCAAATCAGATCACTTTCATCTGACGTGGTCTTCATTTATAGCACTATTACAAGCATAAGGTGCAAAAGCACTTTAAAAAGGTACCGATGTCAGGACTTGGTAAAGGGGGATGAAAGGTGGTGAGTTGGTATATCCCATTTGCATGATGCTCATAATAGAGTACTTGTTTTTCTCTATTCTCTTCTTTCTCTTTTTTTCTTCCTTAGGGTCTATCTCTCTAATTTCTCTTCTACAGGGTCTCTGTTCTTTCCTGTTGACACGTTTTTACACTTTCACTATTTTCCTTCACTTTCTCTTTCTTCTTAATTTCAACTTTTTCATTTTATTAGCTTTAAAAAATGAAGGAGTACATTAATTGTAAGAAGATATACGTGATTGCTAATGTAATTGTTTGTAATTTAATGTACTTCTAATAAATGAAATTTTAAAAAAGAAGAAAAAAAAAGAACCTTATTCCCAGGATGGAAAAATCAAATACTAGAGGGTACAGCTTTAAGGTGAGAGGGGCAAAGTTTAAAGGAGATGTGTGAGGCAAGTGTTTTACACAGAGGGTGGTGAGTACTGGAATATGCTGCCAGAGCTGGTGGTTGAGCCAGATACGATAGTAGTATTTAACAGACTTTTTGATAGGCACATGGATATGCGGGGAATGAAGGGATGTGAATTATATGCAGACAGACAAGAGTCGGTCTTGATATCATGTTCGGCACAGATATTGTGGGCCAGAAGGCCTATTCGTCTGCTGTACTGTTCTATATTCTATGTTCATGAGTCAGTTTCTGAGTGTCAGATTCCTATAGTTGCCCAGCAGTTACATGGGAAAATCTGCCTGTGACAACTGAACCAATGTCATGTTATCTCTGCAGCAAATTAGCCAACCTGTTATTTCAATGGAAAGGAGGTAAGTTTCAGGCTATCTGTGTTAATTTTAATTAACTAGCCTAATTTAAATGTTCTCCGTTGTTCTGATGAAAGATCATTCATCTTAAACATTAAACTTCTACGGATGCTGCCTGACCTCAGTATTTCCACCGTTTTCTGTTATTTTGGATATAATTTGTTGTTTTATATTTTCTTTAATAATTTTTTAATAATTAATATTTTTTTTCTAGCTTTTGAATCCCTTTGCTATGTCAGTAATATTGACTAGGTTTTAAATTATTCAGTTTGAACAATCGATAAGTCTAGGTTGTGGTTTAGCCGGCTATCACACATTTCTACAGCCTGCTCAAGGCATTATCTTGAACCTGGTATCTTGGATTATTCATTACAAGTAACTGCAGTCCTACGAGGCAAGGAGACAGTGAAGTCTTGAAAAGTTCAATTTGCCCACAAATTAACAACCTTTGACAATGATGGGTGGTGGGTGAGGGTGGGTTGGGGGGGGGGTGGGTTGAGGGGCTCTAAGGGGATGAAGGGGGAAAGGAAGATGAAACTATTCAAAACCTCTACAATGCCTTGTAAAGAAAGTGGATCCTCATTCATTACCCTCCTGAATGCCAAGCTTCATTTTAAGATAGAGAAGGTTAAATTTTACTTCGGAGTCACGTGAGTGACTACGTGAAGAAGACCCGTCAGGGCGCATTCGCGTCATTACGTCTGACGTATTGGCACCCGGACAGCAGGACGACGGAGCTCCTCCTGTGGTGAGTAATTTAAAAGCTCCACCAAAGTCGGGGAGACTTTGGAGGAGTTAGGAGAGTGAATTGGTGCTGTATTTTTTTCCTGAAAATTTACAGGAGCAATGGAGAAAACAACGAGGGGCAGGCGAGCTGCGGACAACGTTAGAGAGAGCTGCGGGAGTGCGGTCTCTGAGCGGCTGCCTGGTACCCCTGGGAAGTTGCAAACCGGGAGCGGAGCGACGGCAGACTTGGCAACGCAAAGTACACAGCAAGGTACACAGCCAACGCCAGTCGGGCGGAAGGCTAAAGCCAAGTCTGTCAGGCCCATTGACTCAGCAGAGTCGGGCCAGGACGAGTCCCGTCCGGGACAGGATACCGTCACCCAACGGTTATCCAAAATGGAGCAACTCATTCAGGGGTTGCTCCACAAAGGCACACTCCAGGAGGAGTCGTGTGGGCGGCAGGCCGTGGGGAAGGCTCCGCCGGCAGTACCTAGTAGAGGGCTGCTTGACGGCACCCTCTTTCAAGAGGTTAGTGCTGAGGGTCAGATAAGCTCTGACCCCGAGTCTGATGATGAATTTGAAGGAGAAGAAAGGCAGCTGCCAGAGTTACCACCTCTGGCAGCACGATTTGCCATGTCATCAGAATCTGGAGAGCCTCTGGGTGAGGAGCTGGCAACCAGCATTAATTATCTGGTGTCGCATCAGCTACAGGAGCTGACCATAGATGAAACTGTAAGAAAACATGAAACACCAGTGAACTGTGGACTGTTAAAAAGTTCCAGTTGTTAACAGGATGATTTGGGGCCAGATGGGGATAGCCATGAGAGCCCAGGAGATGAAATTGCAGCGTGTTTTAAAATTGCTGGGGTCTGGTATTACCAGTTTTGCCAGAATGGTCGATGACGAAGAAATGACCAACTTACAGCAAGAGGTGCTGGGGCTACTTTGCAGTGCCCATTTTGAAATTAATTGTCTGCGCAAAAGTGCAATCAGGCCAACAATTAAACCGAAATTCGCATCACTCTGCCAGCCTGGCACTGTACAACCGGCGAATCTTCTCTTCGGCGAAGACTTCGCGAAGAAGGTTAAAGAGCTGGAGGAGGAGGCGAAGACGGTGGGCTTAATTAAGCAGCCAGCAGCCACACACTCACAAAAAAGGAAATACCCCTTCAAGCGTGGAGACTGGTCAGGACAAGGGACAAGTCGTGCGACCATGCAGCGCAGTTGGCGTTCAGCTGTAACAGCGCCAGGGAAAGTGGGGTTTCCAGCTCGAGGCCGGGGAAGAAATCCAGGTGGTAAGGAGGTATGTGGGTCTGGTTCTCATGTAGACAGATCAAATGTAATACAACTGAAAGTTGGAGGAAGATTACATCTGTTCCTAGAGGAATGGAAACAAATTACCTCAGACATGTTTATACTGAGTGTTATTGAAGGGTTTCAAATAGAGTTTAATACAAATTCTGATTTACCCATGCAGCATGTGCCAAAAAGAAGTTTTCAGTTCAGTATAACTGAACAAATGGAAGTTCAGGTGGAACTTGAAAGCTTATGTAATAAAGGCGTAATTGCTAAGTCAGTTTACCAAAGCAAACAGTTTGTGTCCAATATTTTTCCCAGACCAAAAAAGGATGGGGGATGCAGAATTATCCTGGACCTGACTAGTCTTAACCCTTTTGTACAGTATAGAAATTTTAAGATGGAAACGTTTGTGACTGCTAAGCAACTTGTTTCCAAAGGATGCTATATGGCAACTATAGATCTTAAAAATGCGTATTACTCAGTGTCTGTTCATTTGCAGGATAGAAGATATTTAAAATTCACCTGGATGGGTCAATTATGGCAATACAATGCACTGCCTAATGGTTTGTCTTCAGCTCCTAGAGTATTTACAAAGTTGTTAAAACCTATTCTAGGCATGATGAGAAGTCAAGGTCATGTGCTCATGGCTTATCTCGATGATATCTTGATTGTATGACAATCAAAGGAAACAGCTGAAGCATCAGTGGCAGTCGTTAAATCCACTTTTCAAAGATTGGGCTTCATAACCCATCCAGAGAAATCCAAATTAACACCTGTGACACAAATTGACTATTTGGGATTCACAATAGACTCAATCAACATGATTGTGACCTTACCCAGGCAAAAAAGGGTAGAGCTAATTGAGAGCTGTATCAAGTTAATTGCTGACACACAGCCTTCAATTAGACAGGTGGCAAGTCTGCTTGGGAAATTAGTGGCAGCATTTCCAGCAGTTCAATATGGGCCACTGCATTATCAACAATTACAAAGGGCAAAGGAACAAGCACTAAGGATACATTTGGGTCATTATAATAGGCCTATGCATCTATCAGCAGAGGCTGTTGCTGATGTACAATGGTGGATTTTACTTCAGAGTCACGTGAGTAACTACGTGAAGAACCCCGCCAGTGCGCCTGCGCGTCATTACGTCAGACGCCTTGACGCAAACGGACGTGAGGAGCAGAGCTCCTCTAATGGATTTGTAGTTTTTTAACTACAAGGTAAGTAAAACATTTTCAGTATTTACAGGTCCGTTTACTGGGTCTGTGGGGATTTTTTCCACAGACGCCATGGAAAAAACGGGCAGGGGGAAGAGGCGAGCGACTCAGCCGACAGAAAGTCGGGAAAGTCGGGAGTCTGCGGTTAGCGACCAACCGCCTCTAACCCCGGGACAGTCGCCAGCGGTGAGCATAGCGACTGTGGACCTGGGGCAGTCAGCGCCTGTCGGGCGCAAGGCCAAGTTCAAATCGAAACGGGCCACGGAGGAGTCGTCCCAGGAAATGGAAATGGAAGAAGCATCAGGGCTAGATACTGCTTTTAAGCGTATTGCCCAAATGGAAAGCCTGCAACATAGGCTGTTGGAGCAAAGTACACTCAGGTAAGAGTGTACTGAAATCCAAGCTGCTGGAAGCAGCTCAACAGCTCCTGGTACAGGGCTGATAGAATGCACCCTCAGGGATGAGGAGCGTGCCACGGGTCATGAGATTTCAGACCCCGACTCTGACGGTGAGGCTGTACAAGGCGAAGAGTGGCAGCTGCCAGATGTTCCATCCCTGGCAGTATGATTTGCTGCCCCGTCAGGGTCAGGAGAGCCATTAGGAGAAGAATTGGCCTCCCTAACAAATTACTTGGTTTCCCATCAGCTGGAACAGCAGGAGATGGATGAGAATGCAAGAAAATATGAGTTGAGTATGACTATGAGAACTCAAGAATTGAAATTGCAGAGAATATTAAAGCTGCTGGGTTCTGGAATAACTGCTTTTGCCAGAATAGCGGATAAAAGCCAAGAGATGACGGAGTTGCATCAGGAAGCACTGGGGTTGCTATGCAGCACCCACTTCGAGATCAATTGTCTGAGGAAAGGTTCTATACGGCCTACTATGAATCCGAAATTCGCAGCACTCTGCAAACCAAGTAATGTACAATTACACAACTTACTCTTTGGAGAGGATCTCGGGAGACGTATTAAAGAGTTGGAAGATGAAGCGAAAACAGGATTGATGAAAACATCAATGGTTGTAAAGTCTGTAAAGAAGAAGTATCCTTTCAGACGTCATATGGATCCTGGACCAGGACCAAGTCGCTCATTAACGCAGGGACGTTGCTGGCGGCCTGCAGCAGGAGCAAGAACCAGTGGGGGTGCTTCCGGGAGAATCCAGGGATCTCAGAGTACTCAAATGACTCAAGAGGTAGGTGGACCTGGTTCTCATGGGAACATACTAATCGGATTAAGTCCAAAAGTTGGAGGCAGATTACGTCTCTTCTATAACAATTGAAAGAAGATTACTTCAGATGTGGTAATTCTGAATAGTATACAACGATTTCGAATTGAATTCAATCCAAATTATGATTTGCTTGTCCAGCATGTTCCTAGAAGAACTCTCCACTTTGCACAAAAAGAAGTGATGGACGTTCAAGCTGCGTTTCAAACCCTATATATAAAAGGTGTTATTGAAGAATCAGTCTACCAAATTCACCAATTTGTGTCAAATATATTCCCTCAATCAAAAAAGGATGTAGGATGTAGGATTATTCTAGACTTGACAAGCCTGAATCCTTTTGTTTAATTTAAACATTTTAAAAGGGAGACATTTGTGACTGCCAAACAACTTATTTCAGAAGCATGTCATATGGCAACTATAGATTTAAAAGATACATATTATTCAGTGTCTGTTTACTCGGAAGATAGGAAGTATCTTAAATTTACATGGATGAACCAGTTATGGCAGTTCAAAGCTTTGCCTAATGGGTTAACATCCGCTCCCAGAATATTTACAAAATTGTTAAACCAATTCTGGGGTTGCTAAGAAGCCAGGGGCATGTACTAATGGCATACTTGGATGATGTCCTGATTATAGGAAGGACAAAACAGTCAACAGAAGCATCTGTTGCAGTTGTGAAATCAACTTTTGAAAGTTTGGGGTTTCTAATTCATCCAAAGAAATCAAGGTTAACAACATGTACCTCGATTGATTATTTGGGGTTCACAATTGATTCAGCCCAAATGAAAATTACTTTGCGCTGGGAAAAAAGGGTGGAGTTGATTAAAGATTGCAGTAATCTATTAAACGAGCAAAACCCCTCAATCAGACAGGTGGCTCGAGTACTGGGAAAATTAGTAACAGCATTCCCAGCAGTCCAACACGGACCATTACATTATCAACAGCTGCAGAGAGTTAAAGAACAGACACTGAGAATGCATGCTGGTCATTTTGATAGAACCATGCAACTAACAACAAATGCTATTTCTGATCTGCAGTGGTGGATTCTACATGTCTCAAGCAGTTCCAGCAAAGTGCTGATTGAACAACCCTCCATGATATTACAAACTGATGCCAGTGCACTAAGATGGGGTGCAACTGACTTAGCATCTAGCTGCGGAGGCAGATGGAATCAGGAAGAGTCATTGTTACTGCAGACTTGGGGAGTTAACTATTTGGAGTTTTAGGATGTTTCTATGGACTCCAAGCTTATTGTTCTAACACAACTAAAAGGCATGTTCAAGTTCAAATTGATCAACACAACAGCAGTTGCCTATATTAATGATATGGGTGGAATCAAGTCGGGGTCATGTGACAAAATGGCTAATCAACTTTGGTCTGGGTGTATTGAAAAGAACATTTGGATTTCAGCTATCTATCTACCAGGTAAAATGAACACGATAGCAGACACCAGGTCACGAAAGTTCCATGATAATAAGAATGGATGTTGAATCGAGAGGTATTCAATGATATAGTAATCAGATTTGGAATGCCTGACATCGACTTGTTTGCATCTAGACTGAATCATCAGCTATCGAGATATGTCTCATGGGAATCAGATCCAGGAGCAGTGGCGATTGATGCTTTCTCGCTACATTGGGGTGGTATGTTTTCATATATATTTCCACTTTTCTGCCTCATAAGCCAATGTTTGCTTAAAATCAGGCAAGATGCTGCTTCAGGCATATTGGTAGTACCAGATTGGCCTACACAGCCATGGTATCCGTTGATATTAGAATTAACAACACAAATGTTGATGAAATTCCCAAAAAGGAGTAATTTATTGCTGCACCCTGTAATAGGGGAACAACATCCATTATATGATCATTTGGATTTGTTGATTTGCAGGTTTTAAGAAGGCCTTTTCTGGGGCGAGGACTGTCTGCGCGTACTATGGACATGCTTACGGCAGCCTGGAGGAAGAGCACTCAAAAACAGTACCTTTCTTATATTAAGAAATGGGAATAGTTCTGTGTACAAAAGAATGTGCAGATATTTCAAATGTTTAGAATTTCTGTCAAAACTTTATTATGATGAAGGTCTAAGTTGTAGTGCAATTAATTCAGCCAGAAGTGCATTGTCCTCATATTTGGTTCTGGATTCAGAAAGAAACCCAATTGGGTCACACCCAATTGTTTCCAGACTAATGAAAGGAATCTTTAATTCCAAACCACCGAAACCTAGGTACATGACAATCTGGGATGTAAGTGTGGTACTGAAACTACTTCGTGAATGGTCACCAAGTGTGTATTTACCTTTGGCCAAGCTCAGTATGAAAGTATTCATGCTTATGGCATGAGTGACAGCACAACGAGTGCAAACACTTGGAAAATTACAAATAGACAGTATGGAAGTAACTGAAGACAAGGTTACATTCTATATCTATGACCAACTAAAGCAAATTAGGCCAGGTGTGACAGGATTTAAAATTATGCTAGCAGCATATCCAAATGATCCTTGTCTCTGTGTTAAGACATATTTGTTACAATACATTGAGGTCACAAATAATTTGAGAAATACGGAAACTGGGTTGTTGATCACACACAAGAAACCACACAAGAGAGTTTCAATACAGACTATTTCCAGATGGATAAAAGAAGTCTTAACAGCTGCTGGTATTAACACTTATGTTTTTACGTCTCACTCGACTAGGGCAGCAGAAACGTCGGCGGCCAGGGCAAAAGACGTCCCCGTCGACCATATCCTCGCAGCCGCCAGGTGGTCCAATGAGTTGATGTTTCAACATTTTTACCATCGGCCTATTGTTAATGCGGGATTGTTTGCAGAAACTATTTTAAGTTCTGTGTAAATTCCTCTGGTTTAAAGGGGATCTGATTAATTTCATTATTGAAATGAATTACTGCATTTGTGGTACAAATGTTATTATGAATGCATGATTGATTATTCTCATTCCGAGTCAATCAATGCAGTGAGAAGCCGGGATTGATCTACGGCATGAAATCACAAAGCTTTAAAATCTTCACGTAGTCACTCACGTGACTCCGAAGTAAAATAGTAAGATTAAACGAGAACTTGCCAGTTTGAAGTTTGATCTTTATTTTATGAGGAGTTACGTAGGTGATTAAGTGCCCACCACGACCCTACCCTCTATCATAAAGGTCAGATGGAAGTTCTTGTATTACTCGTTTTATTATGAGACTAAATTACTTCGGTTGTTGTTTTTTGTGATTTCACACCGCTGCTTTGAAGATTGACGCGCAGGCGCCCTGGCGGGGTTCTTCACGTAATCACCAACGTAACTCCTCATAAAATAAAGATCAAACTTCAAACTGGCAAGTTCTCGTTTAATCTTACTATTCAGCATGTGTCCACTAGTAGTTCCAAAGTATTATTGGACCAATCTTCCATGATTTTGCAGACAGATGTCAGTGCACTTGGGTAGGGTGCTATTGATACGAGATCCAGCTGTGGAGACAGATGGACTGAGCAAGAGTCATTGCTTCTGCAAACATGGGGAATTAACCATTTAGAGCTTTTAGGAGTTTTTTATGGAGTTAAGGCTTATTGCGCTAACAAAACTAGCTTGCATGTTCAGTGTCAAATTGACAACACTACAGCAGTTGCATATATTAATCATATGGGTGGAATCAAATTGTTATCTTGTGACAGATTGGCAAATCAAATTTGGACCTGGTGTATGGATAGAGATATTTGGCTTTCAGCTATCTATCTGCCAGGAAAACTCAATATAGTAGCAGATGCCAGGTCACGAAAATTCCATGATAATACAGAGTGGATGTTGAACCAGGACGTGTTCAAGGACATAGTACTTGCATATGGAATGCCAGATATCGATTTGTTTGCATCCAGGCTTAACCACCAGCTGCCAAAATATGTTTCATGGGAACCAGATCCAGGGGCAGTTGCAATTGATGCTTTTTCGCTAAATTGGGGTAATATGTTTGTGTACATTTTCCCGCCATTTTGCCTCATAGGTCGGTGTCTGCAAAAAATCAAGCATGATGCCGCTTCAGGGGTGTTGGTGACACCCAATTGGCCAACTCAACCATGGTTCCCTTTGATGTTACAGATAGCAATCCAACTTCCTTTGGTGGTTCCAAAGAGTAGGAATTTACTGGAGCACCCGGTAATGCGGGAAATTCATCCGTTATGTGATCGTATTGATCTGTTAATTTGCAGGTTTTAAGAAGGCCTTACCTGGGTCGAGGACTTTCTCGGCGAACGGTGGACATGCTCACTGCAGCCTGGAGAAAGAGTACTCAAAAGCAGTATATTACTTATGTAAAAAAATGGGAACAATATTGTGTTGAAAAGAATATTCAATATAATACTGTAGTTATTGAAAATGTTTTAGAGTTTTTATGCACACTCTATTATGATGAGGGTCTCAGTTATAGTGCTATCAATACAGCTAGAAGTGCTTTGTCCTCATATCTTGTAATAGGTACACGGACAGAACGTATAGGTTCTCACCCTCTCATATCTCAGTTGATGAAAGGAATCTTTAATTCCAAACCTCCAAAACCTAGGTATATGGTTATCTGGGATGTAAGTGTTGTTCTTAACATGCTTCGTCATTGGGTCCCTGTCACGTCTATGACTTTGTCAAAATTAACCATGAAATTGGCTATGCTAATGGCATTGGTTTCAGCACAGAGAGTGCAGACTTTGCAAAAACTTCAGTTAGATAGAATGGAAGTGACTGCAAAGAATGTTATGTTTTATATTTATGACCTGCTCAAACAAAGTAGGCCAGGAGTGACAGGTTTTAAGATTGTGTTCTCAGCATATCCTACAGATCCATGTTTATGTGTAAGGACACATTTGTTACATTACATTGAAGCCACAAGGGCTTTAAGACATGAAGAAACAGGATTATTTATCAGCTACAAGAAGCCACCCAAGAGAGTGGCAGTTCAGACTATCTCAAGGTGGTTAAAGCAAGTGTTGGTTCAGGCAGGAATTAACACTGGTGTGTTTACATCTCATTCCACTAGGGCAGCAGCAACATCCGCGGCCAGGGCGATGGACGTTCCCATCGACCATATACTAAAAGCCGCAGGGTGGCAAAATGAACTTGTGTTTCAACAATACTACCATTGGCCGATTGCCGATGGAGCGCTGTTTGCCAATTCGATATTAAGTTCTGTTAATACTGGTTAATTCTGTTTCAATTCTGTTTAATTCTGTTTTAATTTTGCCCCTAAGATAGAGGGCTTATTGTTTATTTTATGACTCAAATAAAACTGTTATTGCATGATATTCAGTGTCATGTTTACAGCATTATTGACTATACTCACTTAGTCGATCAATGCAGTGAGAAGCCGGGATTTTGATCTGCGGCATAAAATCACAGAGCTTTGAAATCTTCACGTAGTCACTCACGTGACTCCAAAGTAAAATAGTAATGGCTCTGTCCCACGGGTTTGCGGTCGTTGGCGGTGAAGCGCGGCGGTGCCGGAAGAGGGGACCGCACGGCAACCACGAGAGCGCCGCACGGATGCTGCGCGGGGGGCCAAGTATGGCCGGTTCAACGAGCTTGCGGTTTCGGCTGATGACGTCTTTCGGATTGCGGGGCTGTGGCGGCGGCCGTGCCGCACACGTACCTCACTGGCGGCGGCTGTGGCGGCGGCCGTGCTGCACACATGCCTCACTGGCGGCGGCTGTGGTGGTGGCCGTGCCGCACTGGCGGAGGCTCTGGCGGTGCAGGTTCGACTCACGGCGCTCGTGCCTCACTGGCGGCGGCTGTGGCGGCGGCCGTGCCGCACTCATGCCTCACTGGCGGCGGCTGTGCAGTAGGAACATATTTTTGGACAGTGTTGTTGCTTTTTTTAGCACCGTGCGGTGTTGGGAACAATGCCGCATGGCCCCGGAATTGTGCGTTTGACCAAGCCCGCGGTCTGTGGTGGCCCAGGAGCGGTAGATAGTTCCTGTTTCGCCGCCCATGACCGCAGACTCGTGAGACAGGCCTTTAAGATTAAACGAGAACTTACCAGTTTGAAGTTTGATCTTTATTTTATGAGGAGTTACGTTGGTGATTACGTGCCCGCCACGCCCAACCCTCTCTCATAAAAAAGGTCATAATGGTAGTTCTCATGTTCCTCATCTTAATATGTTACTTCAATTATTGTGATTTCATACTGCTGCTTTGAAGATTGATGCGCATGCGCCCTGACGGGTCTTCTTCACGTAATCACCAACGTAACTCCTCATAAAATAAAGATCAAACTTCAAACTAGTAAGTTCTCGTTTAATCTTACTATTCTTAGCTGAATTAGCTTAATTTGGCCGGTTCTGTTTCCCTGCTTTAGTTGCCTGCTTCATTTAGTTTTGTTTAGTTTGGAGATACAGCGCAGAAACAGGCCCTACAGCCCAATGAGTCCGCGTCGACCAGCGATCCCCGCACACTAGCACCATCCTACACACCGGGGACAGTTTACAATCTTTACCGAAGCCAATTAACTTACAAACCTGTATTTCTTTGGAGTGTGGGAGGAAACTGGAGCACCCCAAGCAGTCACAGGGAGAACGTGCAAACTCCATGCAGACAGCACCCATAGTCAGGATGGAACCCGGGCCTCTGGTGCTGTAAGGCATCAACTCTACCGCTGGGCCACTGTGGCTTCTCAATTGAAAGCCCAAAAACAGGAATGAATTTCAGACTGAAATTGCACCCAATTCTTATTGGCTGACTTCAACGGAAATGAGAGGAGCTTAACCGAAGATGACCAAAGGCTATATGCGACTACAAAAGCTGAAATATTGGTTTGTTCTGCTCAGAAAATCTAACGCTAAATATCACCTATATAAGGCAACACTGCAATCGAGTTTCAACTACAGCTGCTGCCAGATCCCGGCTTTCTAACTACCCACCTCCAGGCACTGGCATGTCCTCTGGTGCCTGTCTCACCTAATACAGACATCCAGCGCCATGCTGATCTTGCCCACACAATCCTCACCATTTAACAATCAATTGAATCATATTTGATAACTAATCCAACTCGTTGAGCTAAAGGCTAACATTCCAGTAATAATTGTGATCAGTTTTGCGTGTGACAATAAGATAATTAGGTACATACTGTAGCTTACATGCCTGCACCCCAAATTAGCCGTTTCTAGATGTCGGATAGATGCAGAGTCTATTGTCCGGAGTAGAGAAATCGAGGACCAGAGGACATAGGTTCAAGGTGAAGGGGAAAAGATTTAAACGGAATCTGAGGGGTAAATTTTTCACACAAAGGGTGGTGGGTGTATGGAACAAGCTGCCAGAGGAGTTAGTTGAGGCTGGGACTATCCCAACATTTAAGAAACAGTTAGACAGGTACATGGATAGTACAGGTTTGGAGGGATATGGACCAAGCGCAGGCAGGTGGGACTGGTGCTGCTGGGACATGTTGGCCGGTGTGGGCAAGTTTTGCCAAAGGGCCTGTTTCCACCTTGTACCACTCTATGACTATGACTATGTTATATAATCTCAAGCATGGGTGAATGGACATTTTGCAAAGATTTTTATTGGAAGCTTTGTCTCTCAATGTAAACCATAAAGAACTTGCAGTCTTTTTTTGGAGCTGCCTTTCACCGAATGTTAACGGACCAAAAACCTTGAACGTTTTAGAGGCAGTGAAAGTTTGTAAATCCCTAAGGTGCATAATTGACCCTCATGGTTTTAATGCTTTATTGTGTTATTTGGGTGAAGGCTATTTAAAGTAGCTTAGTACTTAAAAGCACTTACTGAGAAGTTTAACTACTGTACAAAACTACAGTAATTGTACTACTTTCCTACAACAGCAATTACGCTGATTTAAATTGCTTTAATTATCAAATAGACATTACTGTATGTCACCATATGAAGAATTATACCCAACAAACCCTAATGTACCAAGGGATTCTCAGGCAAACTAAGTATATAATAATGAAACGTTTAAATGGAAACAGTTTAAAAATAATGGGGGTTTCTTTGCAATACCATGAAAATATTGGATAAAAATAAATACATACTTAGTCTTGTCATAATATGCATGGTTATAGATTGCCATAATTTTTATAAATCTCACTCAATTGGAGATGGTAAATCCATCAGCTGCTCTACCAAGGACAATCAGTAAGCCCGGGGTGCTGCGGGAGGCGGGAGTGTCACAGGGAGCCGTGCGGGCCCTATCCACCTGCCTAACGACCGTGCCGTCGCCGACCGGTACACGCCCCGGTTGGCCCGACTCACCAGAGAAGTCGGGCGGCGAAGCCTGTTTGGGCAGAAGGAGCCTCGGCGGCGGCGGCAATGGAAGCCTCGGCGACAGCGTGAGCCTCCGTGGCAACGGGGCCAGCAGTGGCCTCGCGATTGACTCGCGACCAACAGTTGATGAGTATGAGGGGGGGAGGGGAAGACAATGGAGACCCAGCATGGGGGGACCACCGTGCAGAACAATGGGGATGTGGCGTTAAAGGGCTATCTCACGAGTCTGCGGTCATTGGCGGTGATACAGGAAGTATCTACCGCCCGTGGACCGCCAGAGACTGCGGGTTCGGTCAAACGCACACTGCCGGGGCCGTGCGCCTTTGGTCCCAACACCGCACGGTGCTCACAAAAAGTCAACAATGTCTAAAAATATTTTCCTACCGCACAGCCGCTGCCAGTGAGGCATGAGTGCGGCACGGTCACCGCCACAGCCGCCGCCAGTGCGGCACGAGCGCCTTGAGTCAAACTCTTACCGCCACAGCCGCCGCCAGTGAGGCACGAGTGCGGCACGGTCACCGCCACAGCCGCCGCCAGTGAGGCACGAGTGCGGCACGGTCACCGCCACAGCGCCGCGATCAGCACTACCGCCGCCACAGCCCCACGTCTTTTATAAAGCAAATTTCTATAACACAAGGTGTTTTAGGAACAAAACTATCATATTATAGCAGAACCACCTGTAGTCTAAATCAGTGCAGGTAGTTATACTATAATGGGACAGTTGTGTTTCTAAGAAACCTCTTGGTATAGAAAATCAGGCTATAAATCAATTATATTAATAGTGGTTAGAATGTTTCAGACAAGGCTAAATTTTTTTTAACTTACCGCAAGCTCGTGGGACCGGCCGTACTGAGATCACTCGGCCCCCGTGCAGCATCCGTGCGGCGCTCCCGCGGCATAGGCTCGGCACTCGTGGTTGACGTGCGGTCCCCTCTTCCGGCGACGCCGCGCTTCACCGCCAATGACTGCAACACCGTGAGACAGAGCCTTTAGGGACCACCGCGAGGGGTGGTGGGAGAACAAAGGGGGACCCGGTGGGGAGTAGGGGGGGCACTCCAGTTTAGAATCCTCTGCCCAGGGGATAGGTCTGTGTTCGTTTGTTTGTTCATCTGTACCAGTGCAGGCGCTGTGCACACGGCAGCCTGTATTTTGCTTGTATTTTTCATTTTGTTGTCACTTTCAATATTTAGTTTTCGTGTACCTTGTTTTGTGTTGTGACTGTCGGCAGACCAATTTCCCTCCGGGGATGAATAATGTTTTATCGTATTGTATCGCATCGTAAACAATTAATTGAGTAATTATTGAAGATGTTTACCAGAATGCTGCCAGGATTATCGGGTATTAGGGAGAAGTTGAACAAACTTTGCTAGTTTTCTCTGGATCATCGGAGGCTGAAGAAAAATCTGATAGAACTATATAAAATTATGAGAGCCATAAATAGGGTAGGCAGTCAAAATCGCTTTTTCCCCAGGGTGGAAAAGTCAAAGATTAGAGGGGAGAACTTTAAACGAGAAGGGAGAAAGTTTAAAGAAGATGTGAGGAGCAAGTTATTTTTTTGCAGGGAGTAGTTAATGCCTGAAAAACATTGCCAGGGGTGGTCGTGTGAGCAGATACAATAGCGGGATTTAAGAAGCTTTTGGATAGGCACTCAGATATGCAGGGAAATGAGGGAAATGGATCATGTGCAGGTAGAGGAGATGAGTTTATCTTGACATCACCTTCAGCACAGACATTGTGGGCTGCAGGGCTTATTGCTGTGCTGTACTTCTATGTTCTATGTATAAAAACTACTCTAATCATGTCTTGTCTACCATTCATCACCTCGCTTCCATTCTTCCAAGCAGTAAGATGTGTTACCGGGGTCTAATGTTAGCAATGTAGCAATTGCTAATCATTTCCTGGGAGTATAATCTATGCAGTGTGTCCAATGTTGAAGATGTTATATGATCTTATACTTAATTTATCCATTTTAAAACCATGACATAAATTGTATGGAAGCACAAGCAATTTTAACACCAAAAACTCATGTTGGATGTCAGGCTCTTGCCTGAAGCTAATGGAAACGATGAATGAATTAAATCAAAGGACTGATTTAAGTGTTAATGAGTTTGTGGTAAAAACCTTCCACAAAACTGAAGAGTGTATGGTCAGCACTGTACCAGGCAGGGGCATGTTATGTGTGTATTGAAGTCAATCGAACAAAAGACCAGGAGGGAGATACTTTACACTGTTGCATAATGTCACACTAATGGGCCTGCCCCACTTACGCGATTTTTTTCGGTGACTTGCTGGCACCCATCATAGTCGCAGCAGGTCACCAAAATGTTCAACATGTTGAAAATCCAGCGGCAACCAGAAAAAGGTACGACTCTTTGGGCGACTGCTCACGACCATACAGGTGTCACCCCGTGACATCTCGCCTGTATGGTCGTGGTGACACCTGTTTGGTCGTGAGTAGTCGCCCAAAGAGTAGTACCTTTTTCCGGTCGCCACTGGATTTTCAACGTGTTGAACATTTTCGGCGACCTGCTGCGACTATGCCGGGTACTGGCAAGTCGCCGGAGAAATCGCGTAAGTGTGACAGGCCCTTAAGGCTTTCCAAATACCACCATAAAAGATCATCAGAATGATGAAAGAGGGGTGATTTATGAAAGATATCGCATGGAAATAGGCTCATTGGCCCACCGAGTTCAGGCTGACTACCGATCAGCTGTTCACACTAGTTCTATGTTATCCCACTTTCATAACCACTCCCTACATATTATGGGGAATGATTATGGGCATAGGCCAATAAACCTCCAAATTTCTATGTCTTTGGGATGTGGGAGGAAACTGGAGCACCTGGAGGAAATACACAGGAGCGCAGGAGGATGAGGGATGATATTATAAAGGTGTTCAAAATCGTGAAAGAAATAGATCGAGTAGACACACAGAGTCTCTTGTCCAGGGTAGGGGAATTGAGAATCAGAGGACATAGGTTTAAGGTGAGGGGGGAAAGATTCAATAGGAACCTGAGGGGAGTAGGAAACTTTTCACACAAAGATGGTGGATGTATGGAACGAGCTGCCGGAAGAGGTAGTTGAGACAGGTGCTATTGTAATGTTTAAGAAACATTTAGTCAAGTACATGGATAGGACAGGTTCAGAGGGATATGTCCAAACACAGGCAGGTGGGACTAGTGTAGATGGGACATGTTGACTGGTGCGGGCGAGTTGGGCCAAAGGGCCTGCTTCCATGCTGTATGACTCTATGACATGGTCGCAGTGAGAATGTGCAAACTCCAGACAGCACCCAAGGTCCAGACAGCACCCAAGATCAGCATCGATCTTGGGGTCTCAGACACTGTGACGCAGCAGCTTTATCAGCTGCACGGCTGTGATAAGATGGCACTAGTGGTGGTCTGATGTTGATGGTGGCAGAGATGATATGTCAGTTCCTCCCTCTCAGTGAAAATCCTGAATAATCCTTTGGAGGAGTCAATCTCCTTTTGATATTAACAGATTAACAATCATAGAAACACTCCGAGCACAACTACCAATCTCATGGCATGGCCAATTCCACTGCCCAACTCCTGGGCTCGACCAAGGGCAGTCACCTCCTCAGGAAGCATGGGAAGCTCCGGTATTCCCTGGGAAACGTCTTTTTGTTTTGCACTGTACAACTGTTGCTTGCAAGATGACAATAAAGAAATTGAATTGAAAAAAAAAGAGCTGCATAGCCGGTGAGACTGAAATTACATTGGTTCAAATCCCCATCAGCAACCCAGCATAATGCTGGCAAATGACCCAGCCACTGAGAACAAACTGCGTGAACTTAAAGCTATACTCACATAGTTTAGAATGAAGAATGAGGGGGGACCTCATTGAAACATACCGAATGGTGAAAGGCTTGGATAGGGTGGAAGTGGAGAGGATGTTTCCACTAGTGGGAGAGTCTAGGACTAGAGGACATAGCCTCAGAATTAAAGGACGTCGCTTTAGGAAGGATATGAGAAAGAATTTCTTTAGTCGGAGGGTGGTAAATCTGTGGAATTCTTTGCCACAGAAGGCTGTGGAGGGCAAGTCAGTGGTTATTTTTAAAGCAGAGATAGATATATTCTTGAATAGTAAGAGTGTCAAAGGTTATGGGGAGATGGCAGGAGAATAATAATAATAATAATAATAATACATTTTATTTGTATAGCGCTTTTCAAGGACTCAAAATCGCTTTACATGGAGAGTCAAGAACAAAACAAAATAGAGCAGTAAGACAGAGATGCAAAGGGGAGGGGTACATGGGACTAAGGGTATGCAGAGGTGAAGAGATGGGTCTTGAGGCAGGACTGGAGGATGGTGAGGGACTCAGAATTTCGAATCAATTGTGGGAGGGAGTTCCAGAGCCTGGGAGCTGCCCTGGAGAAGGCTCTGTTTCCAAAAGTGCAGGGGTTGGCTTTCGGAGTGGAGAGGAGACCGGCTGATGTGGATCTGAGGGACCGTGAGGGTTGGTAGGGGGAGAGGAGGTCAGTGAGATATGGGGGGGCCAAGTGGTTGAGGGCTTTGTAGGTGAGGACCAGGATTTTGTAGATGATCCGGTGGGAAATGGGAAGCCAGTGAACTTCTTTGAGAACTGGGGTGATGTGGTGCCAGGATTTGGTGTGGGTGATGAGTCGGGCTGCTGCATTCTGGACCAGTTGGAGTCGGTTGATGGTGCTGGAATTAATGCCAAAGAGAAGAGAGTTACAGTAGTCCAGTCGGGTGGAGATGAAGGCATGGACGAGTCTTTCAGCAGCGGGGGGTGTGAGAGAGGGTCTGATTTTGGCAATGTTGCGGAGGTGAAAAAATGATGATTTGACAACATGGCGGATGTGAGGCTCAAGGGAGAGGGTTGAGTCAAAGATCACGCCAAGGTTGCGGGCCTGAGGAGATGGGGAGACAGTGGTGCCATCAATAGTGAGAGTGGGGTTGTTAATTTTGGTAAGTGTTGATTTGGAGCCAATGAGGAGAAATTCTGTTTTGTTACTGTTTAATTTAAGGAAGTTGAGTTGCATCCAAGATTTGATGGCTGACAGGCAGGAGTTGATATGGGAGAGAGGGGGGTGGTGGGGGGACTTGGTGCTGAGATAGATCTGGGTGTCATCAGCATAGCAATGGAAGTCCAGGTTGAAGTGACGGAGTATATGACCAAGGGGGAGGATGTAGATGATGAAGAGGAGGGGACCGAGAACGGAGCCTTGGGGAACGCCTTGAGAGACAGTGGCTGTGGCAGAGGTGTGGTTATGGAGAGAGATGAAGTGGGATCGGTTGGAAAGGTAGGAACGGAGCCAGCTGAGTGCAGAACCTTCAATGCCAAGGTCTTTAAGTCTGGTAAGCAGGATGTTATGGTTCACGGTATCGAAGGCTGCACTCAGGTCGAGGAGGATGAGGATGTTGAGGGAACCAGTGTCAGCAGAGGTGAGGAGGTCGTTGCGGACTTTGAGGAGAGCAGTTTCTGTGCTATGGAGGGGGCGAAAGCCAGATTGGAGGGGTTCGTATAGGTTGTACGCGAGGAGGTGGGAATGAAGTTGTGACGCGACAATATGCTCCAGGGTTTTTGAAAGAAAGGGGAGCTTTGAGATAGGGCAGTAGTTGATGAGAGAGGAGGGATCAAGACCAGGTTTCTTTAAGATTGGTGTGACAGCAGCAGTTTTGAAAGCAGAGGGGACAATTCCTTGGGACAATGAGGAGTTGAAGAGATTAGTGAGGTAGGGGCAGAGAGCGGGGAGGCAGGACTTCAGCAGGGGAGTGGGGAGAGGGTCGAGTGAGCAGGTAGTGGGTTTGGAAGAGCTGATGAGTTTGGAGATTTCAGTAGGGGTGACCGGGTCAAACTGGGAGAGGAAGCAATGTGGGGAGTTATGGGGAGGTTATGGGGAGATGGCAGGAGAATGGCATTAGGAGGGAGAGATAGATCATCCGTGATTGAATGGCAGAGTGGACGATGGGCTGAATGGCCTAATTCTGCTCCTATCACTTATGACCTTTTATCTTTAGAGAATGGAGGGACTGTTGTGTCTGTTTTACAGAGACATGGCTCAGCCCTGCTTCATTCGACTATGCCATTCATCCTGTGGCTTCTCACTACACGAATGGACCACGCGCCATCCTCAGGCAAGGTATACTACAGAGGGGTCCACTTTCTAATTAACTTTGCGTGCTTCTCGGACATGGCAGTCCTAGTAAGCTCCTGTTCCCCAGAACTAGAGTATCCTGCGGTCAAGTTGTCCCTACTACCTGCTGCAAGAATTCACTTACACTATCCTCACAACAGTCTACTTCCCAACCCATGCTGATGCTGAGCTTGTGCTCGAGGAAGTACATAACATCACCAATAGTCTTGGAACAAAATACCCCAAGGCCTTATTCATAATAGCCGGGGACTTTAACCAAGTCAACTTCAAAATCGCACTGTCAAAATTCTGTCAGCATGTCTCTTGCTCAACCAGAGGCCCAAATATCTTCAACCACTGACACACAACCATAAAAAATGCCTACTAAACGCAGAAAGGGCTAGAGTAACTCAGCCGGCCAGGCTGCATCTCTGGACAACATGGATGGGTGTAGTTTAGGGCTGGGACCCAAAAGTTGGAAGAGAGGAGGGGCAGAACAAAGCATAGTGTAGCACAAGGGGGGAGGGGGGGGGGGGTTGATAGGTATATGGTTGGACAAAGGCCAGAGATGAAAAAATATGTGTGAGACTAAAAGATTGGAGTTGTCAATTGTGAAGCCAGAATAAGGAATGTAGGTGGAAGGGGAGGGGAAGCGGAAGGGGATAAATAGGTGCAAGTCCAGCGACTGTTTTGAGTCGGTGGACAAGTCCATATTCAAGGACTCTGTGGCTATCCTAGATGACTATACCACTGCCTCACAGTCTTCATCAGCAAGTGGGTAGAGGACGGCATACCAAAGACCATGATCTGTGTATTTCCAAACTCCTGGAAACTATGGATGAACCGCGAGGTCCATTCCCAGGTGAAGTCAGTCTGCAGCGATGACGTCAAACAATCCGGAGCTGTGTAAGAAATCTATCTCCGACTTCCGTGGAGCCATTAATGGAGCCATTAAGAATGCCAAGAGGGAATTCCAGACAAAGTTGGAGTTCTAGGGCAATAACACAGATCGTGGCAAGGCTTGCACTCTATAATCAGTCATAAAGTGCAACATTCTGATACTCCGGCAGTATCCATAGTAACAATGTTGATAACACAAGATCCTTTTTCCCTGTGGCTATCAAACTGTACAACTCCTCCCCCTTCTGTCGTGGGGTAGACTGACTCCCCTTCAGGAAGTGAGGTAGAGTTCATGTCCCAATTAGCATTAAAGGTGCCATAGTAGAAATGGTCGAGAACTTCAGTTTCTTCGCATAAATGTTACTAACAATCATTGTAGACCGGCCACATTGAAAGCCAAGGAGGCACAGCAATTCCTCTACTTCCTCAGGAGACTGAGAAAATTTGCCATGTCTCCAATGACTCTTACAAACTTCCATAGATGCATCATGGAAATCATACCATCAGGATGCATCACAGCCTGGTTTGGAACAGCTCTGTCCAAGACCGCACAAAATTGCAGAGTTGTGGATGTAACCCAGTCCATCACACATAGCAGACTCCCCACCATTGACTCCATCTACACTTCACATTGCCACAGAAAGCAACCAACATAATCCAAGACATGTCCCACCCTGCCCCATCAGGCAGAAGGCACGGAAGCTGGATCTTCAGACTCAGGAACAACCTCTTCGCCTCTAATTAGTTTAGTTTAGTTTAGAGATACAGCGTGGAAACAGGCCCTTCGGCCCACCGGGTCCGCGCCGACCAGCGATCCCCGCACATTAACGTTATCCTATACCTTTTTAGGGACAATTTTTCCATTTACCAGGCCAATTAACCAACAAACCCGTACGTCTTTGGAGTGTGGGAGGAAACCGAAGATCTCAGAGAAAACCCACGCAGGTCACAGGGAGAACGTACAAACTTCATACAGACAGCACCTGCAGTCGGGTCTCCGGCGCTGCATTCGCTGCAAGGCAGCAAATCTACCGCTGTGCCACCATGCCGCCCTATTGTTAGGATTCCGAACGGTCCTTCTACAAGCTAACATATTGTGGACATTAGTCATTGATTCTGGAACTGGTGCTCTACAATGCTGTGAACTATATTCTGCACTCTGTAACTTTCCCTTTGCTCTGCCTATTGAACTTGAGTTTGGCTTGTTTGTACTTACGCATGGGATTATTTGATTTCATTGAACTGCACGCAGAACAAAGCTTTACACTGTACCTCAGTACACATGGAAATAGTAATAAACTAGACTAAGTGGGACCCGTTGGGTCCCATGTTCACATGGGAGGGCTGGTCCCCCAACGCAATATTCCACCTCTCCACCAATTCCAATATTGGTGGCCAGTGGGGGGGTGGGCTTTCTGGAGCGCTGGTATGGGTGTTGTGGGCTGAAGGGACTGGTCTCCAGAGGGCTAGTGTGGACATTGTGGGCCAAATGGATTCTTGGGGAGGCAGCTCAGTCCCTCAAGCCTGATGTGCTGGCAGCTCACTCACGGCTGGTGGGCCGGCAGTTGACTCATGGCTATTCCTTGAAATTCCATTTCAAGCATGGTGCAAGGCCACCAAATTCAAATCCATTTCCTACCATTTCAAGCAGGGTCTAAGGCCAACAAATTCAAGTGCAGTTTCTTACCACTTCAAGCAGGGTGCAAGGCCACCAAATTCAGGTGCAGTTTCCTACCACCAAGCAGGGTGCAAGGCCACCACATTCAAATGCAGTTTCATACCATTTCATGCAGGGTGCAAGGCCACCACATTCAAATGCAGTTTCATACCATTTCAAGCAGGGTGAAACCACCATAAAACCACACAAAACACCACACTCACAGTTCAGTAGACATTCAGTGTGTTCAGTTGATTCACAGCTCAAAGTCGTGACCTCTCCCTCCCCCATCATGCAGAGGCTGAGCCACACCCACACTTCCGGGTTTTATAATCCCTCCCCCCTCCCACCAGAAGGGGCATGGCCTTCATGATGTGATTGACAGGAGAGAGATTCTCAACATTTTTTAAACACTAATAACACTTTTATTTTTCATTGATGGGAAGAATCCTCTGCACCTGATGAGCGGAGGGGGACTGAGTAAGCTGGCCAAAAATCACAGCCGTATGTGGCAGCGTTTTTTCTAAAATCATGAAACAGAAAAACAGGAAGTGGTCAAGATCTTACTTTTAGTAATATAGATAATAACTTTTGCTTGGAGGAACCATGAAGGCAAACGGGAGCAGATAGAATGGGATGAAGTAGAAGGTCAACCGTGGTGAGTTCAGGAGTAAATACAGAGCTCTCTGGGAATGTAAAGCCGATTGGAAACCGAGAAGAAAGTTAGAAAGTTGAATATAGGCCAGACCGACAATCTCTCCTCAAGATCCAACTACTCATCCTTGAAATCATTCTAAATGGACTCTGTGGTAAGCATAGAAAATAGGTGCAGGAGTAGGCCATTCGGCTCTTTGAGCCAGCACCGCCATTCTTTATGATCATTGTTGATCATCCAAAATCAATACCCCGTCCCTGCCTTTTCCCCATATCCCTTGATTCCGTTAACCCTAAGAGCTAAATCTCTCTTAAAAACATCCAGTGAAATGCTGATTCCAAGGAAATCATATCTTTCCTTAGTTAAATGAGTGCAAAACTGTACATACAGGAGGTTGACAAAGTTCTGTATACTTGCAAAAAAGATAGCTTCCATTTGAACTGCAATTCACTTTGAATAAAGGCCAACGTATTAGTACTTTCCTGTGTAAAAAGGAACTGCAGATGTTGGTTTAAACCGAAGATAGACACAAAAGGCTGGAGTAACTCAGCGGGACAGACAGCATCTCTGGAGAAAAGGAATAGGTGACGATATTATTTTCCTTCCTAGTATCACATTAGGGCTGTTGTACAGAGGAAGTGGCAGCACTCATTCGAGCTGTAGGACAGACACAGCCAAGGAGGAGAGCTTGGTTCAAGGTGGACATAAAATAAAGGGTTAGAAAAGTTGATAATTCAAATGATGAGAAGGGAGAGAACGATAAGCAGACTGGAAGATATGTTAACATCTTCAGCTTACTACATGAAGGCAAGGATCAGTGATATGAAGAATTCATGCTGAACCTGCAATAATCGGGGAATGGGATTCACTGAGAAGCTTATACAAGCCGGAGCAGACATAATGGGCTGTGGGCTCTCAGTCTTTGCTGCGTGAGGGGAATAGTGAAAAGAAGGAGGGGGCAATTTACTAAAAAATAAAAATCACTCACAGAACCAAATATCAAAATGTGAGTCACAGACACAAAGCATCATGTCTGTGCTTATTTTAAAAAGACCACCGTAACCTGGTCCTTGCTTGCAGCACTTGGTCTGAGCCCTGCAGGTAAACGCTCACACCTCTTCAAGTATGTTTCAAAGTCATATTTAAATTTGTTCTGCGGTTCAGTCTCAATCACCTTCTTCGACAGATTTCAAGACCCCAACCATCCTCTGGGTAAAAATGGTTTATCCTCATCTCTGCACTAATCCTTCAAACATTTACTTGAAATCGGTGCGTTTGCGGGACTTTGATCCTTCTGCTGCAGGGAATGAATCCTTCATGTTTATTCTACCTCAGCTCTCATCATTTTATAGACCTCCGTTCAATCTCCTCACATTTTTGACTTTTCAATAGAAACCAGTCCAAGCCTATACAATCTCTCCTCGGAGTTACAATTTCCTGTCCCAACAAATTCCTTATAAAGTTCTTCTGCACCTAGTCCAGCATAATAACACATTTCTGGATAGAGGGAATGGGTGAAGAAGGGTCTCGTCCAGAAACCTCACCCATTCCTTCTATCTAGAGATGCTGCCTGTCCCGCTGAGTTACTGAGATACTGTCTATCTTTGGTGTAAACCAGCATCTGCAGTTCCTACACATTCACATGTTTACTGTTTTAACGGTGATGACCAGACTGCCCAGTGCTCATGCAAAGGATTAACTAACATTGCACGGATTTCCAGCATGTTGTGCCTGCTCCTGTATTCTGCTCCTTAGAGTATACAGGCAAAGAATCAGGAAAAGGCCATTCAGCCACACTACGAGATCATGTTTTATTTTCCACTTTGAACACATTTTCCAGCACTGTCCTCATATTCCTTCATTCTTCCAGTATTCAGAAATCTATTTGAAGAACCAGTGCTGGTGAAGCTATGCAGGTCAGACAGATTCTCTGGAGGACATGAACAGATGACATTTTGGGTCGGGACCCTTCTTTGGACATAAAATGAGTCTGAACAAGGGTCCTACACACACCCTCCAGAGATCCTAGCGATGCTGCTGAGTTACTTCAGCAGTGTTTTGTTTTTGTAAACCAGCATCTGCACTTCCTTGTGCCACAGAAGGCAGTGGAGGCCTATTCATTTGATGTTTTCAAGAGAGAGTTAGATTTAGCTCTTAAAGCCCTGTCCCATGGTACGAGTTCATTCCAAGAGCTTTCCCGAGTTTAAAAAAAATCAAACTCGTGGTAAGCACGGAGAATGAACATAGCGGTTACGTCGGAGCTCAGGACGTCTCTTAGCACTAACGGCAGGTACTCGCTAACGGCAGGTAAGCACGGGAAGACTCGTGAAGATTTTTCAACATGATGAAAAATGTCCACGAGAGCCCCGAGTACCGACGAGTGGCCATTACCGTAAATCTCCGAGTTCGAATCAGGGCAAACTCGAGAGAACTCTTGGAATGAACTCATACCGTGGGACAGGGGTTTTAGGGATAAAGGAATCAAGGGATATGTAGAAAAAGCAGGAATGGGGTACTGATTTTGGATGATTAGCCATGATCACATTGAATCGCGGTGCTAGCTCAAAGGGCTGAATGGCCTACTCCTGCACATATTTCCTATGTTTCTATGTTTCTATCAATCTCTATTTTGAAGATAATCAATGTTTGAACCATTCCACTCCTCCAGGATGGACTAAAGAAATTTATGCTCATAGAGTGATACGGTGTGGAAACAGGCCCTTCAGCCCAACTTGCCCACACCGACTAACATGTCTCAGCTACACTAATCCCACCAGCCCGCATTTGATCCATATCCCTCCAAATCTGCCCTAATCATGTACCTGCCTAACTGTTTCTTAAACGTTGGGATAGTCCCTGCTTCAACTACCCCCTCTGGCAGCTTGTTCCATACACCCACCAACCTGTGAAAAAAATCACCCCTCAGATTCCTATTAAATATTTTCCCCTTCACCTTAAACCTGTGTCCTCTGGTCCTTGATTCACCTACTTCGGGCATGACTCTGTGCATCTAACTCTGGGCAAGAGACTCTGTGCTCATATCTACTGCCCCTCTTTCTTGAGACTCTAATCCCTAACTTTAGATTCTCACAGTTGGGGAATATTGCCGGCAGTGGTCTCTGAGAATTATGTACATCCCAAAGAGATTAGCTCTCATCCTAATTGTACTGATTGGAAGTGGCTCCTCATACAACAGACCCACCATTCCACACTGGTGAATCTTCATCGCATTTCCTCTCTGGAGAGTATTTCAATTTTAGATAAGTAGACCAACATTTTATACAACGCTCCTGGTTTTGTCTCACTAAGGCCTTAAATACTTGTAGTAAGACATCTCAATTCGACTTGTTGACTTGCTCTGCTATCTTTAAGGATCTGTGCTACACTCACAGATCCCACACACTTTTAAAATCTCACAGGGTCTGAAGAAGGGTCTCGACCCAAAACGTCACCTATTTCCTTCGCTCCATAGATGCTGCCTCACCCACTGAGTTTGTCCAGCATTTTCGTCTACCTTTAAAAATTCACACGTTTGTTATGTTCCTTGCACATTCCTTATCCTCATTATACTTCTGCAAAATGCTGTAACTCGCACTTTTCTGGATTAAATTCGCTGCCCAACTGACCAGGGCAGTGGCTGTGTTCTCCTGCAGGCATTAATAATTGAAAAGGAATTTCTCACTTGAGAAATTACTTGCGTAACAGAAGTCAGGAAGGGTGCTGGCGATTTACAATCAGGAGATCAAAAAGATGCAGGAAAAGTCCCTGGGCGGCAATATGAAAAGGCCTCCAGGTCTTATGTTGAGAATGTGATCATTAATATCGAATGAGAAACCTGCAAAAATCAATTGTAAAGAAAGCTTTTTTTCGGAAAAGGTGAAATATACGGGAGAGAAGTTTTCAGCCAGCAGCAGAAGGCAGGAGCCAGAAGGCAGCAGCAAAGTTAGCCCACCAAGTCCCAGCTGAAGAAAATGTTTGAAGAAATCAATTTTAAAACAGAGAAAGTAGAGTAAAGTTCAAGTAAACTGGCATACAATTTTAAAACTTAAACCAGTTCTGTTATTCATGGATGCAAGGGAACATGGAAATATTGGAACAGAGTAAGGCTCTTTAACCCTTTGTGTTTATCTTGACATTCTTTGATATTGTGGCTGATCTGCAACCAAACTATATTTTTCTGACCTCTTAATACCTTTGATCAATAAAAATGTATTAGTGTGATTGATCAAGTAGACTTTAGACTTCAAGTTCAAGTTCTAGCTCAAGTTCGAATTTATTGTCACTTTATTGTAACTAACTAAGGTACAGTGAAATTTAAGTTACAGCTTCAGAGATACAGCATTGAAACAGGCCCTTCAGCCCACCAAGCCCAACCCAATCAGCAATCACCAGGTCCACTCGCACTATCCCACACATTAGGGGCAATTTTTTTTTTCTACAGAAGCCAATTACCCGAGAAACCTGTATGTCTTTGGACGATGGGAGGAAACCAGAGGACCCAGAGAAAACCCACGCGGTCACAGGGCGAATGTATAAACTCCATAAAGACAGCACCGGTAGTCACGATTGAACCTTGGTTTCTGGCATGGTAAGGCAGCAACCGTGTCACTGCGCCACTGTCCCATCATAATTATTGTAGCCGCAAAGGTAGGCCAGAGACTGGATATTCCGTGGAAATCCAAACATTGTGGTCTCCTGATGGTACAGGGAGTGAATGGCAATGACTGGTTGATCTGAGAATGTGGAACTGATCTGAAACGGAAGGGGTTTTATTCTCTAAATATTGAAATGGTGCACATTCAGAACTTATGTTCTAGACTTGACACAACATTTACAAAAACATAAGAAATAGAAACAGTAATTGGCCTTTTGGATCTTTATGCTTTCTCCACCATTCAATAAGATTACGCCTGATCTTCCACTTCAACAACACTTTCCTGTGCTTGCCCCAAGTCCTTTGATTTGTTTAATATTAATCATTTATCAGCCTGTCTTGCATATACAGTCTTCTTCCTTCTTCTTATTGAGTTCAAACACAAGATTAGAAATTGTTCAGCCAGAGCTGAATACACTTCTCGGCATCTGCATACAATGGTGTCTGTCTTGTCGATTCTTGTGCTTCTTGTGCGTGGCGGTGGAAAGATTGGTGAAAACAGGGCCGCGACATGAACGCTCTTTCTTTGACCCCTGCATATACAGTAACCAAGCCACTATAGATAGTGTTGTTTGTGGCTGTCAACCCAAGAAAGTGGTGATAAATGTTCCTCTCCTGGCATAGAGAGGCTCTATCACCTTCTTGAAGCAGTGGTGTTGTGATGTGCTGACCAGCAATTATACACTGGCTGCAGATGTGGATACAGAGGTGATAGATCTATCTTATCCCTTTTTCAGGCGAAGAGTTTTTTGTAAAGACAATTCAATCAGGTACGTGGATTGAATTTGCTGCATGGTTGATTCTAAGAACACTCCTGACCAAATCGTCTGCCTCAACTTCCAACCTTTTTTCTCTCCTCTCTCCATCCTCCTGTCAGGTTGGATGTTTACCCTGCTTTGCAAGCCCTCATCTCTCCCTTCCTACCTTGCTGGAAGCACCAGAACAGCCAGTTGTGCAGCAACGTGCCTCAATCTAACCAGACAATTAATACAAAGCAACAGAGGTTTCCAGTTTCTGTCCCAACCCTCAACATGTTCTGCAGATGAAACAAAATTAATCTCCTCAATCCACTGAATGACTACAATTCTTCTGAAACAGTTAGCTCTATCAACAGCAAACCTTGAAGCACTTGAGAATTCATATAAAAGCCATACATGAGGTGATGGTTGTCTTGTTGGTGCTAAACACAAGGACTTTGTTCACCCGAATAACATATTCCATTCACCCCCTTAGGTAAGTTGAAGCCAAATCAATGAGGAAGATTGATATCAACATATCACAATTACAAGTTTAGACTTATCAGACTACACCTCCCAAACTGTGGCTTCAACCACCAAGGAAGATCACCTGCAAGTTACCCTCTGAATCACACACCTATTTGGCATTGGAAATGCAGTATATTGCCATTCTTCCTTTGTCACTGATTCTACATCCTGTAACTGCCAGGCCAATGGCATTATGTGAATGTATTCACCCGGACTACAGTAGTTCAATAAAGTTGCTCACCACCATCATCTCAAGGGCAGTAAATGGGAATCATGCCCGAGACATCTACATCCCGAACAGTTAATAAATACGTTTAGTTTAGTTTAGTTTATTGTCACATGTACAGAGGTACAGTGGAAAGCTTTTGTTGCGTGCTATCCCGTCAGCGAAAAGACAATACATAGATAGATAGATAGATATGCCTTTATTGTCGTTCAGACCGAAGTCTGGACGAAATTGCAGCAGTCATACATATAATACAATAAAAACAACAATAAACACATATTAACATCCACCACAGTGAGTCCACCCAGCATCTCCTCACTGTGATGGAGGCAAAAGTCTTAGGTCTGCAGTCTCTTCCCTCCTCTTCTCCCTCTGCGCTGAGGCGATACCCCCCGGGCGATGTTATAAATCAGTCCCGCGGCTCAAACACCGCGGCCCGGGGTGGTCGAAGCTGCCGCCCACCAGTCCTGCAGACGCAGCCACTGGCCCGCGGCCGAACACCGGACTCAGGCCACCACCGCCAGAACACCGTCCCAGCCACCCTCACGTGAGTACCGTGCCGTCTTCAGCCTCGGGCTGGGCCGCCCCGACATGGGCGCCGAACCTCCCCCGAGCCGGGCCGCCCCGACATGGGCGTCGCTTCTTCCCCGGTCCGGGCCGCCCCGACCTGGGCGTCGCTTCTCCCTCTGGCCGGGCCGCCCCGACTTGGGCGTCGCTTCTCCCTCGGGCTGCGAGCGCCGCACCTCCCCGAGCTCGGCCGCTCCAACGGGAGCCTCGTTCCACCCTTGGGCTGGCCGCCCTCACGAGAGCGCCACAACCTCTCACGGGAGCACTGTTCCAGCCCTGAGCCGGACCACCCTCACGGGAGCGAGCTCAGGGCGAGTCCTGACGTGCTCTGCCTCCGGAGCCTCGAGGTCATCAGCTCCATTAAGCCTCAGCGCAGATGGAGGCAGAGAAGGGGAATATGACAAAAAAGTCGCATTCCCCCGCAGGGAGAGACTGCAAACCCCGTTTCAACCCCCCACCCCCCCAAAACACAAACTAAGAACCAAAAACTAGACTAACCAAAACAAAATAAACAACACAAAAAACACAAACAAACGGGACTGCCGATGAGCCGCTGCAGCCAGGGCCGCGCCGCCACTCCGGCTTGATTACAATCGAGCCATTTACAGTGTATAGATACATGATAACTTGATAAGGGTATAACGTTTGGGGCAAGGTAAAGCCTGCAAAGTCCGATCAAGGATTGTCCGAGGGTCACCAAAGAGGTAGGAAGTAGTTCAGCACTGCTCTCTGGTTGTGGTACAATGATTCAGTTGCCTGGTAACAGCTGGAAAGATACTGTCCCTGAATCTGGAGGTGTGCATTTTCACACTTCTATACCTTTTGCCTGATGGGAGAGAGGAATAGAAGTGTGAAAAAGCACACCTCCAAATAAAATCATCAAATCGACATCACCCATTCTGCGTACACAATGCATTCACACTCACATCCTGTCCTGTAGCAAGTAGCACAGGGCATTCTAACAAACCAACTTTCAATCACCTGAGAGAGGATACATAGATGAGAAAAGTAAACAACTAGAAAATAAGTATAAGAATATTTTTCCCCTTTGTTCTATCTATTGTACTTGAGTTTGAACTGAATGTATCAATGTTGTAAGAAGGAACTGCAGATGCTGGTTTAAACCGAAGATAGACACAAAATGCTGGAGTAACTCAGTGGGACGGGCAGCATCTATGGATAGAAGGAATGGGTCCCGCTGATTGTATCTATGTATGGTACATCTGATCTGTTTGGATAGCATGCAAAATAGAAAGATTAAATGAGAACTTACCGTTGTTTGAAATTTGATCTTTATTTTATGAGAAGTTGGAGTGAGGGTTTACGTGAATAACCCGCCAGCCCGCATGCGCGTCAATCTTCAAAGCGACTGTATGAAACTACAGATCACTTGCACGAACTTAAACTATAGAAAGATTAATAACGCTTGACTTACCGAAAGATCTTTATGAGATTCAGGGCTGGTAGTGGAGGGCACGTAATCCCTCACTTCAACTTCTCATAAAATAAAGATCAAACTTCAAACGGTAAGTTTTCGTTTAATCTTTCTATTTTATATCGAAGTCTCGTGATGAGACTACGTGAAGCCTTCGAAGCTCTGTGGTTTCATGCAGTAAACCAATCTGTGTGTGAAACACTTAAACAGATAAACCATAAATGGTAGAAAAGACATGGGCTATTAACAACATGATGCTAACTTACATACATTTATATTGCCCTTAGGCCCAAAGGCAATTGGGACCCACAGTCCCAATTGCCTTTGGGTTAGACAATAGCTCATGCAACACTGTTCAGAATTCTATCTGCAACCATCCAGACATGTTCAACGAAATTTCATAACTTCTGAAAGAGCACATCTGAGCCTCCTGCTATTGCAAGAAGATGATCAAAGGGGAAAATCCATTATATTGGCTGCTAATGAGCCAGCCCCCCTGGTAGAGTGAGAGTTGAAATTATTTGAATTCACTCCCGTTTTAGCTGCTCACACTCTATCCAACTTGAAATAGCCTGCACCAACAATCTCTTGTGAAACTATTAAATAATTATGAAGAAACTAACCTTCATTTCATAGGTACTAGTAAGCTCAGAGTACCTTTTTTCATAATAAACACTTCCAATCTCCGATCTGATGGGTATGCTGTCAACAACTTACCCAGCCGTGCCCGTTTACTTTATGAGTTAATTCCCATAAAAAGCTATCCTTATGTCAGATATGACCCAGAGATCCAGACGGAGGTTGTGTCAAGACTGTGCTCTTTGTGCTGAAATCAGTTGTCATAAGCATAATTATCTTAAAAGATACTGCTCCATAATTAGGAATACAGTTGATGAATATCTGCATAATAATTTATACTGATTACACCTTCCACACTACTTTGAATCTAGGCTTTAGAGTGTTCATATAAAATACACCTTTCATAACATTAGTTACCAGTGAATGAATAACCAATCATTTGTTGTCCCACTTATAGAACTAGATACAATGACAAAGCAGCAAGAGCAGTGTCGATTGCGCTACAACATAATTGCTTCTCTTAAACCCAAACTGAAAGAACCACAAACCTCTGCTACTTCTGTTTAAAGTAGCTGACATGTATTTCTTCACAAACTTTCCATACAACCATGCAATGATAGATGCACGAGAAATTGGCTGAACTAGCCACCACTCGTGTCTTCGAGTAAATATAGGAGCTTCTTTCGGCAGACTTATCTATAATGGAAGCCCTGGGTGAGTAGGCCAAAATGGCACTACTATAATTCATGTCGTTTATAAACTCTGTGACAAAATGCCCTTTAGATCTGAGTAGGACAGCATTAACTTTAGAATCTTTATAAATAGCCTTGCCATAAAACACCAGATATATCTGTGCCTCTCGTGTATTGATATGGAAAGGTATGCATCTTCAAGATTTATTGAGGCCCTAAATCCTCTGTAATCAGCTAAATTGCTGAATGACAATTATCCATCTTAAACTGGTTATACCAACCACATGATCAGACTAGCCAAATCCAAGCCTGATTTGACATTCTCCATTTTTCTTCAACCTTGAGAAAATATTAGAATCTACCCCTCTAGTTCTTGGGCAGACTGCTCTTCCGTTGTGAGATGTCTCTGTTCCACTTGGATAGCCATAGTTTCCTCTTTGAACCATAAGTACGGAAATCTTGACCTCTTGCCGCGGAGGAATTATTCAACCAGAAAACTGAATCTTATAACTGTTTATGATTTGTAACATGGAAAATTCGGAGGTTATCTGTCCCCACCTGTTTGTCAAACTGTCTTACCTATCTCCGACTTGAATATCGACAGCACATCTCATGCGACTGATGTAATAACATTCGCCTACTCAACAACCTCCACCTCGTTGTTGCTTTGCTGTCCATGAAGAGACAGATGGTGACTGTAGATGTGATCAAGGCAGATTCTGAGAAAGCCCTTGCTATAAAAACCCACCAAGACTGCAAATAGAATAATAGACAAAAGGTGATATCACCCCCGCCACAAAGATCCAGCAATCCCTGAGACAGACACTACCAAAAATTGGCCTCAGGCAGAATAATAGTCAACTGATCCTAGATTTTGCTCTATCTCCTTGCACAGACATCCTGACCCGCTGGGGACAATACTGAGGAGAGTGCTGCATCCATGGTGATCGCTGAAACCTGCAAATAAAAGGCCTCTGGCTTGGTTAATTGTGTAGGCCTGGTGCTCCAATCCAGCCTCAGTGAAGCGGTATCATTCACTCACTTGGTAGAGATGATATGTATGCATGTAAACGGGAGTCTTACCCTCCAAGGGTGTATTTACCACACCCACCGCAGCCTTGAAATTCTTTTGCACTAAATTAACATAAATTGGATAGACCTCAGGCCTATACCATCCTAACACAATTGAGTTTAGACTGCAAATGCATAAAAGTGCTAAAGTGTCTACTGTAAATCAGACAGCAGAATTCCCTCTACAGACCTTGCAAAGGCCGATCCTTCCCTGAGAAAACTCACAACTTTCTGGGGTATAAGGCCTTTTGACTTGTTTTGCTTCAACTGGTGACATAAACCTACCAAGCTCCAGTGTCTGGCAGAATCATAACATACATCAGATCCTTATGACTAGAGTTAAAGCATAACATCCACTTGAGCTGGGAATACGAGTTCCCTGTCAACTCCTCACCGTCTGAGTCACCACGAATCCTCAACAACCCTCCTCAGAGTGGAAAATATCATAATGCAACCCTGAACCAGGAATTGCTCCGCAATCCTCTGACTGGAAACACCTGTCTCAGTCGCCAGTGTGCGCAACACATTCTCTTCAACCAGCCTCTCAATCAGGAAATCTGGTATTGAGAGCCTACAGATTATATTAGGTATGTTACAAAACTTACCTTCAGTCGCGCTGTAATTCTGCCACTGGCCATGTGCGCGATTTTGGCGCCTTTAAGGGGGGGGCGGGGTTAAAACGCGGTTTCTTCTCCCTTGTCCTGGAAATATTTTGTTGGAGTACAAAACTTCGCTGACAAAATCGTTCCTACCAGCGTTTTGTGATTTTTTTTTATTTATTAAATCGTCAATGTCAGCGCTACAGTCATTTTAAAATCAGCTCCTGAAGCGTCAACGCCAATAACGGGGACGGATTTCACACAATGGACAGGTAAACGAAAGTGCTTTCTTTAAATGTATAAAAGTGCTTCTTAAGAAGCCTTTAATTCACATTTTGTCATGCGACACGGTGATTTTATTCCCCGAATTAACGGCAGTATTTTTCATGCCAATACGGGGTTAAATTCACCGCAAATGAACGTTCCAAAAGATCGCGTTCCAGAAATTCTCACTCGCAAGATGAATTAAATCCCCATTAATTTACAGGTATTAAACATTCAATTCCTTCCATTTGGCCTGTAAATTCATGAAAATTAGATTAAAAAATTATGTTATATTGTGAATTATTGTGTGAATGTTATTTGGACACTTAGGCTATTTAAAAATGTTAATCTATTCTTAAGAAATTGATAGATGTTTAGATCTAGTAATTGAATTTTGTAATTAGCTACAATTAGGTAACTAACTAATTATATGCTTTACTTTCATGTCTTCGAAGTAAGATTGTTTCATATTTGTTTCAGAATGCTTCAATCTATAATACCTGAAAATTTCTTTCAGTTACCATAATTTTTAAGAAAGTTATGGGCTTTTAACTGTCCTCGATCACAGCTTTTGTGTTAAGTCAATGGAAAAGCAATAGGGAACTAGATGCTAATTTCTGAGTATGATAATGGCCATAACTTTTTTAATACTGAAGATATGAAAGTGAATTAAGTGTCAAATTAAACTTCTTTTTATGCTTTATCTGATGGGATAAATTGCAGACTTTATTTTTTAAATCTCAAAATTTTGTAACATTGCTAATTATATATTATATATATATTTACTATTTACAACATGAACCTGTAAGTCAGGTTAAAAAATGCTACATGCCAGATCGGCCTTCTGCTGGTAGCTACCTATCCCCGAGAGGATGGCAAATGAGGTTCCAGCGAGCTGGCAACTCTACTAGCCGAGCTGAAAGAATTAAGCATGTGTTGAGAGAAACCTCAAACTGCCTCACTCTACTGAGCAGCCTGATAACCCTCAATCACAGATGTTGAGGCAGTGCTTCCCTGGTCAATATGTTCCATATGACCAGCCAGTTTCAAGTTGGTCTACCCTGAACCAGCGTAGCCAAACTGTTTCTACTTGGAACTTACAGAGGTTGCTATGCAAGGCACCCTGCCAATGTCTCTGCATCCACCTGCTCTTCTCCAGAGACAGTGAAAAGTGCTAGACAGACTATGCTGCCAGTAAATCCAGCCCTGGGTCGACAGACTGCTCCATTTTGGAGTTTTTACGGAGGTTAGTAAAGAGACCTTACCTGCCAGTGTCTCTGAGCCCAGGTCGACCTCCTTGTTGGAGCTTCAGCGAAGTTCCATTGCAGACCATGTCTGACCACATCTTCAGCCCCACGCTTGCCAAACAGCTCCCTTCCAGAGCTCAAAAGCGGGGCTAACTGGACAGGAAAGAAAGGGAGGAGGGGTGGCCCTTTTAATAAGGGAGGGAATAACGGCAATAGAGAGGAAGGATATTGCGTTGAAGGATCAGGATAGTGAAACAGCTTGGGTACAGATAGAGAATAACAAGGGGAAAAAAACACTAGTGGGTGTAATTTATAGACCCCCAAATAGCTGTGACGCTGTTAGTCAGAACATAAATCTGCAAATAGTTGACGCATGTAAAAAGGGAACTGCTGTAATCATGGGGGACTTCAATTTTCATATTAATTGGGCAAACCAAACTGGGCAGGGTAGACTAGAGGAAGAGTTTATAGAATGTATTAGAGACGGGTTCCTAGAACAGTATGTCACAGAACCGACAAGGAGGGAGGCAATCTTGGATCTGGTCCTGTGTAATGAAGCAGGATTAATTAAAAATGTCATAGTTAGGGACTCGTTGGGAACAAGTGACCACAATATGGTCGAATTCCATATTCAAATAGAAGGGGAGCAGGTTGAAACTCAGGCTAGGGTACTTAGTCTAAATAAGGGGGATTATGAAGGTATGAGGACTGAGCTGATCAAAGTTGACTGGGATAGCAGACTCAAGAATAAGACGGTACATGAGCAGTGGTGTACGTTTAAGGATCTACTGTATAACCTTCAAGAAAAATTTATTCCTATGAAGAAAAAAAGGGGTAAGGGAAAGAACAGTCAGCCATGGCTCAGTAAAACTATAAAGGATAGTATTCGGCTGAAGGCAAGGGCATATAAGGTAGCTAGAGATAGTGGGAGGGTAGAGGATTGGGAAGCATTTAAAGGTCAGCAAAAAATAACTAAGAGATTAATTAAGACGGGGAAAATAGACTATGAAAGGAATTTAGCGAACAACATAAAAACTAATAGTAAGAGTTTTTATAGCTATATAAAAAGAAAAAGGGTGGCTAAGGTGAACGTTGGTCCATTGGAGGGTGAGACTGGAGAGTTGTTGGTGGGGAACATGGAAATGGCAAAGGCATTAAACGAGTATTTTGTATCAGTCTTCACCATGGAAGACACAAAAAATATTCCAACGCTGGATAAACAGGGGGCGGTAGGAATGGAGGAGCTAAATACTATTAAGATCACCAAGGAGGTGGTATTAGGGAAATTAATGAGACTGAAGGAGGATAAATCCCCTGGGCCTGATGGATTACATCCAAGGGTCTTGAGGGAGATAGCGGTGGGGATTGTGGATGCATTGGTGATAATTTTCCAAAACTCCCTGGAGGCAGGAACGGTCCCAGTGGATTGGAAAATGGCCAATGTAACACCTATATTTAAAAAAGGAAGTAAACAGAAGGCGGGTAACTATAGACCGGTTAGTCTAACATCGGTGGTGGGTAAAATGTTAGAGACAATTATTAAAGAAACACTAACGGGGCACTTGGATAAACATGACTTCATCGGACAGAACCAGCATGGTTTTGTGAAGGGGAAGTCCTGTTTAACGAATCTGCTCGAATTCTTTGAGGAAGTAACAACCCGGGTGGATAAAGGGGAACCGGTGGATGTGGTATACTTGGACTTCCAAAAGGCTTTTGACAAGGTGCCACATAAGAGACTATTGCTAAAAATAAAAAATTATGGGATTGGGGGTAATATATTAGCATCGGTAGAGGATTGGCTAACAAATAGGAAGCAGAGAGTGGGGATAAATGGTTCATACTCGGGATGGCAACCGGTAACTAGCGGGGTTCCGCAAGGGTCGGTGCTGGGACCCCAGTTGTTCACAATTTATATAAATGATTTGGAGGAGGGAACCAAGTGTAATATATCAAAATTTGCGGACGATACAAAAATGGGAGGAAAAGTAGGGGATGAGGAGGATAGGAAGAGTCTGCAAAAGGATATAGATAAGCTAGGTGAGTGGGCAACAACTTGGCAGATGAAATTTAATACTAATAAATGTGAAGTCATTCACTTTGGGAAAAAAAATGATAGGGCAAGTTATTTTCTAAATGAGGTGGAGCTGCGTTGTAATGCAACGCAAAGGGATCTAGGGGTAGTAGTACATGAATCACTAAAAGTTAGTATGCAGGTGCAGCAAGCAATCAGGAAGGCCAATGGAGTTTTGGCCTTTATTGCTAGGGGGATTGAGTATAAAAACACGGAGGTCTTGCTGCAGCTGTACACAGTATTAGTGAGACCACATTTGGAATACTGTGTACAGTTCTGGGGTCCATACTTAAGAAAGGATGTACTGGCCCTGGAGGCAGTGCAGCGAAGGTTTACAAGATTAATTCCTGCAATGAGGGGATTGACATATGAGGAAAGGTTAAGTAGGCTGGAACTCTACTCTTTGGAGTTTAGAAGAATGAGAGGCGATCTCATTGAAACATATAAGATCGTGAGGGGCCTTGATCGGGTGGATGCACCGAGGATGTTCCCAATGATCGGGGAAACTAGAACTAGGGGACATAGTTGTAGAATAAGAGGGGGCTCTTTTAAAACTGAGATGAGGAAGAACTTCTTCACCCAGAGGGTGGTTAATTTATGGAATTCACTGCCCCAGGGAGCAGTGGAAGCAGAAACATTAAATATATTTAAGTCTAAAATAGATGTTTTTTTAGCTGCCAAGGGGATAAGGGGCTACGGGGAGAGGGCAGGGATATGGACCTAGGTATGGTTAGTATAGTAAGACCTGAGTGATCTCCTGGACAAGTGTCGATCGCCTGGATTGGGGTCGGAGAGGAATTTCCCGGATTTTTTTCCCGAATTGGACCTGGGTTTTTATCCGGTTTTTTGCCTCCCCCAGGAGATCACGCGGTTCTTGGGGTGGAGAGGGGTGATAGCGATATAAAGGGGAGGGTAGTGTCTTGTGTTCTGTGTCTTGTGTCTACTGTTTGTGGGTAAGGGTGTCTGTTTAGTGTTCAGCCATGAGCGAATGGCGGTGCGGGCTCGATGGGCCTGGTGGTCTACTCTCGCACCTACTTTCTATGTTTCTATGTTTCTATGACATTGCTGTGCAAGACACGCCTGCCAGCATTTCTGAGCCCAATGGGACAGACTGCTCCTTCGGCCTACAGCCTCTTTGGAGCCTTGCTGGAGCTTACTGTGCAGGTCACGCTACCAGTTACTCCCAGCCTGGTTTCACCGGCCGCACCTTTGGCCCCTTCTGCTCCTTCGGAGCCTTAGCTGAAACGACAGGCTGTTCCTTTGGCCTCAGCGGGGCTAACTGGACAGATCACGCCTGCCAGTACTGCAAGCCTGGTTCAACAGGCTGCTCTTGCGGGGCCAGCTCGTGATTCCCAACTGCTCCCTTCCGGAGCTTCAACGGAGGTAGCTGTGCAGGTCGCACCCATCTGCTTCTCCGCGTTCCGCAACCTGCTTCCTTTCGGAGCCTTCATGGAGGTAGCTGCACGGGCCGCGCCTATCAGCCTCAAGGCAGTAGCTGTATCAAGCCATATCTGACCAGCCTCACCAGCGGCAGCTGTACAGACCGCGCCCGTCAGCTTCTCGAGTCCGGCCGCCTGCTCCCGTTCGGAGCCTCCATGGCGGTAGCTGCACGGGCCAGCCCATCAGCTTCTCCGGGCCCGCTGCACCTATTTTCGGAGCAGCGGCCCATTCCTGAAACAAAATTGCCTTACCTGCTGGAGCAGTTTTGAACTGCTCTGAATCCCACGCCATGTGGCGACGTATTGACGCGCATGCGGGCTGGCGGGTTCTTCAAGTAGTGTCATCACGAGACTTCGATATAAAACAAAGATTTTCACTGTACCTCAGTACGTGACACTAATAAACCAAAGTAATAAAGGTAAATGTAATCAGAAAAAGCTATTTTTAATGCTGCTAATATGACTAGAACGAAATTTCCAAGTAGGCTTTTCTAAAATCAACACATACTCTTTCAAATGATGCCCTCTTCCACAACCAAGAAATGGATTTTATAAGTACATGAACTTCTGTGAGGATGCACCAGAATGCAAATACTTAGGCTGTGAACAATTATAGTCCGCATGGGTAATTAAAAGTGGAATTCAATCTCCATCTCTGCAGTTCTTCAGTCAGCAGCAAACATTTACACACATCACCACAGCGCACTACTGTTGTCATTCGTGAATGCAAAATACAAGATGAAGTGCCATAAAGCACATGAATTATTAAGATTAGACAGATTCAGTACAACTTCACTTTACAAACACGGATTTAAGAAGGGCTGTGTGGGATTTTTGTTGAAATTATTTTAAGAGCTGATTAGAATAAAATGAAGCTTTTGATGTCTTGAATAATACACCAGTTCATTTGGATCAATTCATCAAATCCCTTATTAAATATTACAGCTGATGCACCCTCAGTTTGTTATTATCTTCATGTTACATGTTAATCCTGGTGAACACACTGGTCTATAGTTAACTTTAGTTTAGTTTAGTTTAGTGATACAGTGCCGAAACAGGCTTTCGGCCCACAAATCCATGCCTACCAGCGATCCCCGCACATTAACGGTATCCTACAAACACTAGGAACAATTTACACATAACAAGCCAATTTACCTACAAACCTGTATGTCTTTGGAGTGTGGGAGGAAAGCAAAGATTTCGGAGAAAACTCACGAAAACTTACTCTATTACAGGAACATTTTTATTTAAAATATTTTAGTTACTAAAACTATAAATTCCCCGTAATTATTTTAATAAAATAATAATCCTAAAATGTTGTCGATAAAAGTGCCTGTTTGCCTCTGAATTAGAATTGGTATACAGTACTTAACAGCATAAAATATTTAATTTAGGTTATTAAATCATCCTAATGCCTATCTTAATGGCCTTTAGAAGATTGGATAGGTACATGGATAGGGATTTAGAGGGATATGCGTGATATTCAAGCAAATGGGACGAGCTTAGATAGGGTATTTTGGTTGGCATGGTTGAGTTGGGAAGAAGGGCTGGTATCTGTGCTACATGACTATGACTCTATGATTAAGATGATGGTTAACTGCCTATTTAAACTGCCTTTAGGATTTCTTGTGGTTAAGGCTCTCTCAGTGTTGTTGAGTTGGGAATTCTAGGATTTAGATCCACCGTAATGAAGAAACAGCAGGCTAGTTTGTACCCAAAAGCTAATGATGTTCCCTAGCAGCTGTCCACATACTGCAAAGTCATAAATGTCGCAGGTTTCGAAGATGCAGGATAGTGCAGCCTTAATGAGTTGTTATATCCTGTAAATATTATCCAATGTAGTCACAGGCATGCCAGTTATGCAGAAAGTAATATTTTACAGAATAGAGTGGTCAATCAAGCAGCATGCAATGTCCTGGACTGTGTATCGTGGCTGTTGTTAGAGATCCTGCCATCCAAGCGATTTTGAAGTATTCTTCATACTCCATACTGCACACAATACTTCAAATATTAAGGCTTTAGCCGATGAAGGGAAGAATGCCAAATGCTTCATCACAAGCATATTCAACCATGTCAACATTTTAAGGGAATCATGAATTTGCACTTCAAGGTTTCTCTGTACATCAATACTCCTGAGATCCCTGCTATTTTCTATATATGTCCTGTATATATTGAAATTCAAAATGCAATACCTCACACCCTTAGTTTTAGTTTAGAGATACAGCGCGACAACAGGCCTTTCAGCCCACCGACTCGGCACCGACCATCAATCCCGCACACTAACACTATCCTATACACACTAGGGACAATTTTACATTTATACCAAGCTAATTCACCTAAAAACCTGTATGTCTGTGGCTTGTGAAAGGAATATGAAGATCTTGGAGAAAACCCACGCAGATCACGTGGCGAATGTACAAATTCCGTACAGACAGCCCCGTAGTCAGTATCGAACCGGGGTCTCTGGCTCTGTGAGACAGCAGCTCTACCGCTGCGCCACCGTGCTGCCCTTTTCTGGATCAAATTCTTTCTGCTACCATGCCGCCCGACTTTCAAACTGATCTACGTCCCTCTGTATACTTCGACAATCTACGTTGCTATTTATGACTTCATCAATTTTCGTGCTGTCAACAGACTTATTAATCAGACTACCTGTAATATCATCCGTCATTTACATACACGACAAACAACAAAGGACTCCAGCACCAGTCCCTGCAGCACATCAATGGTTACAGACTTCCAGTGGAAAATCAATCCTCCATCACCACTCTCTGCCTCTTTGCTTCAGCTTCAGTGGTACTCCTTGCTCCCATTCTCAGCCAAAAGCTAACTTCAGCAGAGTCGCCGCCTGTAAGGGCCCCACATGAATTCTTGCCAGTATTGTCCTTGTTACATGTTTATAGAAGCTGTAACAGTCTATGCTTCCTTGGCACCTTAACCTCATACTCCATTTCTCTTTTGAACATAGGAATAAAGAAAATGGTAGAGAAAATACACGTACTTTGTTTTCATGGAGATGACACATCTACTTGTCTGACAAAGATTGCAAAGGGCGATCCATTGAATTCTGAGTGGTGGGGTGTAATGTGTGAAAATACATCCAGCAACGCCTCCTTCCTTGAGGAGCTTAACCACTTCTATGGCCGCTTCGATAGGGACAATCGGCAGTTGGCCATCAAGGCGGTGCTCCCTGCCGATCGCCAGCCCCTCTCACTCACCCCCTACGACGTGTACGTGGCACTGAGTAGGACTAATACACATAAGGCTGCTGGCCCCAACGGCATCCCCGGGCGCGTCCTCAGGGCATGTGCTGCGCAGCTGACAGACGTCTGGACTGACATCTTCAACCTGTCACTTGCCCAAGCAGTGGTGCCCACATGCCTTAAATCCACCTCCATCGTGCCGGTGCCAAAACACTCCACTGCGGCAAGCCTCAACGACTTCCGCCCAGTTGCACTTACTCCCATCATCGCCAAGTGCTTCGAGAGGCTGGTCCTGGCACACCTCAAAGGCTGCCTACCGCCCACATTGGATCCCTATCAGTTTGCCTACCGCAAGTACAGGAGTACGGAGGATGCCATCTCAACGGCACTTCACTCCGCCCTCTCCCACCTCGACAACAGAGACACTTACGTAAGAATGCTGTTCATCGATTACAGCTCAGCATTCAACACCATCATACCCTCTAAACTGATCACCAAACTCGGTGACCTGGGCATCGACCCCTCCCTCTGCAACTGGATACTGGACTTTCTAACCAACAGACCCCAGTCTGTTAGGTTAGACAAGCACACCTCTTCAACCCTCACCCTGAACACCGGCATTCCACAGGGCTGCGTGCTGAGCCCCCTCCTCTACTCCCTCTTCACCTACGACTGCACACCTGTACATGGTACTAACACCATCATCAAGTATGCAGATGATACAACGGTGATTGGCCTAATCAGCAACAACGATGAGTCGGCCTATAGGGAGGAGGTCCAGCTCCTAGCAGCATGGTGCGCTGACAACAACCTGGCCCTTAACTCCAAGAAGACCAAGGGGCTCATTGAAGACTTCAGGAAGTCTAGGGGCGGCACGCACACCCCCATCCACATTAACGGGACGGAGGTGGAACATGTTTCCAGCTTCAGGTTCCTGGGGGTGAACATCTCCGATGACTTCTCTTGGACCAATAATACCTCAACTCTGGTCAAGAAGGCTCACCAGCGTCTCTTCTTCCTGAGGAGACTAAAGAAGGTCCATCTGTCTCCTCAGATTCTGGTGAACTTCTGAGAGCATCGAGAGCATCCTTACCAACTGCATCACAGTATGGTATGGCAACTGCTCTGTCTCCGACCGGAAAGCACTGCAGAGGGTGGTGAAAATTGCCCAACGCATCACCGGTTCCTCACTCCCCACCATTGAGTCTGTCCAAAGCAAGTGTTGTCTGCGAAGGGCGCTCAGCATCGCCAAGGACTGCTCTCACCCCAACCACAGACTGTTTACCCTCCTACCATCCGGGAGGCGCTACAGGTCTCTCCGTTGCCGGACCAGCAGGTCCAGGAACAGCTACTTCCCTGCGGCGGTTACACTACTCAACACTGTACCTCGGTGACTGCCAATCACCCCCTCCCCCCCCCCACCCGTACACTCCTCCCACCAGGATTTATTAGATTTATTTATTTACTGCTCATATTTTTTTTATTTTTTTTTGAAATTATTTTTTATTGGAGGTAAATACATATCATATTAAAATCGATACCAGTCTTACATTTTTAAATTACTAATATCATCCATTATTATTACAATGTCTCCAATACTTTTTTCTTTTTTTTTTAAGCTAAATAGAACTGTAAAGATAGATGAAATAAGGAAAGAAAGAGAAAAAAGAGAAGAAACAAAAAAAAAAAAAAAAAAAAAAAAAAAGAAAGAGTTAATAAAGAAGAATGGAATAATTTACTATGGTAAAAAACTTCATTCGAGATATATTCGTACATTTCTGAGTATAACATTTCATCTATTCCTTGGCACGGGTGTTAGTCAGGTTCTCGTGCTGAACCATTCTGACCCTTTAAATAGTCAATAAAGGGAGACCATGTTCTGACGAATAGTTCCTGTTTGTCCAACAGGACAAGTCTAATTCTTTCCAAGTGTAAGGTCTCTGTCATTTCTATAATCCACATTTTAATTGTGGGGGTTATAGGGCCTTTCCAAAATTTTAGAATTAATTTTTTCCCAGTTATTATACTATAATCAATAAAGTTTCTTTGAGTTGATGTAAATGTTTGATTTAGTTCTAATGTTCCAAGTATTATTAATTTTGGATCCGGGTCCAATTGAATGCTAGTCACTTTAGATATTATTGTGAAAATATTTATCCAGAAATTTTTAATTTTTATGCAATTTGCAAACATATGAGAAGTTAGCTTCTAAATGTTGACATTTATCACATATTGATGAGATATGTGGGAAGATTTTATTTAATTTTGTTTTAGAATAATGTAACCTATGTATTACTTTGAATTGTATTAGAGAATGTCTGGCATTTAATGAACATTGATGTATGTGTTGTAAACTTTCTTCCCAAGTATCTTTCGTTATTACTTGATTTAGTTATTTTTCCCAAGTTTGTGTAAGTCCGTCAATGGAATATCACTGTCTAATAAAATATATATATAAGATATTAGTTTTTCTGTATTAGGATGTTTATTCCAACAGTCGTCAAAAATTTCTGAATTTCTAATTCTAAAATTTAGAGTATTTGCTTTTACGTAATCTCTAAGTTGAAGATATCTGAAAAAATCATTTACTTGAAGTCCATAAGTCTGTTGCAACTCCTGAAATGAAAGAAAAGTGCCTTCCTTATAAAGTTGTCCCATCTTTTTAATTCCATAGTTTTTCCATTGTGTGAAACCTTTGTCCAACCATGAGGGCTTAATCAAAGGGTTATTCGCAATTGGAAGAAAAAGTGATAAATTATCTAGTTTTAATGTCTTTTTTAATTGTTTCCAAATTCGCATAGTACTATATATTATAGGATTTTCCCTATAAATTTTTTTATTTAATTTATAAGTAGCAAATAATATCGAGCCGATTTCAAAAGGTGAGCAATCTTCCTTTTCCATTTTTAACCAATCTGGTTGTTGATCTATTTCTTCCAACCAAAAATTCATATTTTTAATGTTAACTGCCCAAAAATGAAACAAAAAGTTTGGTAAAACCAAACCTCCATTTATTTTTGATTTGCACAGATGTTTTTTGCTTATCCTATGATCCTTATAATCCCAGATAAAGTCACTGACAATGGAATCTAACTTTAAAAAAAAGTTTTTTGACAAGTATATCGGAAATGTTTGAAAAAGGTATAATATTTGCGGTTAGAAAATCATTTTTATGGCATTAATTTTGCCAACCATTGAGATAGGAAGTGTTTTCCAATACTGAATATTATTATGTAGTTTATTCAGTAATGGGGGAAAGTTTGCTTTAAATAATGATGTATATGTCTTAGTAACATAAATGCCTAGGTATTTAAATTTTTCATTTACTATTTTAAATGGAAATTGTTGTATTATATGTTTATTATGTTCCCTTATTGGCATAATTTCACTTTTATTCCAATTTATTCTGTATCCTGAGAGTGAACCAAATTGGGTTATTAGCTTTAATAAATTTGGAATACTAATTTCTGGTTTTGTAATGTAAATTAATACATCATCTGCATATAAAGAAATTTTATTCACTGTATCCTTTGTGTTATACCCATATATTTCTGGATGGGTCCTAACTCTTTCTGCGAGTGGCTCTATAACAAGCGCAAATAATAATGGAGACAACGGGCATCCTTGTCTACAACCTCTAGATAGGTTAAATTTAGATGATAACCTTTTGTTTGTTAATATTCTAGCCGTAGGGTTGGTATATAACAGTTTTATCCATGCACAAAATTTCTCGCCCAGCTACAATTTTTCCATCACCGAAAATAAATAGGGCCATTCCACCTGATCAAAAGCTTTTTCAGCATCGAGTGAGATTATTGCTAGATCTTCATTAATATTTCTCTTTGAATATATTATATTAAATAATCTTCTTAGATTGTAATATGAATACCGCTTCTGAATAAAACCTGTTTGGTCAGGGTGTATTAGTTTATTCATCACTGTACTTAATCTGTGCGCTAAAATTTTGGTTAGTATTTTCTGATCTGTATTTAAAAGTGCAATTGCTCTATATGATCCTGGATCTTCCGGATCCTTATCAGCTTTAGGAATAAGTTATTATAGATTCATTTAAGGTATCTGGAAGTTTCTGTTGAGTATAAATATGTTCATACAGCATTTGTAAACGTGGAGAAAGCAAATCATATTTTTTTTTATAGAATTCAGAGCCTAAACCATCTGGTCCTACTGCTTTACCATTTTTTAAAGATCCAATAGACTCTTCAATATCTTTTATTGTAATCTCCGCTTCTAATAATTCTCTATCTTTTGAATCTAAACCTTTTAAATTACATTTTTGTAAAAAATCTGCTATTCCTTCTGGTTGTACTACAGTTTTAGTTGAGTAAAGATTATGATAGTATTGGAGAAATCTCTCATTTATATCCTTGGGCAATTTTAATAATTCTCCTGTATCTGCTCTAATTTTATGAATTATTTTTTCCCCCTCCATTTTTCGTAGCTGACGTACTAATAGTTTTTGTGGTTTGTCTCCAAACTCAAAATGTAATTGTGTAGTATGTTGATAAAGTTTTATTACTTGTTCTGAATACATTTTGTTTAGTTTATATTTCAGTACAGCAATTTTATTATGTTTTAACATAGATGGCATTCTCGCATTTTCTATATCTAGTTGCTTTATATCCTTTTCCAGTGTTTGTTGTTTAATCCGGTTCTCTTTGTTATAAAATACTTGGGCAGAAATTAATGCGCCTCGGACAAACGCTTTAAATGTTTCCCAAATAAGAGAGACAGATGTGTCAGGGTTGTCATTTGCCTCGAAAAATGTTTGAATCTGTTTAATAAGATATTCCTGACATGATCTTTCATTCAATATTTGTGGGTTAAATCTCCAATATGTTTGTTTCTCGGACATTCCATTTAATTTAATCATAAATGTTACAGGTGCGTGGTCTGAGATTATAATATTATGGTATTTTGAGTTATAAGTAAATGGGATAAACGTGGAGTCAACTAAAAAATAATCTATTCTTGAGTATGTTTTATGTACCGGTGAGTAAAATGAGTATTCCCATCCAGTTGGGTTTTCAATTCTCCAGACATCCTTAATATTAGTGGTATTAATAAATGAATTTAAAAATACACTTGATTGAGATTTTACTTTTTTTTGCCTTGATGATCTATCTAAATAAGAGTCTAATGTACAATTGAAATCTCCTCCAATTATTAATTTATATTGTGTAAATTCTGGAATTATATTAAATGTTTTATTAAAAAACATAGGATTGTCAAAATTAGGTCCATATACATTAAGAAGAATACCTTTTATCCCATTTAACTCTCCAACTAATATAATATATCTACCATCTATATCCGCTATTGTTGATGAATGTGTAAAAGGTATTCCTTTACGAATTAATATTGCAACTCCTCTGGACGTGTGAAAAAGAGGCATGATACGATTCAGCAATCCACTTAGCTTTAAGTCTATATTGTGATTCCTTTTTAAGGTGTGTTTCTTGGAGGAATATTATATCTGTCTTGAGTGAATTTAAATGTGTTAAAACTTTACCTCTCTTAATTGGTTCATTGATTCCCTTAACATTCCAACTACAAAACGTTATTCCTTCACCCCCTCTTGTCATATTACCGTCTTGCATATTGTTTCTAGGGTGGTCTATAGCCGAGCAGAAGGTACAACACATAAAACCTGACCTTGTCCCCGAACCTCAGATAGATGAATTTTAAATAACATACTTCGCTCCTCCGAACACATCTCCTTGAATTAACCTTGTAGTTCCATTCAAACTTAAAATTATAACAATAATTAAAGTGAAAAAAGTGATATAGTTGATTAGTATAGGGTGAAAGAAAGAAAACTACAACTACAATTAGTGTAGTTAGTGTTAGCCACACTAACATGGCTAGAATTCTAAAGACTTCCGTAGCCTTTGTAAAAGAAAAAAATCCTAGCTCCGCGCTAAAAAAATAAAAAATAAAAAGATAATATTTCTAACAATCAAATAACTTCTTTGGGAGTTTGTTTTTTTTAAACCCAAAAAAGGTAAACAACAGTAAAAGTTAACAACGTTATTATTCTCTAAATACCATATTAATATCTTCTTTAAGTATGTATTTTTAATTTGTAATTGAAAAATAAAGAGGAAAACCATCAACCCTTATTGGGCTAAATTACCTCTTACTTATATTCCTATGGAATATATGTATGTAATCTATTTCTACGTTAACCAGAAACTGTTAGTTATTAATCATTGTTATTAATCATACACGGTAAAAATATTTATGAATAATATAGATTTCGTAATTTTAATAGTAATATTGATATTTAATAAGTATTAGTAGTTACATGTATGGTTAAATATGAAAATACTAAATAATAATAGTGATTAGTAACAATTGATCGTAACTGTGATATTATTGTTCTTAGAATTTATACTAAACGCGAAGAATGAATAAAAAAAATTAGAGATATTAGGAACATTTTTTTTTTTTTAAACCCCGAGAATCAAAAAAAAACAGGTTTTCTCCAGTCCATTTCAATTTTCAAACGTCCTTAAAGCTCTTAAAAGTACTTTAAAGATCCTTTTAGACCTGGCGAGGTCCCGTTATTCCTTGACTCCTGAGGAGTGATGTATATTGTTCAGTCTGCGGTCACATTCCTGATGCCTTTGGCGAATTCCAGTGCTTTTTCATGGTCTGTAAAAAATTGCTCCTTGCTCATGTAGGTGACTCTTAATGTTGCGGGATAAAGCAAGCCGTATCTCAAATCCGCTATATTCTTCAGTATTCTTTTTGTCTCAGTAAACAGCGCTCTTTTCTTGAAGACCTCCACCGGGTAGTCTCTGTAGATACTGATCCTCACTCCTTCAAAAGAGAGGTCTCTGGTACGGGCAATTTTCTTCATTATATCGTCAAATTCATGATCAAGTTGCACCTTTACTATAATTTGTCTTGGGTAGGCATCAGCTCGTGTACGACACCCCTGCACTCTATGTGCTCGACCAAGTAAAGGTTTTTGATCCAACTTTAAGGCTTTTTGTAGTAGATCTGCCACAAAATCTCGAGTGCCCATATCCCTCTCACTTCCTTCTTTCACACCTACAATTCTTAAGTTCTGGCGTCTTTGACGCCCCTCCAGGTCGATACACTTTCCACTTAATTTAGTCACCATTTCGGAGAGGCGTTGATTTTCGGTACGGAGTCGATTTACAGTTTCCGAACTTGTCGCCACACATTTCTCAAGTTCAGTTATCGCTATAATATGTTGCTTCAGTGTCTGATGGATAGGGTCAATCTCTACCTTAAGGCTCGATTCCACCAAAGCGATCCTGCCTTCCACCTCTTCCATCTGATCATTGACCTCGTCGTCCCTCGACCTCTTCCAGACTTCCAATATATCCTGAACGGTAGAGAGCATTTCTGCTTTAAAATCTACCTTAAAAGAGTTAAGTTCCTCTTTAAAATTCAGCTTTCCTTCAAAGGTTTTCAGTTGACGCTGGGCTCAAGCCTCCATAGCGCCACCGGAAGTCCTACTGCTCATATTTATGTCGCTCTTCTAGGGAGATGCTAACTGCATTTCGTTGTCTCTGTACTGTACACTGCACAATGACAATAAAGTTGAATCTTGAATCTTGAATCTTGAATCTTGAATCTTGAAAATATGCTGGCGTGACTTGCCAAATGGTTAATGAACAGAAAAATTAAAGTAGGAATAAACGGGTCATTTTTGGTTTCGGAGCTGTTGGATTGAAGCTGGAACCCCAACTGTTCACATTATATACCCGTGATTCTGAGAGACCAAAGCTACTAATGACAAAACAATGTGGGACAGAGTGGGTTAAGTTAAACAGAGTGAGGAGAGATTTCAGGGACATAGAGGCAGGCTAAGTGAATGCGGCAGATATGGTGGCTGGAATAAGAGGATAATATACTTAGAATAATAAGAGACAATATACTTCAATTGAAAAGATAGAAGAGTGGGTATATTTAAAGATTCAAAGGTATCCTTGTACATAAATCACTGAAAGTTAACTTGCAACTCCGACAAGAAATTGGCAAGCCAACCAATGTTAGCTAATGAAGTCCACATAATATAGGGAGGGCAATGAAGGATCATTAGATTGATTTGTAGAATGGTAGTGTTGGCCCATGAGAAGAGATTAGTTTAGTTTAGTTTAGTTTACTGTCACTTATACCGAGCTACAGTGAAAAGCTTTTGTTGTGTGCTAACCAGTCAACAGGGAGACAAAATATGTTACAACCGAGCCATATCCAGTAGCAATGTTACAAAATTTTGAGATTTTAAAAATAAAGTCTGCAATTTATCCCATCAGATAAAGCATAAAAAGAAGTTTAATTTGACACTTAATTCACTTTCATATCTTCAGTATTAAAAAAGGTATGGCCATTATCATAGTCAGAAATTAGCATCTAGTTCCCTATTGCTTTTCCATTGACTTAACACAAAAGCTGTGATCGAGGACAGTTAAAAGCCCATAACTTTCTTAAAAATTATGATAACTGAAATAAATTTTCAGTTATTATAGATTGAAGCATTCTGAAACAAATATGAAACAATCTTACTTCGAAGACATGAAAGTAAAGCATATAATTAGTTAGTTACCTAATTGTAGCTAATTACAAAATTCAATTACTAGATCTAAACATCTATCAATTTCTTAAGAATAAATTAACATTTTTAAATAGCCTGTGTCCAAATAACATTCACACAATAATTCTCAATATAACATAATTTTTTAATCTAATTTTCATGAATTTACAGGCCAAATGGAGGGAATTGAATGTTTAATACCTGTAAATTAATGGGGATTTAATTCATCTTGCGAGTGAGGATTTCTGGAACGCGATCTTTTGGAACGTTCATTTGCGGTGAATTTAACCCCGTATTGGCATGAAAAATACTGCCGTTAATTCGGGGAATAAAATCACCGTGTCGCATGAAAAAATGTGAATTAAAGGCTTCTTAAGAAGCACTTTTATACATTTAAAGAAACCACTTTCGTTTACCTGTCCCGTGTGTGAAATCCGTCCCCGTTATCGGCGTTGACGCTTCAGGAGCTGCTTTTAAAATTACTGTACCGCTGACATTGACGATTTAATAAAAATAAAAAATTCACAAAATGCCGGTAGGAACAATTTTGTCAGCCAAGGCTTGTACTCCAACAAAATATCAACCAGGACAAGGGAGGAGAAACCCGCGTTTTAACCCCGCCCCCCCTTAAATTTGATTTGATTTGATTTGATTTATTTCTTGTCATTTGAACCTCAAAGAGGCTCAAACGAAACTCTGTTTCCACAGCCATACAAACAAAACAATTCCTACAAGACACACAAACAATTCAATTTACAGAAAAACATCCATCACAGTGAATCTCCTCCTCACTGTGATGGAAGGCAAAGTCTTTTCTCTCCCCTGCCCCATTTTTCTCCCGATGTTGAAGCCCCAGGCGGGCAATGTTAAGTCCCACGGCCGTTGAGGCCGCGCCGGGCGGTATACAGCCTCGCTCCGGGCCCAAAATTCACAAAGTTGGAGCCCCCGGCGGGCGCTGGATTTACGGCCCCGCTCCGGTCGTTCCAACCCCGCGACTCGAGCTGGAGAAGTTGCGTTGCGGGAGCTCCGGAAAGCGGTCTCTCACCCGGACCCGCGAACTCCCGATATCATAGTCCACAGGTCTGCAGCTGGAGCTCCGGAGTCGGGCCGCAGCAACGAGCCACCACCGCTCCCCGCGCTCCGAGGCCGGCCAGCCCCACGATGGTGAGTCCGCAGCTCCACAGGCTCCGCGACTGGAGCCCCCAGGTCGTCCCGGTCGGAGGCCGCTCCACGGAGCTAGGCCCCAACGACAACGGAGACCCGACAGGGAAAAGGTCGGGTCTCCCGTGCAGGGAAGAGATTTTTAAAGTTTCCCCCTTCCCCCCCCGCCCCCCACATATACACAATTAAAAACAGTACAAAAAAAACACAAACAACTACATTTAACTAGACAAAAATTAAAAAAAAGACAGACGGGCTGTAGGGGCCACTGCAGTAATCCGCGCCGCCGCACTCCGAAAATCGCGCACACGGCCAGTGGCAGAATTACAGCGTGACTGAAGGTAAGTTTTGTAACATACCTATATCCAGTGTACAGATACATGATAAAAGGAACACCGTGAATACCATTTAGTGCAAGATAAAGCCAGCAAAGTCCAATCAAAGATAGTCTGAGGGTCTCCAATGCGGTATATAGTAGTTCAGAGCTGCTCTCTGGTTGTGATAGGATGATTCAGTTGCTTGATAATAGTTGGGAGGAAACTGTCCCTGAAGCTGGTGGTGTGCGTTTTTACACTTCTGTACCTTTTACCTGATGGGAGAGGGGAGAAAAGAGACGAATGGCCAGGGTGCGACTCATCCTTGATTATGCTGCTGGCCTTGCCAAAGCAGCATGAGGTGTAAGTGGAGTCAATGGAAGGGAGGTCAGTTTGTGTGATGGTCTGGGCTGAGTCCACAATTCACTCAGATTGGGTCTCCACCTTGTAAACTCTAGAGTCTGAAGAAGGGTCTCGACCCGAAACGTCACCTACTCCTTCGCTCCATAGATGTTGCCTCACCCGCTGAGTTTCTCCAGCATTTTTGTCTACCTTTAATTTTTGCAGCATCTGCAGTTCTTTCTCAAACAACTCTAGAGAGTAATCTGATTGGAAGATACAAAACTCTTAAGGGCCTATTCACGGTAGACAAAATGTGCAGGACGAATCTGCAAATGCTGGTTTAAACCAAAAATAGACAGAAATAGCTGGAGTACCTCACCGGGTCAGGCAACACCTCTGGAGAAAAGGAATAGGTGGCATTTCGGGTCAAGACCCTTCCTCAGACCTGTCTGAAGAAGGGTGTCGACCCGAAATGTCACGTATTCCTTTTCTCCAGAGATGCTGTCTGACCCGTTGAGTTACTCCAGCATTTTGTGTCTATAAGAAACATAGAAACATAGAAAGATAGAAAATAGGTGCAGGAGGCGGCCATTCGGCCCTTCGAGCCAGCACCGCCATTCATGTCTGATCGTCCCCAATCAATAACCCGTGCCTGCCTCCTCCCCATATCCCTTGATTCCACTAGCCCCAAGAGCTCTATCCAACTCTATCTTAAATCCATCCAGTCATTTGGCCTCCACTGCCCTCTGTGGCACGGAATTCCACAAATTCACAACTCTCTGGGTGAAATTTTTTTTTCTCAACTCAGTCTTAAATGGCCTCCCCTTTATTCCAAGAGTGTGGCCCCTGGTTCTGGACTCGCCCAACATTGGGAAACATTTTCCTGCATCTAGTTTGTCCAGTCCTTTTATAATTTTATATGTTTCTATAAGATCTCCCCCTCATCCTTCTAAACTCCAGTGAATACAAGCCTAGTCTGTTATAGAAACATATAAAATAGGTGCAGGAGGAGGTAGAGGCAGGTTTGCCATGTTCTGCCTTGTTCTGCATAATATGGCCATCAGATGTTGATCAATGTGATCAATGTGATCAATGTGTCAATGTAGAGCAAGTGGAGGACCAGCACCTCCATCCATGCACAAGCCTGAGAGTTGCTCTCCAAATGTCCCACTTCGGAACACCTGCATCAAGTGTACTAAAGGATATTTTGGATCAGTAGCATCCAAAGTAATAGGGCTAATCAATGAGGGCAAAAGGGCACATAATAAACAATATTGATTCAACAGAATGCTCAGGCAGAAGATGCAAATACTATTTGTTTCACTTAGTACCTTGTAATCTCATTTGAAATTGGAACTACATTTCTAACAGTGCAGCCAATTTATTGAATCAATCCATTCAATTGCACACCTAACTTCATAATTTAACAAGCAGACACCGTTCAGAACGCTCCAACAAAACCTCGGCGAAAGAGCCATAATTCTGCAACTGTACACAACCACATGTTTCAACCCGGTTTATTTACGTTTCATTGAGTTTAGAGATACAGCATGGAAGGCCCTTTGACCCACCGAGTCCGCACTGACCAGCGATCCCTGTACAGTAACACTATCCTACACACACTGGGGACCATATTTCATTAGGATAGTGTTAATGTGCATGGATCGCTGGTCGGTGCAGACTCGGACAAAGAGCCTGTTTCCGTGCTGTATCTCTAAATTTTACATATATACCAAGGACAATTTTACATTTATACCAAGCCAATTAACCTACAAACCTCTAAGTTTTTGGAGTGTGAGAGGAAACCAAAGATCTCAGAGAAAACTCAGGCAGGTCATGGGGAGAATGTGCAAACTCCGTACAGATAGCACCCGTAGTCAGGATCAAACCCGGGTCTTAAAATGGAACTTTAGATTTGTTCAGTCAGGGTGCAATTTGCATTTGGGCATCATCTTGCACTTTGCTGTAACAACTCCACAAAGCCGCTGAGCCGGCTGCTTGTCCATTTTCTGGGGTTACGTCCGTGCCTGGGTGGTGTTAGAGAGGGACTACGCGCTGTCCACGGGTGCCTTGGGGGATTTCCTGGACCGCTGGGCACCGCGGGGGGTGGAATGCATCCTTGACAAGGATTGTAATATATACAGTTGCTTAAGAGTGTAAAAATTAGGAATCTTTGTTGAGATAATTGGGTGATTTTGTATTATGGGGGTGAGTGTTTTAGCATTGTTTTGTATTGTATATATTATTGCAATAATTGATTACATTTATTTTTGGTTAAAAAAAAACCATTCCAAAGCCTTTCACTGACTTGCCTTGGTTGATTAACTGTAACAATCTGAATATTGAAAGACACGAGCAGAATCTGTATAAATCAGAAGCTGTATAGATGGAACACATGTTTGAATCAAAATCGACTTTGGAGCCTCTTGGCTTCAGTCCTCATACATAGAGGTTTGGAAACTCCATCCCTGTGTGCTGCAATGTAGCCCCTGTGTTTGCTATCTGGCTGCTGCAATGTTATCTCTATTGATTCAGTAATACAGATGTCTTGTCAGAACCTTTCTGGTGAGGCAGTGCCATTTGTGTGTGGGCTCCGGGCTGCAAGCTGCCAACTGCTGTGTGTGCAGAATGGGAAGCAGGCTCTCTGTAAACACTTTCAATGTCTGCAGAGAGGACTTGACACCTTTGAAGGGGATGCGCATCTCTGCCCTCACAGTGTTAACCCCACTCTGGTGGTGTTGGGCAGACAACGACATGCACACCTTTTATTCCCCGGTTTTGCACAGCTTTTGCCACACCTTGCCCAGGACTACCAATAGACCATGGATCACAGCAGCTGTGCTAGCAGCACCCATGCCCTGCAGAGCAACAATCTATGGCACCTGGGAAATGACATGCTGTGGAGACAGGGTGAGCAGAGCTCCCGAGTGGGAACTGTGCCTCCAATAACACCAAAGCCAAATTGCCCCCACACGCAATGTTTCTGTTTCCTGGAGAAGAAAAGCACGTTCCTTCCACTGTGGACCAGAGCTTCTCCTGGAACGGCACCAGCTCCTGAGGGAATGTGAACATGTACTCCTGCATTCTCCTGTTCATCTCACTCAGCCAGCATGGAGGGTAGGAACCACCTTGACTGCCTCCGCAACACGTCTCCTGTTAAATTGATTTGATTGATTAGATATGGCAAGGAAACCGGAGCACACAGTCACAGAGAGAATGTGCAAACTCCACAAAGACAGCACCTAAGGTGAGAATTGAACCCAGGTCTTTGTCGCTGTGAGGTAGCAGCTCTACCAGCTGCGCCACTATACATGCCTTTCATGGGATTTATCTAACCCTGCAGGTCAGACCAATTACTTGGACTCGGCCACTTCCCATCCTGCTTGACCGCAGCCCCTTCATGCCAGTGGGCACCCCTTGTGAAACATATCCCTGTGCTCTTTACCCTCACAGAATGAGTGGCTGCTGCTCCATGGACAGACATAACCAGACCCAATTCCACTGCTGCACCTCATGCTGCCATCTCCTCCTGAAGAAGGGTCTCGAGCCGAAACATCACCCATTGCTTCTCTCCAGAGAAGCTGCATGTCCCGCTGAGTTACTCCAGCTTTTTGTGTCTATCTCCTCCTACTCAACTGGCTCAGGGCTCCCTTTTTTGCCTCTGAGGAAGACTTAAAAAGAGTCGGCCCTGCGGGTTTAGTGTCCATGCAGCAGTGTTGATTTACAAGTACGTCTTGCTTACAGGTCCATACAACAACGATGCCATTATTCAAAGGGGAAATGGTTAGGAGCTATGTTCATTGGCTTAAATATTACCAATGATCTGTCATGGACCAACCACATAGAAGCTACAGCCAAGAAGGCACACCATCATCTCTACTTCCTTACTGAGGAAATTTGGCATGTCTCCAATTAAGGGCCTGTCCCACGGGCATGCGACTCCATGCAGCAAGCGCAACCTAACCGCAAGCGGGGGCCGCGCGGAGGTCGAGTGATCCCCGTACAGGGCCGGTCCCACCAGCATGCGACTGCATGCGGCAAGCGCTACCAAATCGGAAGCGGGGGCCGCGCGGAGGTCGAGTGCCGTCAAGACGGTGCGTACGGCGGCGAGGCTGTGCGCACGGCCGTTGAGGCGGTGCGCACGGCCTCAATGCAGCTGCGTCCGGCGTCGAGGCTGTGCGCACGGCCGTCGATGCGGCTGCGGGGAGGCAGGCCGTTGCCGCACGGAATTTTTGAACAGTTTCAGTTTTTCGGAGCCCCGTGCGATGTCGGGAACAGCTCCGCACAACTCCATGCGGCTCCCGCGATCGAAGTGGGTCCGGCCCCGCGACCTCCGCGCGGCACCCGCACGGCCCCCACTTGCGGTTAGGTCGCGCTTGCCGCATGGAGTCGCATGCCCGTGGGACAGGCCCTTTACTCTCACAAACTTCTACAGATACGCCAAAGTAAGCATACTGTCAGGTTGCATCGCAGCTTGGTTTGGGAACAGGTCTGTCCAAGACTGCACGAAATTGCTAAGATTTGTAGATTCAATTCAATGATTCAATGATACTTTATTGTCGCAGGTACCTGGCCACAGTGAAATTCTTTGTTTTCCTACAATCCGGTAAAATCGTACAACAGACTTCACCTGGGCAGTATACAAAGTGTTGCCATGTTTCTTGCACCAACAAAGTTTCAAAAGTTCTTGCTGCAGTCTCTTATCTTCTCACAGCAGCGAACTAGACCGGCTGATGTACGTGGCTGCAGGCGACCCGCCAGGTCCCTGGCCAGTATTTGCTCCCCATGATTTAGTTTGATTCTCTGGTTTGATTCCTCATGGTCGCTGCCCGCCAGTGGCTCTCCCCGCCACTCGCTCCTTCCCTCTCGGTGCCTCTCCACCTCGTTTACTCATTCCCTGCGCCGAACAGCAGCAGCAGCCTTGAGCCGGCAACACAAACAGACGGAAGAGATATGTCGGCGCACTCTGAGCCGGCGTTGGCGTGTCAGTGCCGGCACTGGCCGTCGCCTCATATCCCCTTCACAATTTTGAATACATGTAGCCCAGTCCTTTGCACTGACCAGACTTCCCAGCATTTACTCCATCTACACTTCTCACTGCCTCTGAAAAACAGACAACATAAACGAAAACTTGCCCCACCCCAGTCATTCCTTCTTCTCCCCACTCCTGCAGAAAATACAGAAGCTTGAATGCAGGCATCACCAGACTTAGGAACAGCTTTCCCCCCTCTGTTATCAGGCCTCTGAATGGTCCTTCCATGAGATAAAGTCTGATTCACCTCTACCCCTTTGTGGACAATGGACTCTGTCTATAGAACTGACACCATATAATGCTGAGAACTATATTCTGCACTCTGTATCTTCCCCTTTGCTCTATCTATTGACTCAATTGTATTTATGAAGACTTATCTAATTTAATTGGATAGCACATAAAATGGATATTTTCACTGTAGCTCGGTGCAGGTGACAATAATAACATGAAAGCTCACTTCTGCTAGTGCCCGCAGCTCACCAGTCTCCAGCTGGCTCCAGCACTGCCTCCTCTGAAGGTGCCAACCTGATGTTCCAGATGAGGCACTTTGGACTGGTGCAGCAGCTTGAAGTGCTGATGGTGCTCTGTTCCTGAAAGGCCTCGCTGGTGATACCTCAACTATATGGTTAACTCTGGTATTTTTAGTTTAGTTTAGAGATACAGCGCAGGAACAAGCCCTTCGGCCCACCGAGTCCACACCGACCAGTGATCCCCGCACACTAACACTATCCTGCTAGGGACAATTTTACATTTACACCAAGCCAATTAACCTACAAACTTATACGTCTTTGGAGTGTGGGTGGAAACCAAAGATCTCAGAAAAAACCCACGCGGTCATGGGGAGAACGTACAAACTCTGTACAGACAGCACCCGTAGTCGGGATCGAACCCGGGTCCCGACGCTGTGAGCGCGGTAAGGCAGCAACTCTACCACTGTGCCACCATGCCGCTTGAGAAAATTCAATTGGAGCTTTTCAATAATGCCCACTGTTTCGGAGATGCTGCAGTATCACCTAAGGGAGACTGACAAATCTTGTAAATGGTGCTATTGCAGTATGTGATCTTTTTAAACAGTATTAGGGAAACACATAGATAAACACAAAAAGTTGGAGTAACTCAGCGGGACAGGCAGCATCTCTGGAGAGAAGGAATGGGTGATGTTTCAGGTAGAGACCCTTCTTCAGAAACACATATTGCTTTATCAGCAAAAATCAGTGCAGATGAATGTCTAGGCTATGAATTATAGAGCTGCTTTATTTTACTGACAGCAATTGAAGATGCAGAATACTCGAAGATGGGTCTCGACCCAAAACGTCACCCATTCCCTCTATCCAGAGATGCTGCCTGTCCCACTCCAGCATTTTGTGTCTATATGCAGAATACTTAAACGGTTTACCTCAAAGTGCTAACCTGTAAATAAATAAAATATTAAAGCATGCCAAACATATCAGCATGGTACATTTGCCTTGTACCTGTCAGCGTGAAGCACCCCAAGATTCTCAAGTTGAGAACGGAATGGTCAACATACCCTTGGGAATCTTTGAATTTATTGCACTCACAATCCATTAAGAAAATTAACAGAGAAATGTTTCCAATACTGCAAGATAACGCTATTGCTTTTGTTACTGCTGCACGGAGATGAAAGGTGGCTTTGTGACTACGACTTCTTCAGGTCGTAGTGCAGAAGGCATGCAGAGATAGAACTTCAACGTTAACTCCCATGCATAGGCCAACTACCTGCCACAATTCTGAGGGGCACAAATAGCGTGGTGGTAGTGCCCTGATTTTACTGCCCACCAGATTCCCTCCTCTGGGTTAATTGGCTATCTTTGATTCCCACAATTATCTTTGAGTGCTGGCCTCCCCACGATGGACTCAATGAAGACAGACCTGTAGGTGTATCAAAGGCATTCAGAAGGTGGTGGAGAGACTCAATGGCTTATTTGCAAACATATATAGGGGGACACAGTGGCACAGCGGTAGAGTTGCTGCTTGAACATCGGGCCGCCCGTAGCGGCGACAGCGAGGGGTTCAAAACCCCCCGACCACGGGTGAACAGAGGACAACAGAGGACAAGAGAGAAGGATGACTGAACTTTGGTGCCTTCCCTCATAGTGGGAAACTTTGATTCCGCAGTGTGGGGATGTCTATGTTAAAGACTGTTCTGTGCTCTTTTTTATTCGTATGGCTGTATGGTGACCACAAATTTCACTGTACCAATTGGTACATGTGACAAATAAATGTCTCTTGTCTCTTACAGCGCCAGAGGCCTGGGTTCGATCCTGACTATGGCTGCTGCCTCTACGGAGTTTGTACGTTCTCCCTGCGACCGCTTGGGCTTTTTCCCTGTGCTCCAGTTTCCTCCCACACTCCAAACTCGTGCAGGTTTGTAGGTTAATTGACTTTGCTTAAATTGTTCCTAATGTGTAGGATAGTGCTAGTGTACGGGAATCGCTGGTCGATGCGATCCCGGTGGGCCGCAGGGTCTATTTCTATGCTATACCTCCAAAAGTAATGTCTAACCTCCACTCAAATTCTCTAAAGCTCTTCATGATAAATATATTCAATTTCTGGAAGTCATCCTAAGCCTCATGAGTTATCAGAATATGGAATATTTTCAAAGAGTTCCCAACTATAATCTATAACCATTCTTGTTTTTCTCCCAAATGACTAAATTGTGTCCTTGAAACTTTCATCTTTTGCAAGTTCCGTGCAAAACTCCTCCTCCTACTTTATCTATCAATTAATGTTTGGGAAGCAGGACAGTTAATTAAATCATTCTATCATCTGACCCCCGCTGAGCTCAATGGAATGTATTTCATCTGCAAATATTAAAGATGGAATTTTGATTCAAGATAATGATCTCCAATTGTCTCAGAGTGTAAGGAATGCAACTTCAGTAGTTTGGTACATTGTGTTTATCAAAGCAACACTTTCGTAGCTTCAGCTTTGATTTGAATTTTCATATTTTTGTGGATTCATTTGAGTAAATGCAAATACATCAGTTTAACCTGTTCACTGCCAAGTTTTTTTTTACTATTGGCCATGACCCGAGTATACTGCGGGGTGGCACTGAACAGGTTAAAAGGGTCTCGACCCGAAACGTCATCCATTAGAGTCTGAAGAAGGGTCATGACCCGAAACGTCACCCATTCCTTCTCTCCAGAGATGCTGCCTGTCCTGCTGAGTTACTCCAGTATTTTGTGTCTAAAATGATCTTCTGTTTAACTAATTCCTAAATACTTTGCACAAATATTAGTAAATATCTCACCATCTCATTGTATTTTTTATATGCATCTTTAATCATTTCCTTGTATTATTAACAAGCAGAATATTTAGGAAATACAGAAACAATGGGTTCTATAGAACAGAAACCCAATGGCTTGTGTAGACAAAGGAGTGGAATTTCTGATTGGAATCTTATTTATCCAGAACAGGGCGTTGGGGCTAGTGGATCCAGTTGCAAATTTATGGTGCAATTATGATTCATGTTAACAGGGCTTGGGGGAGAAGTATATGCCATAACAAAAGTGATCTTTCTATTGCACAGGTACTGATTTGACAGCATGGGTCTCTGAAAGAGAACATGACTCCTCTTGGTTCATAAGGTCTGTTACATTCACCCTATAGCTTTCATTGCCTCCTTTTGGTTTTGCTTAGTTTAGTTTAGTTGAGTTTAGAGATACAGCGTTTAAACCGGCCCTTTGGCCAACCAAGTCCACACCCACCAGCAATCTCCACACATTAACACTATCCCACACACACTAGGGACAATTAATACAAACACCAAGCCAATTAACCTACAAATCTGTACATCTTTGGAGTGTGGGAGGAAACCGAAGATCTCGGAGAAAACTCACGCGTTCATGGGGAGAAGGTAAAACTCCGTACAGACAGCACCCGTAGTCGGGATCGAACCTGGGTCTCTGGCGCTGAAAGAGCTGTAAGGCAGCAACTCTACCGCTGCTCCACCATGCCGCCCTTTGGCTTCTGGTTTTCCTGAAGCCTGGAAAACGCAGCCCATCACAGTCAGACGTGTAACATGGGCACATCTGATGCTGCAAGCCTCTTAAAAATATTTAAGTTTCTAACAATCACCTGGGAGTGGTTTAGCTCCTGGTGCGTTGTCCCTGATACTTTGCCCCAGAAATGGAGCGATCAGAATTGGGTTGGGGGCCAAATTTGCGAATTGTAAAATATTGTCATCTTACTCGACCACAATCCAACCGATTCTGCGACTTATCATTCATCTGAGTTAAATTACTTGAATTTTAAAGAATACGATACAATTTTGTAAAGTCTTATCATATCACAGAAGTTTCTGTATAATTATTTTATTAAAAAAGCTGTAGCTGTTATGTCAGAAAAAGTGGTAGCATTTGCAGATCCCACAAACAAAGATCAATAACCAAATCTATTCTTCTTAAATATTTAAAGCGGTGCAGTTTGATGTATATGTTGGAGAGGTGAGCTGCAGCGAGATATGCTGCTATCTCTGGGATACATATCCAGATCAGGCAGGTCCATTCATTAAACCAGGACAAGGGAATACTTTCCTCAACACTAGGAATCTTTGTACAGAGAAGCTTATTATCGGAATCAGTTACTTTATTGAGTGCTCAGTCTTCCTATTTCTGGGAACACAATGACCTGAACCTTAAAGCCACAGAGATAGTAAAGTTATCATCTTCATGTTTACTGCACCACAAAGTTGATAACAAGCTCCAAACAAGCTTTAGGGCAGCACGGTGGCGCAGCGGTAGAGTTGCTGTCTTAGAGCGTTAACAGCGCCAGAGACCCGTAGTTCAATCCTAACTGCGGGTGCTGTCTATACGGAGTTTGTACGTTCTCCCCGTGACCTGCGTGGGCTTTCTCCAAGATCTTCGGTTTCCTGCCACACTCCAAAGACGTACAGGTTTGTGGGTTAATTGGCTTGGCTTAAATGTAAATTGTCCCTATTGTGTGTAGGCTTGTGTTAGTGTGCAATGATTGCATGTCGGTGCAGACTCGGTGGGCCGAAGGGCCTGTTTCCGCGCTGTATCTCTAAAACTAAAATAAATGCCCATGTACCGGTAATTTGGTGTGGATATTCCAAAGCATGTTGTCAATGATCTGCCCTCAACCAGAGGCTATGCTAGTTTGCAAGCTTACGTTGCAGTCACAGTGAATCAGTGAATGAATGAAAGGTTATGAACTATTCTCACTGTAAAATGCCCGGAAAGTTTTACACTTTTGATCTGGAAATATTAGTAAATTTGTTAATGGATTCTAAGCCAATTCATAAAACTTTGTCCCGCTAAAAGGATTAGATAGAGCTCTTAAAGATATGTGGAGAAGGCAGGAACGGGGTACTGATTGTGGATGAGCAGCCACGATCACAGTAAATGGCGGTGCTGACTCGAAGGGCCGAATGGCCTACTCCTGCACCTATTGTATATTGTCTAAAATATATAGAACATACTAACAGTACAGTACAGGAACATACCCTTCAGCCCACAATGTTTGTGCCGAACTTAATGTCTAGTTAAACTCATCTCATCTGCATCCTTATCTCTCTATTTCCTGCACTTCCATGTGCCTATCTAAAAGCCTCTAAAACACCACTATTGTATCTGCTTCCAGCACCACCCCTGGCAATATGTTCCAGGCCCCCACCACCCTCTGTGTAACAAACTTGTCCTGCACATATCCATCAAACTTCCCCCTCTCACCTTATAGCTACGCCCTCCAGTGTTGGACATTTCCACCCTGGGAAAAAGGTTCTGACTGTCTACCCTATCTATGCCTCATAATTTTATACACTTCTATCAAATTTTCCCTCAACCTCGGACGTTCCAGAGAAAACAACCCATGTCTACCCAACCACTCCCTGTAGCTGAAACCCTCTCATCTAGACAGCATTCTAGTAAACCTAATCTGCACCCTCTCCAAAACTTCTACATCTTTGCTGTAATGTGGTGACCAGAACTACATGCATACTCCAAATGCAGCCTAACCAAAGTTATAGAGCTGCATAGAGCTAACATTGACAAAGAATTATGTCCACATAGTTTTTCATCCTTTATGTTTTGCCAGTTTACATGAGACTTAGATATGTTATATATGGAGGTCCTAATTCTATCAAACAAATATTTCAAGATGTATTGATTTTAATATTATAAAATTATCGCAGAATGTTTATTTATGAATTGTTACTTCCAGCTGATGTATGTGTTTGCTTCAGTGTTTATCGTGCACTCAGTAAAACATTTCAACTAAGGCTAAAGTATGTTGTCCTTTTTTTAAATGTTTGCAGACTTCAGTATCATCAGCAAGGCTTCAACATTGACCGTCTTGGGAAGTCTGTGCTAATTTGCTGTAGTGCATGGAAGGAAGGTGTAGGTTTAGGTTTTGAAGTAGCTTGATACAATTGAATGGCTGACGAGGACATAGCAGTGGATAGTTAGTCAGCCACTTTCCTGTGGGTCGAGAGTCGCCATGGAAAGACAATGTTCCTTTTCCCAAAAGAATATTTATGAACTGAATGGCTTCCTTCTGTGAGCACTCTCCAATGCAACTGGACGTTAAACATGCCTGATTATAATCATTGTTGCTAGATGCCCAGGATGTGCTTGAAATGATGCCAGGCAGCAACTTGCACTAGAAAAGGGGAAGTGCATGTCACAAATTTATCTAGATCTTTGCCGATATAAGAAAATGTCATAGCTCTGTGTTAGTGTGAATCACATGTAGTGTGCTTCAAGGAATACTCGGCCCAAAACATTGGGGTACATCAATGAATATCTAGCAGGAACATTGATGTGCATCAATGAATGACTAAAGGTTGTTGTGCTGTACAGTTATATTAACCTTTGCCATACTGCAACTTCCACAACGGCAATTATGAAAGTGGAAGAGAAACAGAAACTATAGATCTCATATTTTGCTTGGGCAGCTTACAGCCTAGCGGTATGAATTTTGATTTCTCTAACTTCAGGTAGCCCCGGCATTCCCTCTCCCTCTATCCCTCCCCCACCCGTCGCACTAGCTTCTTATTTTCATCCAACAAACAGCTAACGACGGCCTGTTTCCTTTATCATCGTTACTTTTTTGCATATCATTCTTTTATTGTTCTTTATCATCGTCTATATCTCTCGTTTTCCTTATCTCTAACCAGTCTGAAGAAGAATCTCGACCCGAAATGTCCCCCATTCCTTCTCTCCAGAGATGCTGCCTGTCCCACTTTGTTGTGTCTATCTTCAGTTTAACCCAGCATCTGCAGTTCCTTTCTACACACGACAATGTACATTTGTCTGTGACATCTACACAACCTCTTGATGTACCAACAGCTTCTGCTGCAAACCATTAGTAGTAACAATGGCCCCATGCTGATTAGCACAGTTAATGTTAACACAATTACCACGGTTTCAGCCTGTAGGGTGGAGGACCAATGTGGAAAGAAATAGGGAATCGATTTATTTCACACAGAATCAATTTACACGTATCAAATTATCTTCCAATTATAATTCTTACGGATATGTTATTTCTTGTAAAAATAAATTGGTAATTATTCCAACATTTCAGAACTAAATTTAAATATGATTACGAACCTAAGGGTTCCATTAAATATCATTGGATTGTAAAATAACATTGACAAAGAAATGTGCGCAAATAATGTTTATTATGAAAGTATCATGAGACTGCTAGATCTGGTCATGTTTGTCTGTGATGTTGGGCGTATTCTCTAACCTATAAATGTTAAACATTATCATGTGGTTAAGAAGGAACTGCAGATGCTGGAAAATCGAAGGTACACAAAAAAGCTGGAGAAACTCAGTGGGTGCAGCAGCATCTATGGAGCGAAGGAAATAGGCAATGTTTCGGGCCGAATCCCTTCTTCAAACATTATCATGTAACTATACACTGTAAATGACTACGATTGTAATCATGCATTGTCTTTCTGCTGACTGGCTAGCACGCAACAAAAAATATCACTATACCTCGGTACACGTGACAATGAACTAAACTGAAACTGAACTAAACTGAACTATACCATTCCTGAATTGCGAATCACAGTTCTACAGTTCAAGTTCCACAAGGTGAAGACAGGTGGTTGATCCTGAGCAGGGCCGGCCTTCGGAGGTGCGGGGCCCAATAGGGAACATTTTTCATATAAATATAAATAAATAATTATAAATGAGTCACGTGTCGTGAGTAATATGACAATTCGGGGGAGAGTTCCTTTCACAGTGTGTGGGGAGTCTAGCCAGGGGTAAAGTTCAAGTCAAGTCTAGTCAAGTTTATTCGTCACATACACATACGAGATGTGCAGTGAAATGAAAAGTGGCAATGCTCGTGGACTTTGTGCAAAAAACAAACAAACAAACAACAAACTACAAACAGAATGGAACAGAATCACATTTTCTTTTACATTTTACATATGGAAATGGTGGAATGGAAAAATGAAAAAAACAGCAATTAAAAAAAACACAGTAGAATGGTACAGTAAAGTTAGTCCCTGGTGAGGTAGGAGTTTACAGTCCTAATGGCCTCAGGGAAGAAACACCTTCTCAACCTCTCTGTTCTCACAGCAAGGCAACGGAGGTAGATGGGACTAGGGGGAAGTAAATTAAAAAATATATATATAAATATATATAAAAAAGGGAAAAGTGTTCGGCACGGACTTGAAGGGCCGAGATGGCCTGTTTCCGTGCTGTTATGGTTATATGGAGGCGTTTGCCTGACCGTAGCAGCTGGAACAGTCCGTTGCAGGGGTGGAAGGGGTCTCCCATGATCTTATTGGCTCTGGAGTTACACCTGATGTATAAATCCTGCAGAGGGGTGAGTGAAGTTCCCATAGTGCGTTCAGCCGAACGCACTACTCTCTGCAGAGCCTTCTTGTCCAGGGCAGAGCAGTTCCCAAACCAAATTGTGATATTTCTGGACAAGATGCTTTCCACAGCCGCTGAGTAGAAGCACTGGAGGATCCTCAGAGACACTCTGAATTTCCTCAATTTCCTGAGGTGGTAAAGGCGCTGTCTTGCCTTACTCACGAGTGCTGCAGCGTGTGATATCCATATCAGATCCTCAGAGATGTGGACTCCCAGGTATTGAAAGCAGCTCACCTTATCCACAGTATCCCCATTTATCTTCAATGGTGTGTACGTCCTCGGATGATGTGCCTTCCTAAAGTCCACGATCAGCTCCTTGTTTTTTTTGACATTCAAGAGGAGGCTGTTGTCCTGACACCAGAGTGCCAGGTCAGCCACCTCATCCCGGTAGGCATTCTCATCGTTGTCTGAGATCAGGCCCACCACCACAGTGTCATCAGCAAGCTTGATTATCGAGTTGGAGCTGAACCTAGCCACACAGTCATGTGTGTACAGGGAGTACAGTAGGGGTGCTGAGGATGCAACCCTGGGGTGATCCCTGTGCTCAGGGTGTGGGATTTCGATGGATTTCCCCCCATCTTGACTACCTGGGGCCTGGTGGATAGAAAGTCCAGGACCCAGGCACACAAGAGGGTGTTGAGCCCCAAATCCAGAAGCTGGTGGGGACTATCGTGTTGAAGGCTGAACTGAAGTCTATGAACAGCATCATCACGTAGCCCCCCTTCTGGCTGTCAAGATGAGAGAGAGCGGTGTGCAGAATCTGGGAGACCGCATCGCCATGGATCTGTTTGGCCGGTATGCGAATTGTAACGGGTCCATGTTGTGAGGGAGGAAGGCACAGATGTGTTTCTTCACCAGCCTCTCAAAGCATTTCATGACTACCGAGATGAGGGCCACCGGACGGTAGTCAATCAGACAGGCTGGGGAGGCATTGCAGGGAGGGCAGGAGTGGGGGGGAAGTTGCGGGGAGGGCAGGAGCGTTGAGAAGGAGGGGGTCGGGTTCATGCCAATAACACTCACTCACCGCTGCCTCGGTGCTCCGGGCGCGGAGCTACCGCATTGTGGCCGGGGAGGGAAGCAGCTCGCCTACGAGCGGCCTCCATCACCGGACAGCGGAACCGACTGCCATCTCAGCGCCTTCTGCCGGCCCGCTCACCACTGGCAGTGCTCTCCATCTGAACAGTGAGGGGACCAGCTCAAGAGATAAGATCATGGAGCGGGTCAGCGGGTGATGGATAACATCACAGCGGGCGGTGGAGCTTACAACTGTGTCAGCGCAAACAAGGGATCAATTGAAGTTACTCGCACTGACATATGGAGTAAGCTCCACCGCCCACTTGCCTGTTATCCATCGCCCGCTGACCCGTTCTTGAGCTGGATGATCCCCGACCGACCCCCTCCTTCTCAACGCTCCTGCCCTCCCCGCAACTTTACCCCTGGACAACCCACACACTCTGAAAGGAACTCCCCCCCCCCCCCCTTTTACAGCCGCTTCCCACTTTACAGCCGCTTCCCATCAGCTGCTAGCAATGAGGGATAGACTTCGTTCTTGATGTTGCTGTACTGAGGGCTAACGAAGTCTATCTTTCTTGGCTAACAACCTAACCTTCGGCCTCCAAGATGCAGATACATTTTCTAGCAATGTTACAAAATTTTGAGATTTTAAAAATCATGTCTGCAATTTATCCCATTAGATAAAGCATAAAAAGAAGTACTATTTGACACCGAATTCACTTTCATATCACATTCATTCAATGTGATCATGGCTGATCATCCACAATCAGTACCCCGTTCCTGCCTTCTCCCCATATCCCCTATTTTTAAGAGCCCTATCTATCTCTCTCTTGAAAGCATCCAGAGACCTGCCTCCACCACCCTCTGAGGCAGAGAATTCCACACTCACCTCTCTGTGAGAACAAATGTTTCCTCGTCTCCGTTCTAAATGGCTTACTCCTTATTCTTAAACTGTGGCCCCTGGTTCTGGACTCCCCCAACATCGGGAACATGTTTCCTGCCTCTAGCGTCTCCAAGCCCTTAACAATCTTATATGTTTCAATGAGATACCCTCTCATCCTTCTAAACTCCAGAGTGTACAAGCCCAGCTGCTCCATTCTCTCAGCATATGACAATCCCGCCATCCCGGGAATTAACCTACGCTGCACTCCCTCAATAGCAAGACTGTACTTCCTCAAATTAGAGGACCAAAACTGCACACAATACTCCAGGTGCGGTCTCACTAGAACTCTGTCCAACTGCAGAAGGACCTCTTTGCTCCTATATTCACGTTCGATGGACCAGGAATGAAAATTAATAGCTATGAATCGATTAACAGCGAGCTACGAGGTGAGATTGAACACCTGTCAGAGGGCTAAGAAACAATCCTGAGTTGACGGCGTATTCTTTTAAGTGAGCATTTTGCAGTGATCTCACCATATTCTGGTTAAATATTCTTTCCACGGAAATCTCCTATTTCACTTTGAAATTATATTCATTTATAACCGTTTGTAACATCAGTAACCACCTTAATGTCCGTGCGTTTAGTCCGGGTATGCTTGAAACTATTTATTGTAATGTACTGTTTCTTTTTTTTTAAACTATATCAACGAGGTGTGAAAATTACACTGAATCGAACGATGATTGAAAATACGTGGGAATCGACTAATCGCTACCCTGCTGTGAAATTTTTAAGTCGAAGTTGTATTTTATTTCAAAGTGGGAATTGAAGATAGGGACAGAGATGCTACACAGAGATTTTAAACTCGGGAGAGCTCTTGGGTGAACTCGCACAGTTGGACAGGGCTTGAGGCAGCATCTATGGAGCGAAGGAAATAGCCAACGTTTCGGGCCGGGTCTGAAGAAGGGTTTCGACCCGAAACGTTGCATATTTCCTTCACTCCATAGAGGGGGGGGGGGGGTGCAGGGAGTCAGATAGACTGCGCAATGACAGGGGGGATCCCAGTGTGAGAGTGAGTCACCACCTGCGTACAGCGTTCCCACATCCCTCTTCTCCACCAAGCAAGGCACACTCCTCTCTCCGCCCTCTCCCCCCTTCCTTCCCTCATCCTCCCCCCCTCTCAAAAGAAGGAGGGAGAGGGAGGGGGAGGGAGGTAGTGAGAGGTACGGAGAGGGAGATCTAAAGGGTAACTGGTTTTGGTCTCCAATCACCTCACAAAGAGCAGCCAACAGTGGTGGTGAGGCAGAAGGGAGAACTCTCTCTCTCTCCAATTCTCTCTCTCTCTCTCTCACTCTCTCTCCCCTTCTCTCCCCACTCTCTCTCTCTCCCCTTCTCCCCATCTCTCTCTCTCCTCCTCTCTCTCTCCTCCCCCTCTCTCCCTCTCCCCCCCTCTCTCTCTCTCTCTCCCTCTACCCTTCCTCTCTCTCTCTCTCTCTCTTCTCTCTCTCTCCCCCTCTCTCTCTCTCCCCTTCTCTCTCCAATTCTCTCTCCCCCCCTCTTTCCCTCTCCCCCTTCCTCTCTCTCTCTCTTCTCTCCAATTTCCTCTCCTCTCCCCCCTCTCTCTCTCTCCCTCTCTAACCCCCCTTCCTCTCTCTTCTCTCTCCAATTCTCTCTCTCTCTCCCTCTCCCTCTCCCTCTCCCTCTCTCCCACCCCCACTCCTCTTCTCCCAGCCACGTTTATATCTACAGTTCACTCCACGAGTTTGTGTGTGAGAGCCGAGCAGTGTTTCTCATTCTGACTCTGCTCCGTGAGCTGCTCGTATTGACAGTAATCATGTCCAACTCTTAACAGAAAATGTGTGGTTTGCAAACTGAAAATCCCCCTCTCTCTGTCTCTCCACTGCCCCCCACACACACATACACAGACAGAGACACACCCAGACACACACGCAGATAGAGACACACACACACACAGCCACAGAGACACAGAAACACAGACACACACAGCCACAGAGACACACACACACAGACACACACAGCCACAGAGACACACAGACACACACACACACAGACACAGAGTCACACAGACAGACACACACACACACAGACACACACACACACAGACAGACAGACAGACAGACAGACACACACACACACACAGGGTTAAATCCCACCCGTACCCCAGCCCGGACATTAACCCCGACACCAATGTTAATACAGACTCAAACCTCCAACCTGGTTTGCTGTTGTACCGGCACCGAACGAGTTAACACAACCCCCAGATCTGTTTATCCACAGATTGTCTCCCTCTCGCACTTATCTGGCCTGCTGTCTTTCGTTTCTGCTTCAGGTCTTTTAACTCTATCCCCCCCGACCAAGAGTGGGCCGGAACAAATGATACGCCGGGTATTTCTGTATCGCTATTATGGGAAACCTTTAAGGCATACATTCGCGGTGTTATAATCTCTTATCAAAGTTATCAAAATAAAGAAAATAAAAGAGAACTTCAGAGGATAGAACAGGAAATAAAATTACTAGAACTGGACAATGCAAGTGACCCAACTATACATAAACATAATAAGATAACCTTATTGAAATATAAACTCAATAAAATATTATCGGGTAGAGTAATAAGACTATTCCAAATTACAAAACAGGCACACTTCGAATTTGGGGATAAGCCACATAAATTATTAGCGAGGCAACTGAAGCAACAAGAAAAGGAAAATACTATCACTAAAATTAAATCTGATAACGGTGAGCTTCTAACATTACCAAAGGATATTAATAAAAGGTTTGCCCAATTTTATCATAATTTATACACAACTAAAATAAATACAGATGATAGTAAAATTACAAATTTTTTAGATATTTGCAACCTCCCTAAATTTGATAGTTTAGAACAAGAGGAATTAGGAGCACGGATTACTAGTGAAGAAATAAAACAAATATTAAACTCATTGAAAATTGGGAAGTCCCCAGGACCAGATGGTTTTAGTAATGAATTTATAAACGCTTTCAGGAGTCACTTGTACCAAGATTACTCAACTTATACACGCAGGCTTATACCGAAAATAACTACCAGAAACTTTAGCAGAATCAACAATAACGCATACCAAAAAAAGATAAAGATTTAGATGAACCGGGTTCTTACAGAGCTATATCACTTTTAAATACGGATCAGAAAATTTTAGCAAAGATTCTAGCAAGAAGACTGAATAATTATATTAATAAATTGGTAAACCCGGATCAAACGGGATTTATACCCAAAAGACAATCATTTAATAACTTGAGAAGGCTTTTCAATATAATGTACTCTCACAAAGAGGACATTGACGATATTTCAGTCGTTACGCTGGATGCAGAGAAGGCATTTGATCAGGTAGAATGGCAGTATTTATATAAGGTACTCAAAAATTTAATACGGGAGAGAATTTTATTAGATGGGTTAAACTACTTTATGATAAACCTACAGCAAGAATATTAACTAACAATATGTTATCTTCAAATTTTTATTTATCAAGGGGTAATAGGCAGGGTTGTGCCTTATCACCATTGCTATTTGCCCTTATGATAGAACCGCTGGCTGAAAGGATTAGAAATCATCCGAATATTCACGGATATAATACCAAGGACTCAAAGAATAAAATTTCATTATATGCTGATGATATTCTTTTATATATTACTAATACACAAACGAGTATTCCCACCTTATTAACACTAATTGAGGAATTTGGTTCTTTTTCAGGATATAGAATAAACTGGAATTAAAGCAAAATCATGTCTTTAAAACCACAGGATGCGAGACACTTATTAAAAATTCCCTTTCAAAATTGCAACAGAAAAATTCAAGTATTTAGGTATTCAAATTACGAGAAGACACAAATCATTATTTAGCGGCAATTTTATGCCACTATTAAATAAATTGAATGTTATGATTAAATTTTGGAAAACGCTCCCACTCTCATTGATAGGTAGAATTAACGCTATAAAAATGACTTTCTTACCACAATTAATCTATTTGTTTCAAGCGATCCCAATATATATTCCGAAATATTTTTTCAAAAAACTAGATTCTAATATCACTCATTTTATATGGGATTATAGAGCACACAGAATTCAACGAAAGCATTTGTGTAAACCTAAAGAAGCTGGGGGTTTATCACTACCTAACTTTACGTATTACTACTGGGCAGTGCATATTAAGAACATAATGTACTGGTTGGATAGTTCAACTCACCAGTCGGAGTGGATAAGAATGGAAAAAGAGGAGTGTTTCCCGTACGATATAGGAACGATCTTGTTTCCCAATAAAATTGAATAGTATAATATATAAGAAGAACCCAATTATTCAGCAATACAATAAGGATTTGGAAACAAATAAAATTATCCTTGAAATTAAATAATCTATCAGTATTAACCCAATTCTGAATAATCCTGCATTCAAACCATCTCTTATCGACAAAACATATAAACAATGGGATAGATTGGGGATTGGGAAAGTAGGAGATATGTATGAACTGGGCAAATTGTTATCATTTCAACAATTAAAATTAAAATTTAAACTGAATGATAATCAATATTTTAAATATATACAGATATGTGACTATGAAGAAATATATACATAGATACAAACTATATTTTAGACCCTTTAGAAGAAGCCATGAATATTAAGGCTGATTCAGAAAAACTAATATCATATTTTTATAATAGTATATTAAATAGAGAATTACCCTCAACAGAGGCACTAAGAGAAGATTGGGAACATGAACTAATGTTAAAGATCCCGAAAGATAGATGGGAAAAGTATCTGATGAATTACACATAATTGTTCCATTAATGCAAGACATAATTTAATTCAATTTAAATTATTACATAGACTATATTATTCAAAAACGAGGTTGAATAAATTTTACCCAAATGTCTCTCCCAGATGCGATAAATGTTTGTTTCAAAATGCCAATATAACACATTCATTTGTAGGATGTACAAAGTTGAATACATTTTGGAGCAATATATTTGATATATTTACAAAGCTCTTCAAAGTCAGAATAGAACCTAATATGGAATGGATTATGTTTGGAATAATATTAGAAGATATCAATTTTAAACAAAGACCAAAAGGTATTCTTTAATTATGGGTTAATAATTGGAAAGAAATTGATACTTATATTTTGGAAAAATACAGCTATACCAACTATTAAAATGTGGATTAGGAATATGACGGACATAGCACACCTTGAAGAAATGAGACTCCGCCTAATAGATAAATATGACCAATTCTTAAGGAGTTGGTCACCTTTCATCGACTTTTTGGAATCATGTGATGCAGCAGTACCGTAAAGATTACTGATTTCAGGTCAGGTCGTGGATAGATTTACATCTCCAAACAAAGATTTGAAAATTTCTTTTTTAAGGGTCTTTTTCTACTATTTCTACTTTCTATTTTTTCTTTTCTTATATACACACTTCACGTTTTTCTATTTTCTACTATTTATTTTTCCTCTTTCTTTTCTCTATTTTTTTTTCTTTATTTTTTTTTTTTTTTTTACCTCCTTTTCAAAAACATAAAACTAGAGGTTGTACATAGAATGCATTACGTTATAACATAGTTGGCACCTAAAATTAGGTGCCACTGTATTGTTTTGTATTGTTTTTAACTTCTAATAAAATAAACAAACAAAAAAAAAAACTCTATCCCCCCGAACTAGAGTGGGCCGGCACGCCACCGATTTCATACAAATCTGACCATTTCTCACCCCCCCCCTCTCACTCACACACTGCCCGCCTGCCCACTCCGGCGTTTAGCGTTGAATACTCACGGCTGAGTGCGCTGCGGTGCTCGGGCTTGCAGCCCTGTAGACTCCCACACCCCCCCCAGAGCCCGGTACTACCCCAACCCACCACACCCCCCGGATCCAGACCAGAGTCTCGGCCGCTCCGGCGGCAGCGAGTGACACAATTTAACGCATTTAATGAGGAATGTGGATCGAAGCATTGATGACCCATTGTATAACTACTTGTTAACTACTGGCTGTTAACAAGTGCTACAGTAGTAGTTAACACATCGTTTGTAAAAAAATCCGTATGGCGAATGTTTAAAAAAAAATCTTTATTTAACAAAGCGAATTGTATTTCCATATGAAATACGGAAAATTAACGCGGGGCCCAATTTGGAAAAATCAGTCAAATCGGCCATTGACAAAAATAAGAAAACGGTTTCATAATGGCAGTCGCTGGAGCTGATTTCTTAGCACTTCGCGGAGTGCCACACTTCGATCCGACGGGTGATGCGAGTACCTTCAGTGTGAAGTGGAATGCTTGGCTGGAGGAATTGGAGGCCTACGCCGACAATCGTAGGCTCTTTCTTGAGGAGAGTTCGCCGGGCAGAACGCGCAGCGGAGAGCGTTGCTTCTTTTCACCGCGGGGCCTGCATTTCGAAAAATCTTTAAAACACTCCCTGATACCGGAATGAAGGAAGACTATAAGAAAGCCGTTGATGCTTTGAACAGTCATTACGTGGTGTTGCCGAATGCTGCATTTCAACGCCATTTAATCCGTAAAACAATTTGTGACGAGACTCAGACAGGTGTCTGTAGGATGCAAATATGTGGCTGCTGATGTGGAACACCAGATATTGGATCAGGTTGTCCAGCATTGCAGGTCAGACAAGCTCAGGAGAAGGCTGCTTGAAAAAGGGGGTGTTAAACCTTAATGATGCTTTGTCGATTGCAGCAGCACTGGAAGCTGTTGAGGGACAATTTCACAGCAGGTTTTTATCCGGTTTTTTTGGGTTTTTATCCGTTTTTTTTGCCTCCCCCAGGAGATCACGCGGTTCTTGGGGTGGAGAGGGGTGATAGCGATATAAAGGGGAGGGTAGTGTCTTGTGTTCTGTGTCTTGTGTCTACTGTTTGTGGGTAAGGGTGTCTGTTTAGTGTTCAGCCATGAGCGAATGGCGGTGCGGGCTCGATGGGCCTGGTGGTCTACTCTCGCACCTACTTTCTATGTTTCTATGTTTCTATGTTTCTATGATTCCAAGACTGGGCAAGTTAACCAGCTGTCCTACGGTAGACCAAGAAGTAAGCCTGAACGTGAGATCGAGTGTTACAGGTGTGGCAACAAGGGTCACATAGGGAAAGATGCATGATGTCCAGCAAAAGGTAAAACATGTATGAAATGTGGAGATAAAGATAATTTTGCAAAGAAATGTAAAAGTAAGGCCAGGGACAAGATGTGATTACAACAAGAAAGGGAAGTCCAGTGAAAAGAAAGACAGACCTTGGCAGAAAAAGAAGGGTCACGTCCGTCATGTAGAAGGTGATTTCGGAAGTGATGAAGACAGTGATGAAGCTGGTGAGCATGCTGATAAAAGTAATTATCAGTTTGCATTGAATGAGAGCCATCCTGAGAAAGTTGCAGTGACCATCGGAGGTGTTACAGTGCCAGTGATTGTAGATTCTGGTAGCGACAGCAATGTAATTGACAGATCACTTTGGGAATGCTTGAAACTGCAGAAAATCAAGTGCATGTCAAGGAGGTGTAGTAGGAAGTTATATCCCTACACCACAACTAAACCATTGCAGACCATTGGATGTTTCATGGCTAAAGTAGTAGGAGATAGATAAACTGAGGCAGAATTCATGGTGATAGAGGAGAAGGGAGAACCTCTGCTGAGTAGAAACACAGCTCGAGAGCTGGGAATGCTTCACATCGGAGTGCATGTCAATTCAGTGCAGTCATATGATGACATGAGGCAGGAATTTCACTTAGTATTCCAAGGGGTCGGAAAATTGAAAAGCCGGCAAGTGAAGTTAGCCATTGATGAAAATGTCAAGCCGATAGCTCAACTGGTGCGGAGATCGCCATTTGGACTTTGTGGAAAAGTAGAAGCTAAAATCAAGGAGTTGATCAGGACATTATTGAGCCAGTTGAATGTTCAACACCATGGGTGAGACCAGCTGTGATTGTGCTGAAAACTCATTGATGACATTAGACTGTGCGTTGACATGAGGAGAGCCAATGAGGCAATAATCAAAGAAAGACACCCAATTCCTACGGTTGATGAGGTGCTACAAGGGTTATCAACCAGTAAAGTGTTTTCCAAAATTGATCTCAAGTGGGGATATCATCAATTGAAATTACATCCATAGTCTAGAGCGGTGACAACATTCGTCACTCACTGCGGATTATGCCGGTACAAAAGACTGATGTTCGGAATCAATGCTGGCTCTGAGATCTATCAGTACAAAACCCACAGAGTGATTCAAGGTGTACCAGGAGCAGCAAACATATCAGCTGACATCATCGTCCTTGCATCAATTCATGAAGAGCATGACTGGAGGTTGAAGCTAGTGTTGACTAAACTTCAAGAAGCAGGTCTCACTGTGAATGAAGACGAGTGCAAGTTTGGCATCTCTGAGATGGATTTCATGGGACTCAGACTCACAAGTGAAGGGCTGAACCCAGCCAAAGCTAAAGTGAAAGCTGTTGCAGATGCATGTGAACCTCAGAATGCAACCAAGATGAGGAGTTTTCCAGGACTGGTCAATTATTGTGCACAATTTATTCCAAATTTTGCTACACTGGCAGATCCGCTGAGAAAGTTGACCAGGAAAGACGTACCGTTCCAGTTTGTTAGTGAACAGAGACAGGCATTCAAAGACAAAGAGTCTCATGAGTGCAGAAACCCCATGGAAATTATGATCCAGCTGCACCAACAAAAGTCATAACAGATGCTAGTCCAGTCGGCTTAGGAGCAGTGTTGGTACAGACACATGCAGATGGACCCAGAATCATAGCGTATGTCAGTCGATCATTAACCAGCGTGGAGAGAAGGTATTCTCAAACACAGAATGAAGCACTGGGACTAGTGTGGGCCTGTGAAAGGTTCCATACATACTTGTACAACATTGAATTTGAACTTGTTACAGATCACAAGCCGCTGGAAGTGATCTATTCGACAAGTCCCAGCCATGTGCCAGAATAGAACATTGGATACTGAGACTCCAACAGTACAAGTACAAAGTAGTCCACATTGCTGGGAAAGCAAACATGGCGGACCCGCTGTCGAGACTGTTGAAGGATGAACAGCTGGAAGCAACATCCACACTATAGATGGAAGCAAAGACCTTTGTGCGCTTTGTCGCAATTCAGTCAAAGCCAGGAGCCGTGACAACGAAGGAAGTTGAAAAGGAATCAGAACATGATCCTGAACTCAAAGATATCAGAGTGCGTATTCACAGTGGGCAATGGGATCAATGCCCTTACAAAGCATATGTTCCCATAAAAGATGAACTTTGTGTAATTGGTCAGTGTGTGCTGAGAGGTAGCAGATTGGTCATCCCGCAGGCACTACGACCAAGGATCGTGTCATTAGCTCATGAAGGACATTTAGGCATCGTCGGTACAAAACAGAATTTGCGGAGCAAAGTGTGGTGGCCAGGTTGTGAGAAAGATGCCGGAAAATTTGTCGAGACCTGTCACGGATGCCAAATCACAAGCAGGAGCAACCCACCAGAACCATTAGAAGTACAAAGTTGCCAACAGGACGATGGGTTGACGTAACTGTTAACTTTCTTGGACCACTTCCAACAGGTGAATCAATTATGGTAGTGGTAGACTACTATAGCAGGTACTACGAGTATGCAGTGATGAAGTCAACTACAGCAGAAAAGACTGTACAGGCATTAGCAGAGATCTTCGCCAGACACGGGTTGTCTGTTACATTGTACTCCGACAATGGGCCACAGTTTGTTTCTGAGACGTTTGCTGAACACATGAGAATCACAGGCATCCATCATCACAAGGTGACTCCTAAATGGCCACAAGCTAATGGAGAAGTAGAGAGACAAAACCAGTCCATAGAGAAGAGGATACGAATCGCCCATGCCGAAGGGAAAAACTGGAAGGAGGCACTGTTGGCATATGTAGCTGTATATCGGGCGATCACTCACTCAACGACAGGGAAAAGCCCAGCAGAAGCTTTGTTTGGAAGAAAATTCCCACTAAAATACCAGAGGTGCGAGAGATCATGGAAGACCAGGAACCGACAGACTGTGATGCTGAAAAGAAAGGTGCGACAAAATGGTATGCCGACTTGAAACGAGGAGCCAGGCACTCTGAAATAATTCCTGGGATGATGTGCTTGTGGGGTGAGATGACGGCGGTAAGATAGACACTCCTTACCACTGCCAGACATACAATGTTGTATCGAGGAGTGGCAGCATGGTGAGAGTCAAGTCTCCAGAAGGTGTTATCTACAAGAGAAATGTATCAAGCATCAAAAAGTACATGTCCAGGGACACACAAAACGATGGTAGCCCAAATTCCACCAAGAGCTACTGATTCAGAGGGGCAGACAACATTTCCGAGGTGGTGACCAGAGTTGCAGAGGCAGCACGCTGCAACGCAGGTGGTGAGTGGAGAAGATGTCTGGGTGACAACACTTTGGCAGATTCAACAGACTCTGATGCTTCTGTGCCAACTGGTAGACAAAACTGTGAAAGGAGAGCCCCAAGCGATACGACGATTTTGTGTTCTAGATTATGATACTGTGTAGTATGATACTGTTTATTATGATTCTGTTTATTATAATACTGTTTATTATAATACTGTTTATTATGAGCAAGAAGTTTATTAAGGTTACAAGAGTGTAAAAAGTTGCATTTGTTTTTGTACTTGTAATGCATCTGTTATTGGAACACAAATGAAAACACAAATAAGTTTTGTAAGAATTTAATTGGAAAGTATATTAGGAAGAACATGTATTAATTTAAAATTTAATTCCGGAAAGGAGGGATGTCATGATGATGACTCATGATGACGATATGCAAATATCTTGACCTTTGCATCAGCTGACTTGGAGGTCAGATTTCATGTGCACTGTGGAAGCCAAGGCAGGAGGCCATGGCCGGGTGAGATAATAAACACAGAGACCATGGAATATAACCTGTAAATATTGTGTCAGTATTATTATTATTCCACATTTGAGGCGAAGATGTGACAGCAAGGGGAAGGGAGCGGAGGAGAGGGCAGGAGAGGAGAGGGATGAGACGAGACGAGACGAGACGAGATGAGACGAGGCGAGAGGAGAGGAGACAATCTCTCACCACTATATTACAATTATCTTTGATGCTGGATTTGAGGGGAGAAGAGAGAGAGAGGGAGGGGGGGAGAGAGGAGGGGAGGAGTAGAGAGGGGAATAGAGGAGAGGAGAGGGCAGGAGAGGAGAGGAGGAGAGAGAGAGTGGAGAAGAGAGGAGTGGAAAAGAGGGGAGAAGAGGAGAAGGGAAAGGAAGAGACAAGATGGGAGAGGAAAGGGAGAGGAGAGGAGATAATCTCTCACCTGCAACATATTTCAGTTATCTTTGGTGCTGGATTTGAGGGGTGGGGAGGGAGAGAGAGAGGGAGAGGGCAGAGAGGAGGGGATAGGAGAGGGGGGGAGATGAGAGCAGTGGAGAGGGGAGGACAGTAGAGGCGAAGAGAGGAAAGGAGAAAAGGGGTGGAGAGGAGAGGGGAGGAGGAGAGAGGAGAGAGGAGAGGAGAGGCGAGGGGAGGAGATGAGAGTGTAGGAGAGGAAATGAGGGGATGAGGGGAGGAGGGCTGAGGAGGGAACAGAAGGGTGGAGATGAGAGATGAGGAGGAGAGAAGAGGGGAGGGAGGAAGGAAGCGGAAGGGGAGTAAAAGAGAGGAGAGGAGAGAAGACGGGAGGTGGAGAAAAGTGGACAGGAGATGAGAGGAGAGGAGTGGAGAGGAGAGGAGAGGAGAGGAGCGGGAAGGAGAGGTCAGAGGAGAGGAGAGGAGAAGAGAGGAGGGGAGTGGGGAGGAGACGATTGAGAAGAGGAGAGGAGAGGGGAGGGCAGAGGTGAGATAAGAATAAAAGTAGACGAGCAGAGCGGAGTGGAGGAGAGGGGAGAAGGGAAGAGGAGAGGGGAGTAGAGGAGAGGATGGGAGAGGAGAGGGGAGGAGGCAAGACAAGACGAGGTGAGAGGAGAGGAGAGGAGACAATCTCTCACCTACAATATATTTCAGTTCTTTGGTGCTGGATTTGAGGGGTGGGGAAAAAGAGGGAGGGGGAGGGGGAGAGAGGAAGGGGATAGGAGGGGAGGAGATAAGAGCAGTGGAGAGGGGGAGGGTAGAGGCGAGGAGAGGAAAGGAGGGGTGGAGAGGAGAGGGGAGGGATGAGAGGGCAGGAGAGGAGATGAGCGGAGTGGATGAGGGGAGGAGGGGAGAGGAGGTGATAGAAGGGTGGAGATGAGAGATAAGGGGGTTAGTAGAGGGGAGGGAGGAAGGAAGGGGAAGGGGAGTAAAGGAGAGGAGAGGTGAGGAGACGGCAGGAGTGGAGAAGAGAGGAGAGGAGAGGAGTGGAGAGGAGAGGATAGGAGAGGAGAGGAGTGGAGAGCAGGGGAGAGGAGAGGAGAGGAGAGGAGAGGAGAGGAGAGGAGGAGAGGAGAGGCAAGGGGTGGGGTAAGAATAACAGTAGATGAGCAGAGCGGAGTGGAGAGGAGGAGGGGGGAGAGAGGAGGGGAAAGTAAAGGAGTGGAGAAGTAAGGATGGGGAGAGGAGGTGGAGAGGGTAGGAGAGGGCAGGAAAGGGGAGGAGAGGAGAGGAGGAGAGGAGAGGGGAGCAGAGGAGAGGAGAGAGGAAGAGGGGGGAGAGGAGAGGAAAGTATAGAAGGAACGAGAAAAGTGTGGGGGTGGGGCGAGAGGGGGGTTGAGGGAGGCAGAGGAGGGGAGAGAAGGGAGAGGGGGTGATGGAAGAGGGAGAGGGAGGGAGAGAGAGGGAGAGAGAGAGAGAGGGGGGAGAGAGAGAGAGAGGGAGAGAGAGAGAGAGAGGAAATTGGAGAGAAGAGAAAGAGAGAGGAAGGGGGAGAGGGAGAGGGAGAGAGGGGGAGAGAGAATTGGAGAGAGAAGGGGAAAGAGAGTGAGGGGGAGAGAGAGAGAGAAGCGAAAAAGCGACGAAGATTCAGCAAGCAAAAAGCGATGAAAATTCAGCACGCGAAAAGCAAGGAAAATTCAGCACACGACAAGTGACAAAAATTCAAGACATGAAAGGCGACGAAAATTCAATATGCCAAAAGCGACGTAAATTTAGGACACGGAAAGCGACAAAATTACAGGAAGAATAAAGCGATGAAATTTAGCATGCGAAAAGCGACGAAAATACAGGACGCGAAAGGCAACAAAAATTCAAAACGCCAAAAGCGACATAAATTCAGGACGCGAAAAGTGACCAAATTTCAGGATGCATAAAGCGTCAAAATTACAGGACACGATGAGCGACAAAATTTCAGCACAGGAAAAGCGACGAAAATTAAGCATGTGAAAAGCGACGAAAATTCAACACACGAAAAGCGACGAACCTACAGGATGCGAAAAGCGATGAAAATTCAGGATGCTTAAAGCGATGAAAATTCAGGACATGAAATGCGACAAAAATTCAGGACGTGAAATGCAACAAAATTTCAGTACGTGAAAAGCAACGACATTTCAGCACAAGAAAAGCGCCGAAAATTCAGCACACGAAACGCGACAAACCTGCAGGACTTGAAAACCAACGAAAATTCAGCACGCGAAAAACGACGAAAATTTAGTATACGAAAAGCGACAAAATCTCAGGACGCATGAAGCGACAAAATTTCAGGACACGAAAAGTGACAAAATTTCGGCACACGAGAAGTGACGAAACTTCAGGACGTGAAAAGCGCCGAAAATTCAGGATGTAAAAAGCAACGCAATTTCAGGACGTGAAAAGCGCTGAAATTTCAGCACACAAAAAGCGACGAAAATTCAGTATGCGAAAAGCGACGAAAATTCAGCACGTGAAAAGTGACGAACCAGGAAGCGAAAAGCGACGAAAATTCAGGACGCAAGAGGTAAAAAAAAATTTTAATGCCAAAAATGGCATAAATTCAGGATCCGAAAAGCGACAAAATTTCAGGACGAGAAAAGCGACAAAAATTCAGGACGCAAAAAGTGACGAAATTTCAGCACACGAAAAGCGACTGAAATTCTGCACGCAAAAAGAGCCGAAAATTAAGCACGCGAAAAGCGACGAATCTTCACGACGCGAAAAGTGATGAAAAGTCAGCACGTGAAAAGTAACAACATTTCAGCATGCGAAAATCAACAAAAATTCAGCACACGAAAAGCGACGAAAATTTAGCACACGAAAAGTGACAAAAATCCAGGACATGAAATGCAACGAAATTTCAGGACGTGTTAAGCAACGAAATTTCACCACGCAAAAAGCTACGAAAATTCAGCATGCGAAAATCGATGAACTTTCAGGATGTGAAAAGTGATGGAATTTCAGGACACGTAAAGTGACAACATTTCAGCACACGAAAAGCGATGAAAATTCAGCATATGAAAAGCGACGTAAACTCAGGACATTAAAAGCGACGATACATCAGGACGCATAACGCGACTAAATTTCAGGACGTGAAAAGCGACAAAATTTCAGCACGTGAAAGGCGATGAAAATTTAACCTGCGAAAAGCGAAAATTCAGCACGTGAAAAGTGACGAAACTTCAGGATGCGAAAAGCGACGAAAATTCAACACGCGAAAAATGACGAAAATTCAGCATATGAAAAGCGAGAAATGTTCAGGACAAAAAGTGACAAAATTGACGAACCTTCACGAAGCGAAAAGCGGCGAACCACGAAGCGAAAAGCGAACTAAATTCAGGACGCGAAAAGCGACAAAACCTCAGGACGCATAAAGCGACGAAATTTCAGGACGTAAAAACGACAAAATTTCTGCACGCGAAATGCAACGAAAATTCAGCCTGCGGAAAGCGCTGAAAATTCAGCACGTGAAAAGTGATGAACCTTCAGTACACGAAAAGCGATGAAATTTAACCAAGCGAAAAGCGCCCAAAAATTTCAGGATGCATAAAGCGTTGAAATTACAGGACGCGATAAGCGACAAAGTTTCAGCACAGGAAAAGCGACGAAAATTCAGCATGTGAAAAGCGACGAAAATTCAGCATGTGTAAAGTGATGAAAATTCAGCATATGAAAAGCGACAAAAGTTCAGGACAAAAAGTGACAACATTTCGGCACACAAAAAGTGACAACCAGGACGTGAAGAGCGACGAAATTTCAGGTGAAAAGCGACGCAATTTCAGAACGTGAAAAGCGCGGAAATTTCAGCGCACAAAAACGATGGAAATACTGCACGCAAAAAGCGCCGAAAATTAAGCACACGAAAAGCGACTGAAATTCTGCACGCAAAAGCGCCGAAATATAAGCACGCGAAAAGCGACGAACTTTCATCCAGCGAAAAGCGACGAAAAGTCAGCACGTGAAAAGTAACGAAATTTCAGCATGCGAAAATCAACAAAAATTCAGCACACGAAAAGCGACAAAAATTTAGCACACGAAAAGTGACAAAAATTCAGGACACGAAATGCAACGAAATTTCAGGACGTGAAAAGCAACGAAATTTCACCACGCAAAAAGCTACGAAAATTCAGCATGCGAAAATCGATGAACCTTCAGGACGTGAAAAGTGATGGAATTTCAGGACACGAAGTGCGACGAAAATTCAGCATACGAAATGCGACGTAAACTCAGGACATGAAAAGCGACGATACATCAGGACGCATAACGCGACTAAATTTCAGGACATGAAAAGCGACGAAATTTCAGCACGTGAAAAGTGACGAAACTTCAGGACGCAAAAAAGCGACGAAAATTCAACACGCGAAAAATGACGAAAATTCAGCATATGAACAGCGACAAAAGTTCAGGACAAAAAGTGACAAAATTGACGAACTTTCACGAAGCGAAAAGAGACGAAAATTCAGCACACGAAAAGCGACGAAAATTCGTGAAAAGCGACAAAAATTCAGCATGCGTAAAGCGATGAACATTCAGGACGCTAAAAGCAATGAATATGAAGCACGCGAAAAGCGACAAAAATTCAGCATACGAAAAGCGAAGTAAATTCAGGACGCGAAAAGCGACAAAACCTCAGGACGCATAAAGGGACAAAATTTCAGGACGTAAAAAGCGACGAAATTTCAGCACGCAGAATGCAACGAAAATTCAGCCTGCGGAAAGCGATGAAAATTCAGCACGTGAAAAGTGATGAACCTTCAGGACACGAAAAGCGATGAAATGTAAGCAAGCGAAAAGCGACCAAAAATTTCAGGATGCATAAAGCGTTGAAATTACAGGACGCGATAAGCGACAAAGTTTCAGCACAGGAAAAGCGACGAAAATTCAGCATGTGAAAAGCGACGAAAATTCAGCATGTGTAAAGTGATGAAAATTCAGCATATGAAAAGCGACAAAAGTTCAGGACAGAAAGTGACAACATTTCAGCACACAAAAAGTGACAAACCTTCAGGACGTGAAGAGCGACGAAATTTCAGGTGAAAAGCGACGCAATTTCAGAACGTGAAAAGCGCTGAAATTTCAGCGCACAAAAACGATGGAAATTCTGGTTGCAAAAAGCGCCGAAAATTAAGCACACGAAAAGCGACTGAAATTCTGCACGCAAAAAGCGGCGAAAATTAAGCACGCGAAAAGCGACGAACCTTCATCACGCGAAAAGCGACGAAAAGTCAGCACGCGAAAAGTAACGAAATTTCAGCATGCGAAAATCAACAAAAATTCAGCACACGAAAAGCGACAAAAATTTAGCACACAAAAAGTGACAAAAATTCAGGACACGAAATGCAACGAAATTTCAGGACGTAAAATGCAACGAAATTTCATCACGCAAAAAGCTACGAAAATTCAGCATGCGAAAATCGATGAACCTTCAGGACGTGAAAAGTGATGGAATTTCTGGACACGAAAAGCGACGAAAATTCAGCATACGAAAAGCGACGTAAACTCAGGACATGAAAAGCGACAAAATTTCAGCACGTGAAAGGCGACGAAAATTTAGCCTGCGAAAAGCGATGAAAATTCAGCACGTGAAAAGTGACGAAACTTCAGGACGCGAAAAGCGACGAAAATTCAACATGCGAAAAATGACGAAAATTCAGCATATGAAAGCGACAAAAGTTCAGGACAAAAAGTGACAAAATTGACGAACCTTCACGAAGCGAAAAGAGATGAAAATTCAGCACACGAAAAGCGACGAACATTCACGAAAAGCGACAAAAATTCAGCATGCGTAAAGCGATGAACATTCAGGACACTAAAAGCGATGAATATGAAGCACGCGAAAAGCGACAAAAATTCAGCATACGAAAAGCGAAGTAAATTCAGGACGCGAAAAGCGACAAAACCTCAGGACGCATAAAGCGACGAAATTTCAGGACGTAAAAAGCGACGAAACTTCACCACGCGAAAAGCGACGAAAAGTCAGCATGCGAAAAGTAACGAAATTTCAGCATGCGAAAATCAACAAAAATTCAGCACACGAAAAGCGACAAAAATTTAGCACACGAAAAATGACAAAAATTCAGGACACGAAATGCAACCAAATTTCAGGACGTGAAAAGCAACGAAATTTCACCACGCAAAAAGCTACGAAAATTCAGCATGCGAAAATCGATGAACCTTCAGGACGTGAAAAGTGATGGAATTTCAGGACACGAAAAGCGACGAAAATTCAGCATACGAAAATCGACGTAAACTCAGGACATGAAAAGCGACGATACATCAGGACGCATAACGCAACTAAATTTCAGGACGTGAAAAGCGAAGCGAAAAGAGACGAAAATTTAGCAAACGAAAAGCGACGAAAATTCGCGAAAAGCGACAAAAATTCAGCATGGGTAAAGCGATGAACATTCAGGATGCTAAAAGCGATGAATATGAAGCACGCGAAAAGTGACAAAAATTCAGCATACGAAAAGTGAAGTAAATTCAGGACGCGAAACGCGACAAAACCTCAGGACGCATAAAGCGACGAAATTTCAGGACGTAAAAAGGGACGAAATTTCAACGAAAATTCAGCTTGCGGAAAGCGATGAAAATTCAGCACGTGAAAAGTGATGAACCTTCAGGACATGAAAAGCGATGAAATTTAAGCAAGCGAAAAGCGACAAAAAATTTCAGGATGCATAAAGCGTTGAAATTACAGGACGCGATAGGCGACAAAGTTTCAGCACAGGAAAAGCAACGAAAATTCAGCATGTGAAAAGCGATGAAAATTCAGCATGTGTAAAGTGATGAAAATTCAGTACGCGAAAAATGACGAAAATTCAGCATATGAAAAGCGACAAAAGTTCAGGACAAAAAGTGACAAAATTTCAGCACACAAAGAGTGACAAACCTTCAGGACGTGAAGAGCGCCAAAATTTCAGGTGACGTAAATTCAGGATGCGAAAAGCGATAAAAGTTCAGGACGCGTGAAGCAACCAAATTTCAGGACATGAAAAGCGACAAAATTTCGGCACAGGAAAAGTGACGAACCTTTAGGATGCGAAAAGCGACGGAAATTCAGCACGTGAATTGCGACTAACTTTCAGGACGGGAAAAGCAACGGAAATTTTGCACCGAAAAGTGATGAAATTTCAGGACGTGAAAAGCGACAAAATTTGATCACTCGAAAAGCGCCGAAATTTCAGCACACAAAAAGCGACGAAAATTCAGCATGCAAAATGCGACAAAATTACAGGACGCATAAAGCGACGGTATTTCAGGACGTGAAAAGCAACGTAATTTCACCATGCGAAAAGCTACGAAAATTCAGCATGCGAAAAGCGACGAACTTTCAGGACGTGAAAAGTGATGGGATTTCAGGACGCCAAAAGTGCCGAAATTTCAGCACATGAAAAGCGATGAAAATTCAGCACACGAAAAGCTACAAAATTTCAGGACACGAAAAGCGACGAAATTTCCGGACGCGAAAAGGGACTAAATTTCAAGACATGAAATCCGACAAAAATACAGGACGCAAAAAGCGACGGAATTTCAGGACGCGTAATGTGACTAAGTTTGAGAACACGAAAAGCTACAAAAATTCAGCATGCACAATGTGACAAAAATTCAGTAAGCGAAAAGCGACAAACCTTCAGGACGAAATTTCAGGACGTAAAAAGCGACGAAATTTCAGCACACGAAATGCGACGAAAATTCAGCCTGCGGAAAGCGATGAAAATTCAGCACGTGAAAAGTGATGAACTTTCAGGACGCGAAAAGCGATGAATATTTAGCACGTGAAAAGCGACGAAAATTCAGCACACGAAAAGTGACAACATTTCAGGACGTGCAATGCAACGAAATTTCAGGACGTGAAAAGCAACAAAATTTCACCACGCGAACAGCTATGAAATTTCAGCATGCGAAAAGCGATGAAAATTCAGCACGCGAAACGCTACAAAATATCAGGACATGAATAGCGACGAAATTTTCAGACAGGAAAAGGGACTAACTTTCAAGACATGAAATGCGACAAAAATTCAAGACGCAAAACGCGACGAAATTTCAGGACGCGTAATGTGACTACGTTTCAGCACATGAAAAGCCACTAAATTCAGCACGCGAGAAGTGACAAAAATTCAGGATGCGAAAAGTGATGAAAATGAAGCACGCGAAAAGCGACGAAAATGAAGCACATGAAATCGACGTAAATTCAGGATACGAAAAGCGATGAAATTTCAGGACGCACAAGGCGACAAAATTTCAGAACGTGAAAAGCGACGAAAATTCAGCACACGAAAAGCGACGAAAATTCAGCATGTGAAAAGTGACGAAAATTCAGCACGCGAAAAGCGACGAACCTTCACAAAGCGAAAAGCGCCGAAAAACTTCACGAAGCGAAAAGCGATGACAATTCACCACGCAAAAAGTGACGTGATTTCAGAACGTGAAATTCGACGAAAATTCAGCACACGAAAAGCTACTAAATTCAAAACGCCTAAAGCGACATAAATTCAGGACGAGAAAAGCAACGAAATTTCAGGATGCATAAAGCGTCGAAATTACAGGACGCGAATACGCGACAAAATTTCTGCACAGGAAAAGTGACGAAAATTCAGTATGTGAAAAGCGACAAAAATTTAGCACACGAAAAGCGCTGAACCTTCAGGATGCGAAAAACGATGAAAGTTCAGGATGCATGAAATGTCAAAATTTCAGGACAGGAAAAGTGACAAAATTTCAGCACACGAAAAGTGACGAACCTTCAGGACGTGAAAAGCGACGGAATTTCAGGATGTGAAAAGCGACGGAATTTCAGGACGTGAAAAGCGACGGAATTTCAGGACGTGAAAAGCACTGAAATTTCAGCACACAATAAGCGACGAAAATTCAGCACGCGAAAAGTGACGAACCTTCACAAAGCGAAATGCGACGAAACTTCACGAAGCGAAAAGCGACGAAAATTCACCATGCGAAAAGCGATAAAAATTCAGCATGCGAAAAGGGACGAACCTTCAGGACGCTAAAAGCGATGAAAATGAAGCACAAGTAAAGCGACGAAAATTCAGAACACGAAAAGCAACGTAAATTCAGGACACGAAAAGCGACGATATAACAGGACGCATAAAAAGACGAAATTTCAGGACGTGAAAACCGACGAAAATTCAGCACGTGAAAAGTGACGTAACTTCAGGACGTGGAAATTCAGCATGTGAAAAGCAACGAATATTCGGCACACGAAAAGCGACGAAAATTCAGCACACGAAAAGCGACGAAACTTCAGGATGCGAAAAGCGATGAAAATTCAGGATGCTAAAAGCAACGGAAATTCAGCACAAGAAAAGCGACAAATATTCAGCATGCGAAGCAGCAAACCTGCAGGACGTGAAAAGAGACGAAAATTCAGCATGCGAAAAATTCAGGACAAAAAGTGACAAAATTTCGGCACACGAAAAGTGATAAACCAGGATGTGAAAAGCGACGAAATTTCAGGACGTGAAAAGCGACGCAATTTCAGGACGTGAAAAGCGCTGAAATTTCAGCGCACAAAAAGCAATGATAATTCAGCATGCGAAAAGTGATGAAAATTCAGCACGCGAAAAGTGACGAAAGTTCAGGACACAAGAAGCGAAAAAAATTTAAAATGCCAAAAGCGGCATAAATTCAGGATCCGAAAAGCGATGAAATTTCAGGAATAGAAGAGGCAACTAAATTTCAGGACATGAAATGCGACAAAAATTCAGGACACTAAACGCGACGATACATCAGGACGCATAAAGCGACGAAATTTCAGTACGTGAAAAATGATGACATTTCGCAAGAGAAAAGCGACGAAAATTTTGCCTGTGAAAAGCGTTGAAAATTCAGTAGGTGAAAAGTGACAAAACTTCAGGACGCGAAAAGCGACTAAAATTCAGCACGCGAAAAGTGACGAAATTTCAGAATGTGAAAAGCGACAAAAATTCAGCACACGAAAAGCGACGAAAATTCAGCATGTGAAAAGTGACGCAATTTCAGAACGTGAAATTTGACGAAAATTCAGCACACGAAAAGTGACGAAAATTCGGGACGCAAAAAGCGACGAACCTTCACGAAGCGAAAAGCGATGAAAATTCAGCACATGTAAACTGACGAAACTTCAGGACACGAAAAGCGACAAAATTTCAGCACAAGAAATGCAACGAAAATTCAGCATGCGAAAAGCGACAAACCTGCAGGACGTGAAAAGCGCCGAAAATTCAGCACGCGAAAAACGACAAAAATTCAGGATACGAAAAGCGACAAAAGTTCAGGACGCCTGAAGCGACAAAATTTCAGGACACGAAAAGATACTAAATTTCAGGGTGAGAAAAGCGACAAAAATTCAGGACAGAAAAAGCTACAAAATTTCAGCACATGAGAAGCGCCGAAAATTCAGCACGCGAAAAGGGACGAAATTTCACATTGCGAAAATCAATGAAAATTCAGCACGTGAAAAGCGACAAGAGTTCAGCACAGGAAAAGTGATGAAAATTCAGGACGTAAAAATAGAAGAAATTTCAGGATGTGAAATGTGAAAAATTCTGGATGCAAAAAGCGATTAAATTTCAGGACGTGAAAAGCTACATGTCAGCACACGACAAGCGACGAAAATCAGCACATGAAAAGTGGCGTAAATTCTGGACGCGGAAGGCGACAAAACATCAGGACGCATAAAGCGACGCAATTTCAGTACGTGAAAAGCAATTAAATTTCTGCACGCGAGAAGCAACGAAAATTCAGCCTGCGAAAAGCTATGAAAATTCAGCACGCAAAAATTGACGAAACTTCAGGACGCGAAAGCGATGAATATTTAGCGAAAAGTGATGAAAATGAAACACGCGAAACGCAACGAAAATGAAGCACATGAAAAGCAACGTAAATTCAGGACGTGAAAGGCGACGAAATTGCAGCACAAGAAATGCGATGAAAATTCAGCATGCGAGAGGCGATGAAAATTCAGCACGTGAAAAATGACGAACCTTCAAGATGCGAAATGCGACGAAAATTCAAAATGCCAAAAGTGACATAAATTCAGGATGCGAAAAGTGACAAAAGTTCAGGAGGCATGAAGCAACAAAATTTCAGGACATGAAAAGCGACAAAATTTCGGCACATGAAAAGTGACGAACCTTCAGGACACGAAAAGCAATGAAAATTCAGAACGCGAAAAGTGACAACCTTCAGGATGCGAAAAGCAACGAAAATTCAGCACGTGAAATGTGACTAACCTTCAGGACGTGAAAAGCGACAAAGGTTTTGCACCGAAAAGTGACGACATTTCAGGATGTGAAAAGCGACAAAATTTGTGCACACGAAAAGCGACGAAATTTCAGCACACTAAAAGCGACGAAAATTCAGCATGCAAAAAGCGGCAAAATTACAGGACGCATAAAGCGCCGAAATTTCAGAATGTGAAAAGCGACGAAATTTCAGCACACAAAAATCGACGAAAATTCAGCATGCAAAAGGGGACAAAATTACAGGACGCATAAAGCTTGTAATATACTTGTAATGAATCAATGAAAGGAGACCATATCTTTGAAAATTACTCTGATTTTCCTGCTCAGACGAGTCTCATATCTTCAAGATGTAGCGTCCCAGACATGCTTGTAATCCACATTTTAAGAGTAGAAGCATTTTTCCAAAATTTAATTGTTTTTTTGCCATTATCAGGCCGTAATTAAGGAAACGTCTTTGAAATATTGATAGCTCAGAGCAGGCTCCTGCTATTCCGAAAATAATAAATTCTGTATGGGGGTCCAGTTATGTTTTTAATAATTTAAAGAAAATTTCAAAAATACCTTTCCAAAATTTATGGAGTTTTATGCAAGAGGCAAAGGAGTGTGTTATAGTTGCTTCTTGAGAAAGACATTTGTCACAGATAGGAGATACATTTGGAAAAATATTATTCAGTTTAGTTTTTGAGTAATATAGTCTTAGTATTTTGAATTGGATTAGAATATGTCTAACATTAATTGAACAATTATGTATATATTGGAGATATTTTTCCCATCTGTTTATGGACATTTTTAGGCCCAATTCCTCTTCCCATTCTCTTCTAATTACATCTGACAATGGAATTTCTATATTTAGAAGGATATTGTACAAGTATGATATTAGATTATTTGACTGCGTTTCTATTCATACGTTCATCTAATATATCTGGCAACAGTGTTTGGTACCCGTGGGTATATGTATTCAAATAATCTCGAATTTGAAGATATCTAAAATATTGATTACCTTTCAGATTGTATTTCGACTGTAGTTTCTGGAATGATAGTAGGTTTCCCATTTCATACAAATCTCCAACCTTTTTAATTCCTAGTCTTTCCCAATAAATAAATGTTTTATCTATAATAGATGGTTTGAACGATGGGTTATTAGCTATTGGAGAAAGAAGAGGTAGATTTCTTAATTTAAGATTAAGTTTTACTTGACTCCAAATTCGTAAGGTACTATGAATAATTGTTTTTTTCTCGTATATTGTGTTCTTCAACTTTATTGGGGAGAGAAGGATCGCGCCTATATTAAAAGGCGAGCAATTGCCTCTTCTATTTCTTTGTAGAAACACTTCATCTCTTGTTCCAACGGATGAAGTGTTGGGAGATTACAGTTATCCAGTAAGTTGGTCATTTTATTGCTGTCTGTTAATGTTTTGGATGCATATAAATTATGATAAAATTGAGCAAATCTTTTGTTAATATCTTTAGGCAACATTAGCAATTCACCTTTATCTGATTTGATTTTTAAAATAGTGTTATCCTTTTCCACTTTTTTCAGCTGGCTTGCCAAAAGTTTGTGTGGCTTATCACCAAATTCGAAATTTTCCTGTTTTGTAATTTGAAATAATCTAATAACTCTTGCAGATAAAATTTGGTTTAGTTTAAATTTCAATATTGCTATCTTGTTATGTTTATCTATAGTTGGATCTTTCGGGTTTTCTAAATCAAGTTGTCTAATCTCTTCTTCTAGTTGCAATTGTTCTGTCCTATTCTTTTTATTTTGAAATGCTTGGTATGAAATAATAGAACCACTAATAAACGCCTTAAAGGTTTCCCGTAAAAGGGAGGGTGAGATATCTGGGATGTCATTAGTTTCAAACAAAAGTTCCATTTGTTGTTTTAGGTATTTACAACCATCTTAATACAACTTATTAAGTATTTGAGGATTAAACCTCCAAAACGATTTTTTATTGAACACTCCTTCTAGTTTTAAGAAGAAGGTTAACAGAGAATGATCAGAAATGACACTATTATGAATATTTAGGATTAGTTGTAAAGGGAATTATTTTCGTGTCCACTAGGAAGTAGTCGATACGTGTATAGGTTTTATGTACTGATGAATAAAAGTATTCCTTTCCGGCCAGGTTTGCAACCCTCCATACATCTGTTATATTTGTGTTTTTTATGTATGTAATTAAAAGTTCACTGGATTTTGATTTTATATTAAGTCTCTTTTGTTGGGCAGATTTATCCAGATATTAATCCAAAAAGCAATTGAAATCTCCCCCGATTATCACGTTTTGGTAATTGGACTCAGAAATTATATTCAGGATTTTATTTAAAAATTGCGGATTATCAAAGATGGGAGCATAAATATTTACAATGGTGAGTGGAGTAGAGTGTATCTCTCCAGAGACTATATCATACCTCCCCTCTTTGTCTGCGATGGTATTCTTATGTTTAAATGGTATGCCTTTGCGAATTATAATTGCGGTACCCCTAGATTTAGAAAGATAGGAGGAATGATATGTTTGACTGATCCAATTTGCCTTCAGCCTAGTCTGAGCTTGAACCTTCAGATGTGTTTCCTGTAGAAATATTATATCAGCATTAAGGGATTTTAATTGGGCAAGAATCTTACCCCTTTTAATTGGCTCATTAGCGCCCCTTATGTTCCAGCTACAAAACGTAATTCCTCCAATTCCTCCTATAACGCCACAATTAAAATGTGGATTGTGGAAAGGTCGGAGACCCTACATCTAGAAAGAATTAGACTTGTCTTAATGGACAAACAAGAACTTTTTGTTAAAATACGGGCTCCATTCATTAACTATTTGAAGGGATAGATTGGCCCAGCACGAAAACCCAACTGAAGCTTGAACTCAGGATTAGATGTAAAATTATATCTCATAACCTGCGAACTTATCTCCAATGACGTATTATAAGTAATTCATTCCACCTCTTTTTTTTTAAATATTTGTAATTCTTTTTTCTTTCTATCTCTCTTTTTCTATCTATATTTTTAAAAAAAGGAAGAAAAAAAAGAAAAAGAAAAGCGACAAAATTACAGGACGCATAATGCTAGCTAGATGGCTACATATAGTGGAGAGTGCCTAGAAATAGGGAGGGGGGGTTCGGGAAGGGCACCTGTAAATGTGGATTTAGGGTAGGGCATCTGTAAATGGTGAATTAGGGAAGGGCACCTTTAAATGGTGCAGTGGGGAAGGCATCTGTAAATTTAGGGTAGATTTAGGGGAGAGCACCTGTAAAGGAGCAATACAATATGAGCAACAACAACTGAAGCTTTACAACAACTGGTGTGTTGTTACACCAATCCATGTAAAAAAACTCATATAATCCTTTCCCCATTAATTTATTCTCACGTGTACCGAGGTACACTGAAAAGCTTTAGTCGCGTGCTAACCAGTTAGCAGAAAGACAAAACATGATCACAATTGAGCCAGCTAGATGGCTGCATACTGGATAGCTAGGTACATAGCAAGACTGAGCTACATACTGGATAGCTAGGTAGCTAGCTAGAGTGATCTACATACTGGATAGCTAGGTAGCTAACTAGATTAAGCTACATACTTGGATAGCTAGACTGTGCTACATACTGGATAGCTAGGTAGCTAGCTAGACTGAGTACATCCTGGAAAACTAGGTAGCTAACTAGAATGAGCTACATACTGGATAGCTAGCTAGATGGCTACATATAGAGGATGGTGCCTAGAAATAGGGGGGGGGGGATTAGGGAAGGGCACGTGAAAATGTGGATTTAGGGGAGGACGTAAATGGGTAGGGGGTGTAGGGGAGAGCACCTTTAAATGGTGAATTAGGAGGGCATCTGTAAATGGTGAATTAGGGGAGGGCACCTTTAAATTGTGCAGCAGGGAAGGCATCTGTAAATTTAGGGTAGATTTAGGGGAGAGCACCTGTAAAGGAGCAATACAATATGAGCAACAACAACTGAAACTTTACAACAACAACTGGTGTGTTGTTACACCAATCCATGTAACAGTCTCATATAATTCTTTCCCCTCATTAATCTCATATAATTCTTTCCCCTCACATTGGCTCGGTTTAAACTCTGTCCAAGCAGTCGTTCCAGGTGCGACAGAGGTTCACCTGCACCTCCTCCAACCTCATCTATTGCATCCGCTGCTCTAGATGTCAGCTGATCTACATCGATGAGACCAAACGTAGGCTTGACGATTGCTTCGCCGAACACATCCGCTCGGTCTGCAATAACCAACCTGATCTCTCGGTGGCTCAGCACTTCAACTCCCCCTCCCATTCCGAATCCGACCTTTCTGTCCTGGGCCTCCTCCATGGCCAGAGTGAGGACCACCAGAAATTGGAGGAGCAGCACCTCATATTTTGCTTGGGCAGTTTGTACCCCCGCGGCCTGAACATTGACCTCCAATTTCTGATAGCCCTTACTGTCTCCTCCCCTTCTCAGCTCTCCCTCAGCCCTCTGACTCCTCCTCTTCCTTTCTTCTTCGCCCCCCCCCCCCACCCTACATGATGGGATGATGGGTTTCGGCCCGAAACGTTGCCTATTTCCTTCACTCCATAGAGGTTTTTTTAACTACCTGCCATTTCTCCGTCCATTTCTGCATCTGATCTTCATCCCGCCGTATCTTCCGACAGCTTCCTCACTGTCTGCAACGCCTCCAATCTTGGTGTCATGAGCAAACTCACTCAGCCACAGATCGGCAGCGTCTTCACACATGCACTCTGATGGAGGGACAGCGCATCCTGGACATTTTTGCCGCTGTAAAAAAAATAAATCACCTGAGTTCACCGTGTTATTGTGAATGTCGGAGTGGTCACTGCCGAACCCGGCTCCCTTTCAACGCCACGCACCCTATCTACTCATACTGCCTCCTTCAGTGAGATGAGAACATGGACCCTAAGATCCCACTGCACATCAATTCTGTCAATGAAGAAGGGTCTTGACCTGAAACGTCACCCATTCCTTTTATGTCAAGAATGAATATTGCATTTTTTAACTTCAAGTACACCTGCGCTCACTCTCTCTCCATCCCTCCCCCATCAAAGTCACACCAGTTTGAAGTCTTAAATTTTCATGGCTTTTCATGTCTTGAATTTTCGTGGTTTTAACGTCTTGAATTTTTGTGGCTTTTCACACCTTGAATTTTCGTGGCTTTTCTCGCCTTGAATTTTCGTGGCTTTTCATGTCTTGCATTTTCGTGGCTTTTCATGGCCCGAAACGTCACCCATTCCTTCTCGCCAGAGATGCTGCCTCCTGCTGAGTTACTCCAGCATTTTGTGTCAATCTTCGGTTTAAACCGGCATCTGCAGTTGCATCCAACACTGTTAATAATTTAGTTTAGTTTAGAGATAGAGCGCGGAAATAGGCCCACCAAGTCCGCACTGACCAACGATCCCTGCACATTATCACTATTAATAGGTTGAAGGCCTAGAGCAAAGTGAGTAACACCACCATCATGGAGGTTCAGCTCGCGGACGACTGCGCCATTGCAGCACACTCTGCAGAAGACCTCCAGGGCATCCTGAATGCCTTTGTCAATGCATAGAGCCATCGGCCTAGACCCAGGTCCCACATAAACCTCCACCCAACCAACTGTCTAAAAGTGGACGACACCACTTGAAAACATTGACCACTTCCCCTACCTTGCGAGCATTCTTTCCTCAAAAGCTGACATCGAATCTGAGCCCACACCAGACTAAGGAGAAGTCTTTGGAGACCGAGACCTAAAGGCTCAAACAAAACTGCTGGTCTAAAGAGCCGTTGGACCACCTACAGCAGGCACCTGAGAGCCCTGGAACAATATCATCGTAGATCCTTACGAAAAATTCTGAGGATCAGCTGGGAGGACAAACGCACCAACATCAGTGATTTGAAGGAAGCCAACATGACCAGCATCACCACCACAATAATGCGGCACCAACTTCGTTGGATTGGCCATATCATCCGCATGCTCAACACATGTCTCCCAAACAAATCCTGTACTCTCAACTGAAGGAAGGTCGGCAAGCCCCCGGCAGGCCAAAGAAAAGCTTCAAGGACAACACCAAGAACAGTCTCAAGAAATTCCACATCACATCAAGCAACTGGGCAACTGGGAGTGCATTGCACTAGACATGCACTCCTGGAGGAAGTCCGTGCAGGAATGAGCTGCACTTCACGAAATGGAACCACGCCGTGTTGCAGAGACAAAGCAACAGCACCGTAAGGAGAGAGAGAAGGAGGCTCATCAACTACCAACCGCCGCCAGTCTCCATACAAAAGAGACAATTTAAACTGTTATGCAAAGCCAATTTATGTATATAATGTAAATAAATGAGCTGGACATCAATGTTGATTGGTTAAGTTTGATTTCGAGTTACAGCGCGGATACAGGCCCTTCCACCCACCGAATCCGCACCAAGGAAGGAACGGCAGATGCTGATTTACACCGAAGATAGACACAAAACCTCGAGGAACCCAGCGGGGGAGGCAGCATATCTGGAGAAAAGGTGACATTTTGGGTTGAGACCCTTCTGCAGACTGAGAGGCAGGTGAAAGGGAAACGAGAGGTATGGGAAGGTACAGAACAAATCAGAGCCTGAAATGGTCTGTTGCTGGTCATGGAAGAGATACAAACAGGGAAACTAGCAGAACAATAAAGTGCGGGAGGAACAGAGAGAGGGAAAACAAGGGTTACGAGGTTAGAGAAGTCAATGTTCATACCGCTGGGGTGTAAGCTGCCCAAGCAATATATGAGGTGCTGTTCTTCCAATTCAGTTGTTTGTAACTATGAAACACCAGTATGTAGCTAGCTATCCAGTCTGTAGCCATGTAGCTAGCCTACCTAGTTATCCAGTTGGTAGCTCAGTTTCGGCAGCTATCTAGCTGTCCAGTATGTAGCTCAGTCTTGCTATGTACCTAGCTATCCAGTATGCAGCCATCTACCTGGCTCAATTGTGATCATGTTTTGTCTTTCTGCTAACTGGTTAGCACGCGACTAAAGCTTTTCACTGTACCCTACCCTAAATCCACATTTACAGGTGCCCTCCCCTAAATTCCCCTCCCATTTACATGCACTACCCTAAATCCACATTTACAGGTGCCCATCCCGAAACCCCCCACTCTCCGCTATATGTAGCCATCTAGTTAGCATTATGTGTCCAGTAATTTTGTCGCTTTTCATGTCCTGTATTTACGTCGGCTTTGGTGTTTTGAATTTTCGTCGCCTTTCGCATCCTGAATTTTTGGCACTTTTCGTGTGGTTAATTTTCGTCGCTTTGTGCATGCTGAATTTTCGTCACTTTTTGTGTGCAGAAATTTCGGCGCTTTTTGGGTGCTGAAATTTCGTTGCTTTTCTCGTCCTGAAATAGCGTCGCTTTTCACGTCCTGAATTTTCGTCGCTTTTCACGTCCTGAAGATTCGACACATTTCGTGTGCCGAAATGTTGTCACTTTTCGTTTCCTAAACTTTTGTCGCTTCATGCGTTCTGAACTTTTGTCGCTTTTCGTATCCTGAATTTTTGTCGTTTTTCGCGTGCTGAATTTTCGTCGCTTTTCTTGTGCTGAAATTTCGTCGCTTTTCGCATCCTGAATTTACGTCACTTTTCGTGTGCTTCATTTTCATCGCTGTTCGCGTCCTCAAGGTCCGTCGCTTTTCGCATGCTGCATTTTCGTCGCTTTTCGCATGCTGAATTTTCATTGCATTTCGCGTGCTGAATTTTTGTCATTTTTCATGTTCGGAAATTTCATCACTTTTCGCGTGCTGAATTTTCGTCGTTTTTTGCGTCTTGAAGGTTCATCACCTTTCGCGTGCTGAATTTTCGTCGCTTTTTGCAGGCCATATGTAGCCATCATGCGTCCTGTAATTTTGTCGCTTTTCATGTCCTGAATTTACGTCGCCTTTGGTGTTTTCCATTTTCGTTGCCATTCGCGTCCTGAATTTTCGCCACTTTTCGCGTGCTGAATTTTCGTCGCTTTTCGCATGCTGAATTTTTGTCGCTTTTCACGACCTGAATTTTCGTCGCTTTTCAGATCCTGAAGGTTCGTCACTTCATGTTCTGAAATTTAGTCGCATTTCGCGTCCTGAAATTTCGTCGCTTTTTGTGTCCTGAATTTTTGTCGTATTTCATTTCCTGAAATTGAGTCACATTTTGTGTCCTGAAATTCCATCACTTTTCACGTCCTGAAGTTTCGTCGCTTTTCGTACATGTGAGAATAAATTAATGGGGAAAGAATTATATGAGTTTGTTACGTGGATTGGTGTAACAACACATCAGTTTTTGTTGTAAAGCTTCATTTGTTGTTGCTCATATTGTATTGCTCCTTTACAGGTGCTCTCCCCTAAATCTACCCTAAATTTACAGATGCCTTCCCTACTGCACCATTTAAAGGTGCCCTCCCCTAATTCACCATTTACAGATGCCCTACCCTAAATCCACATTTACAGGTGCCCTCCCCTAAATTCCCCTCCCATTTACATGCACTACCCTAAATCCACATTTGCAGGTGCCCTTCCCGAAATCCCCCACTCTCCCCTATATGTAGCCATCTAGCTAGCATTTTGTGTCCACTAATTTTGTCGCTTTTCATGTCCTGTATTTACGTCGCCTTTGGTGTTTTGAATTTTCGTCGCGTTTCGCGTCCTGAATTTTTGGCACTTTTCGCGTGGTTAATTTTCGTCGCTTTGTGCATGCTGAATTTTTGTCACTTTTTGTGTGCAGAAATTTCGGCGCTTTTCGTGTGCTGAAATTTCGTTGCTTTTCTCGTCCTGAAATAACGTCGCTTTTCACGTCCTGAATTTTCGTCGCTTTTCACGTCCTGAAGATTCGACACATTTCGTGTGCCGAAATGTTGTCACTTTTCGTTTCCTAAAATTTTGTCGCTTCATGCGTTCTGAACTTTTGTAGCTTTTCGTATACTGAATTTTTGTCGTTTTTTGCGTGCTGAATTTTTGTCGCTTTTCTTGTGCTGAAATTTCGTCGCTTTTCGCATCCTGAATTTACGTCGCTTTTCGTGTGCTGAATTTTCATCGCTTATCGCATGCTGAATTTTTGTCGCTTTTCGCATGCTGAATTTTTGTCGCTTTTCGCATGCTGAATTTTCGTCACTTTTCATGTTCGGAAATTTCATCACTTTTCGCGTGCTGAATTTTCGTATTTTTTTGCGTCTTGAAGGTTCGTCACTTTTCGCGTGCTGAATATTCGTCATTTTTTGCAGGCCATATGTAGCCATCTAGCTAGCATCATGCGTCCTGTAATTTTGTCGCTTTTCATGTCCTGAATTTACGTCGCCTTTGGTGTTTTTAATTTTCGTCTCCTTTCGCGTCCTGCATTTTCGCTACTTTTCGCGTGCTGAATTTTCGTCGCTTTTCTTGTGCTGAAATATCGTTGCTTTTCACATCCTGAAATTTAGTTGCGTTTCACCTCCTGTACTTTCGACGCTTTATGCATCCTGAAATTTCGTCGCATTTTTGCGTCCTGAATTTATGTAGCTTGTGGCGTTTAGAATTTTTATCACCTTTCTCGTCCTGAATTTTCGTCGCTATTCGCGTGCTGCATTTTCATCGCTTTTCGCATCCTGAAAGTTCGACACTTTTCACGTGCTGAATTTTCATCGCTTTCCGCAGGCTAAATTTTCGGCGCTTTTCGCATGCTGAAATTTCGTCGCTTTTCACGACCTAAAATTTCGTCGCTTTATGCGTCCTGAGGTTTTGTTGCTTTTCGTGTCCTGAATTTACGTCGCTTTTCGTGTGCTGAATTTTCATCGCTTATCGCATGCTGAATTTTTGTCGCTTTTCGCATGCTGAATTTTTGTCGCTTTTCGCATGCTGAATTTTCGTCACTTTTCATGTTCGGAAATTTAATCACTTTTCGCGTGCTGAATTTTCGTCTTTTTTGGCGTTTTGAAGGTTCGTCACTTTTCGCGTGCTGAATTTTCGTCATTTTTTGCAGGCCATATGTAGCCATCTAGCTAGCATCATGCGTCCTGTAATTTTGTCGCTTTTCATGTCCTGAATTTACGTCGCCTTTGGTGCTTTTAATTTTCGTCTCCTTTCGCGTCCTGCATTTTCGCTACTTTTCGCGTGCTGAATTTTCATCGCTTTTCTTGTGCTGAAATATCGTTGCTTTTCACATCCTGAAATTTAGTTGCGTTTCACCTCCTGTACTTTCGACGCTTTATGCATCCTGAAATTTCATCGCATTTTTGCGTCCTGAATTTATGTAGCTTGTGGCGTTTAGAATTGTTATCACCTTTCTCGTCCTGAATTTTCGTCGCTATTTGCGTGCTGCATTTTCATCGCTTTTCGCATCCTGAAAGTTCGACACTTTTCACGTGCTGAATTTTCATCGCTTTCCGCATGCTGAAATTTCGTCGCTTTTCACGTCCTAAAATTTCGTCGCTTTATGTGTCCTGAGGTTTTGTTGCTTTTCGTGTCCTGAATTTACGTCGCTTTTCATGTGCTGAAATTTCGGCGCTTTATGCATCCTGTAATTTAGTCGCTTTTTGCATGCTTAATTTTCGTCACTTTTCGCGTGCTTCATTTTCATAGCTTTTCTCGTCCTGAAGGTTCGTCGCTTTTCGCATGCTGAATTTTTGTCGCTTTTCACGTCCTGAATTTTCGTCGCTTTTCAGATCCTGAAGGTTCGTCACTTCATGTCCTGAAATTTAGTCACATTTCGCGTCCTGAAATTCCGTCACTTTTTGCGTCCTGAATTTTTGTCGTATTTCATTTCATGAAATTGAGTCGCATGTTGCGTCCTGAAATTCCATCACTTTTCACGTCCTGAAGTTTTTTCGCTTTTCGTGTCCTGAAATTTTGTCGCTTCATGCGTCCTGAACTTTTGTTGCTTTTCGCATCCTGAATTTACATCGCTTCTGGCATTTTGAATTTTCACATCCTGAAGGTTCGTCACTTTACGCGTGCTGAATTTTTGTTGCTTCCCACATGCTGAATTTTCGTCGCTTTTCGTGTGCTGAAATTTTCGTCCTCTTTCACGTTTTCAAATTTCGTTTGCTTTATGCGTCCTGTAATTTTGCCGCTTTTTGCATGTTGTATTTTCGTCGCTTTTTCTGTGCTGAATTTTTGCGGCTTTTTGTGTGCTGAAATTTCGTCGCATTTCACATCCTGAAATTTCGTCACTTTTCGCGTGCTAAATTTTCGTCGCTTTTCGCGTCCGATAGGTTCGTCGCTTTTCACGTGCTGAATTTTCGTTGTTTTCGCATCCTGAAGGTTCCTCACTTTTCGCGTGCTGAATTTTCGTCGCTTTTCGCGTCCTGAAAGCTCGTCACTTTTTGTGTGCCGAAATGTTGTCGCTTTTCATGTCCTGAAATTTTGTCGCTTTTTGCATCCTGAATTTACGTCGCTTTTGGCATTTTGAATTTTCGTCGGCTTTCGCATCCTGAAGGTTCGTCAATTTTCGCGTGCTGAATTTTCGTCACTTCTCGCACGCTGAATTTTCGTGTCCCGAATTTACATCGCTTTTCGTATGCTGCATTTTCTTCGCTTTTTGTGTGCTTCATTTTCATCGCCTTTCGCATCCTGAAGGTTCATCGCTTTTCGCATGCAGAATTTTCGTCGCTTTTCGCATGTTGAATTTTCATCGCTTTTCGAGTGCTGAATTTTCATCGGTTTTCACGTTCTGAAATTGCGTCACTTTTCGCATGCTGAATTTTCATCGCTTTTCGCTGCCTGAAGGTTCGGCGCTTTCCACGTGCTGAATTTTCGTCACTTTTTGTGTGCTGAATATTCGTCACTTTTCGCGTAATTTTAGCTGAAATTTTGTCAATTCCCATGTCCTGAAATTGTGTCGCTTCACGTGTCCAGTTTTGTCGCTTTTCGTCTCCTGAATTCTCGTTGTTTTTCGCGTGCAAAATTTTTGCCTGTTGAATTTCCGTCGCTTTTCTAATGCTGAAATTTCGTTGCTTTTCATGTCCTGAAATTTAGTTGCATTTCACGTCCTAAATTTTTGTCGCATTCATGTCTTGAATTTTCGTCGCTTTTAGCGTCCTGAATTTTCATCGCTTTTCGCATCCTGAAGGTTCGTAGCTTTTCGTGTGCCGAATTTTCGTCGCTTTTGACATGATGAATTTTTGTCGCTTTTCGCGTGCTGAAATTTCATCGCTTTTTGCGTCCTGAATTATCGTCGCATTTCACGTGCTGAATTTTTTTCGCTTTACGCATCCTGAAGATTCGTCATTTGTCATGTGCTGTATTTTCATCACTTTCCGCAGGCTGAATTTTCGTCGCTTTTCACGTGCTGAAATTTCATCGCTTTTCACGTCCTGAAATTTAGTCGCTTTCCGCATGCTGAATTTTCGTTGCTTTTTGCGTGCTGAATTTTTGTCGCTTTTCACGTTCTGAAATTTCGTCACTTTTCGCGTGCTGAATTTTCAATGGTTTTTGCATCCTGAAGGTTCTTCTCTTTTTGCGTGCTGAATTTTCATCGCTTTTCACATGCTGAATTTTCATCACTTTTCGTGTGCTGAAATTTTGTCGCCTTTCACATTTTGAGATTTCGTCCCTTTATGCCTCCTGTAATTTTGTCGCTTTTAGCATGCTGAATTTCCGTCGCTTTTTGTGTGCTGAAACAAAATTTCATGTGTAGAAATTTCATCGCTTTTCACGTCCTGGTTCGTCACTTTTCGCGTGCTGAATTTTCGTCGCTTCTTGCATGCTGAATTTTTGTCGCATTTAAATTTTGTCACCTTAAATTTCCATTGCTTTTCGTGTCCTGAAATTTCGTCGCATTTCGTGTCCTGAAATTTCGTCGCTTTTTGCGTCCTGAAATTCCATCACTTTTCGTGTCCTGAAATTTCGTCACTTTTCATGTCCTGAAATTCCATCACTTTTCACGTCCTGCAGGTTCATCGCTTTTCGCATGCTGTGTTTTCGTAGCTTTTTGCGTGGTGAAATTTCGTTCCTTTTCACGTCCTGAAATTTCTTTGCATTTTGCATCCTGAATTTTTGTCACTTTTTTTGTGCAAAATTTTTGTCGCTTTACGCGTCCTGAAGCTTCGTCAATTTTTGCATGCTGAATTTTCATCGCTTTTCGCAGGCTGAATTTTCGTCGTTTTTCGCATGCTGAAATTTCATTGCTTTTTGTCTCCTGAAATTGCGTAGCTTTATGCGTCCTGAAGTTTTGTTGCCTTTCGAAGCCTGAATTTACGTCGCTTTTCATGTGCTGATTTTCGTCGCTTTTCGTGTGCTGAAATGTTGTAGTTTTACACGTCCTGAAATGTAATCGCTTTTTGCATCCTGAATTTTCATCACTTTTCCTGTGCTGAACTCTTGTCGCTTTTCGCGTGCTTAATTTTCAATGATTTTTGCATGCTGGAATTTTGTCACTTTTCGCGTCCTGAGTTTTTGTCGCTTCTCGCGTCGTGAAAGTTCGTCGCTTTTCGCGTCCTGCATTTTCGTCACTTTTTGCGTGTTGAATTTTCGTCGCATTTTGTGTGCTGAAATGTCAGCGCTTTTCACGTCCTGAAATTGCGTCGCTTTTCACGTCCTGAATTTTCGTCGATTTTCGTGTCCTGAAATTTTGTCGCTTCATGTGTCCTGAACTTTTTTCGCTTTTCGTATCCTGAATTTTCATCGTTTATCGCGTGCTGAATTTTCGTCGCTTTTCACGTCCTGAAGGTTTGTTGCATTTTGCGCGCTGAATTTCCGTCACTTTTTGCATGCTGAATTTTCATTGGTTTTAGTGTCCTGAAGGCTCCTCTCTTTACGCGTGCTGAATTTTCGTTGATTTTAGCATCGTGTAGATTCCTCTCTTTTCACGTGCGGAATTTTCGTCGCTTTTCGAATGCTGAATTTTCGTCGCCTTTCGTGCGCTGAAATTTCATCGCTTTTCACATTCTGAAATTTCGTCGCATTATGCGTCCTTAATTTTGTCGCTTTTTGCATGCTGAATTTTCGTTGCATTTTGTGTGCTGAAATTCCGTCGCTTTTCGTGTGCTATATTTTCATCGCTTTCCGCGTCCTGGTTCGTCGCTTTTCACGTGGTGAATTTTCGACGCTTTTCACATCCTGAAGGTTCATCACTTTTCGCATACTGAATTTTAGTCGCTTCTCCCGTCCTGAATGTTCGTCACTTTTCATGTGCCGAAATTTAGTCGCTTTTCGTGTCCTGAAATTTTGTCGCTTCATGCGTCCTGAACTTTTGTTGCTTTTCGCATCCTGAATTTACATTGCTTCTGGCATTTTGAATTTTCATCGCCTTTCACATCCTGAAGGTTCGTCACTTTTCGCGTGCTGAATTTTCGTCGCTTCTCGCATGCTGAATTTTCATAGCTTTTCGTGAGTTGAAATTTCGTCGTCTTTCACGTCCTGAAATTTCGGCGCTTTATGCGTCCTGAAATTTCGTCACTTATCGTGTCCTGAATTTACGTCGCTTTTCATGTGCTTCATTTTCGTCGCTTTTCATATGCTTTATTTTTGTCGCTTTTCGCGTGCTTCATTTTCATCACTTTTCGCGTCCTGGTTTGTCACTTTTCGCATGCTGAATTTTAGTCACTTTTCGCGTGCAGAATTTTTGTAGCTTTTCGTGAGCTGAAATATAGTCGCTTTTCGCATCCTGAATTTACGTCGCTTTTGGCATTTTGAATTTTCGTCGGCTTTCGCATCCTGAAGGTTCGTCAATTTTCGCGTGCTGAATTTTCGTCACATCTCGCACGCTGAATTTTCGTGTCCTGAATTTACATCGCTTTTCGTATGCTGCATTTTCTTCCCTTTTTGTGTGCTTCATTTTCATCGCTTTTCGTGTCCTGAAGGTTCATCGCTTTTCGCATGCAGAATTTTCGTCGCTTTTCGCATGTTGAATTTTCATCGCTTTTCGAGTGCTGAATTTTCATCGCTTTTCACGTTCTGAAATTGCGTCACTTTTCGCATGCTGAATTTTCATCGCTTTTCGCTGCCTGAAGGTTCGGCGCTTTCCACGTGCTGAATTTTCGTCACTTTTTGTGTGCTGAATTTTCGTTGGTTTTAGCGTTCTGAAGGTTCCTCTCTTTCCTCCTGCTGAATTTTCGTCGCTTTTCGCATGCTGAATATTCGTCACTTTTCGCGTACTGAATTTTAGTCGCTTTTCACGTGTCCTGAACGTTCGTCACTTTTCGTGTGCCGAAATTTTGTCGCTTTTCATGTCCTGAAATTTTGTCGCTTCATGTGTCCTGAACTTTTGTCGCTTTTCGCATCCTGAATTTACGTCGCTTTTGGCATTTTGAATTTTCGTTGCCTTTCGCATCCTGAAGGTTCGTCACTTTTCGCGTGCTGAATTTTCGTCGCTTCTCGCATGCTGAATTTTCATAGCTTTTCGTGAGTTGAAATTTCGTCGTCTTTCACGTCCTGAAATTTCGGCGCTTTATGCGTCCTGAAATTTTGTCACTTATCGTGTCCTGAATTTACGTCGCTTTTCATGTGCTTCATTTTCGTCGCTTTTCGCGTGCTTCATTTTCATCACTTTTCGCGTCCTGGTTTGTCACTTTTCGCATGCTGAATTTTAGTCACTTTTCGCGTGCAGAATTTTTGTAGCTTTTCGTGAGCTGAAATATAGTCGCTTTTCGCATCCTGAATTTACGTCGCTTTTGGCATTTTGAATTTTCGTTGCCTTTCGCATCCTGAAGGTTCGTCACTTTTCGCGTGCTGAATTTTCGTCGCTTCTCGCATGCTGAATTTTCATAGCTTTTCGTGAGTTGAAATTTCGTCGTCTTTCACGTCCTGAAATTTCGGCGCTTTATGCGTCCTGAAATTTCGTCACTTATCGTGTCCTGAATTTACGTCGCTTTTCATGTGCTTCATTTTCGTCGCTTTTCGTATGCTTTATTTTTGTCGCTTTTCGCGTGCTTCATTTTCATCACTTTTCGCGTCCTGGTTTGTCACTTTTCGCATGCTGAATTTTAGTCACTTTTCGCGTGCAGAATTTTTGTAGCTTTTCGTGAGCTGAAATATAGTCGCTTTTCGCATCCTGAAATTTCGTCGCCTTTAGTGTCCTGAAATTTTGTAAATTTTCGCATGCTGAATTTTCATTGATTTTCGTGTGCTGAAATGTTGTCACGTTTCGCGTCCTGAAATTCCGTCACTTTTCACGTCATGAAGGTTCGTCGCTTTTCGCATGCGGAATTTTCGTAGCTTTTCATATGGTGAAATTTTGTTGCTTTTCACGTCCTGAAATTTTGTTGCATTTCGCGTCCTGAATTTTCGTCGCTTTTCGTGTGCTGAATTTTCGTCGCTTTTCGCGTGCTAAATTTTCGTCGCTTTTCTCGTCCTGAAGGTTCGTCAATTTTCGCGTGCTGAAATTTCCTCGCTTTTCGCGTCCTGAATTTTCGTCACTTTTCCTGTGCTGAACTCTTGTCACTTTTCGTGTACTGAATTTTCATTGATTTCCGCATGCTGAAATGTTGTCACTTTTCGCGTGCTGACATTTCGTCACTTTTGCGTGCAGAATTTCTGTCGCTTTTCGAGTGCTGAAATTTAGTTGCTTTTTGCGTCCTGAATTTATGTCGCTTTTCTTGTCCTGAATTTTCGTCGCTTTTCACGTGCTGAAATGTCGTCGCTTATCACGACCTGAAATTTCGTCGCTTTATGCGTCCTGAGGTTTCGTCGCTTTTCGCCTCCTGAATTTATGTCGCTTTTCGTCTGCTGAATTTTCATCGCTTTTCGCATGCTGAATTTTCGTCGCTTTTCGCATGCTGAATTTTCGTCGCTTTCTGCATGCAGAATTTTCATCACTTTTCGCGTGCTGAATTTTCGTCGCTATTTGCGTCCTGAATTTATGTCGCTTTTCTTGTCCTGAATTTTCGTCGCTTTTCACGTGCTGAAATTTCATCGCTTATCACGACCTGAAATTTCGTCGCTTTATGCGTCCTGAGGTTTCGTCGCTTTCGCCTACTGAATTTACGTCGCTTTTCGTGTGCTGAATTTTCATCGCTTTTTGCAAGAGGCAAAGGAGTGTGTTATAGTTGCTTCTTGAGAAAGACATTTGTCACAGATAGGAGATACATTTGGAAAAATATTATTCAGTTTAGTTTTTGAGTAATATAGTCTTAGTATTTTGAATTGGATTAGAATATGTCTAACATTAATTGAACAATTATGTATATATTGGAGATATTTTTCCCATCTGTTTATGGACATTTTTAGGCCCAATTCCTCTTCCCATTCTCTTCTAATTACATCTGACAATGGAATTTCTATATTTAGAAGGATATTGTACAAGTATGATATTAGATTATTTGACTGCGTTTCTATTCATACGTTCATCTAATATATCTGGCAACAGTGTTTGGTACCCGTGGGTATATGTATTCAAATAATCTCGAATTTGAAGATATCTAAAATATTGATTACCTTTCAGATTGTATTTCGACTGTAGTTTCTGGAATGATAGTAGGTTTCCCATTTCATACAAATCTCCAACCTTTTTAATTCCTAGTCTTTCCCAATAAATAAATGTTTTATCTATAATAGATGGTTTGAACGATGGGTTATTAGCTATTGGAGAAAGAAGAGGTAGATTTCTTAATTTAAGATTAAGATTAAGTTTTACTTGACTCCAAATTCGTAAGGTACTATGAATAATTGTTTTTTTCTCGTATATTGTGTTCTTCAACTTTATTGGGGAGAGAAGGATCGCGCCTATATTAAAAGGCGAGCAATTGCCTCTTCTATTTCTTTGTAGAAACACTTCATCTCTTGTTCCAACGGATGAAGTGTTGGGAGATTACAGTTATCCAGTAAGTTGGTCATTTTATTGCTGTCTGTTAATGTTTTGGATGCATATAAATTATGATAAAATTGAGCAAATCTTTTGTTAATATCTTTAGGCAACATTAGCAATTCACCTTTATCTGATTTGATTTTTAAAATAGTGTTATCCTTTTCCACTTTTTTCAGCTGGCTTGCCAAAAGTTTGTGTGGCTTATCACCAAATTCGAAATTTTCCTGTTTTGTAATTTGAAATAATCTAATAACTCTTGCAGATAAAATTTGGTTTAGTTTAAATTTCAATATTGCTATCTTGTTATGTTTATCTATAGTTGGATCTTTCGGGTTTTCTAAATCAAGTTGTCTAATCTCTTCTTCTAGTTGCAATTGTTCTGTCCTATTCTTTTTATTTTGAAATGCTTGGTATGAAATAATAGAACCACTAATAAACGCCTTAAAGGTTTCCCGTAAAAGGGAGGGTGAGATATCTGGGATGTCATTAGTTTCAAACAAAAGTTCCATTTGTTGTTTTAGGTATTTACAACCATCTTAATACAACTTATTAAGTATTTGAGGATTAAACCTCCAAAACGATTTTTTATTGAACACTCCTTCTAGTTTTAAGAAGAAGGTTAACAGAGAATGATCAGAAATGACACTATTATGAATATTTAGGATTAGTTGTAAAGGGAATTATTTTCGTGTCCACTAGGAAGTAGTCGATACGTGTATAGGTTTTATGTACTGATGAATAAAAGTATTCCTTTCCGGCCAGGTTTGCAACCCTCCATACATCTGTTATATTTGTGTTTTTTATGTATGTAATTAAAAGTTCACTGGATTTTGATTTTATATTAAGTCTCTTTTGTTGGGCAGATTTATCCAGATATTAATCCAAAACGCAATTGAAATCTCCCCCGATTATCACGTTTTGGTAATTGGACTCAGAAATTATATTCAGGATTTTATTTAAAAATTGCGGATTATCAAAGATGGGAGCATAAATATTTACAATGGTGAGTGGAGTAGAGTGTATCTCTCCAGAGACTATATCATACCTCCCCTCTTTGTCTGCGATGGTATTCTTATGTTTAAATGGTATGCCTTTGCGAATTATAATTGCGGTACCCCTAGATTTAGAAAGATAGGAGGAATGATATGTTTGACTGATCCAATTTGCCTTCAGCCTAGTCTGAGCTTGAACCTTCAGATGTGTTTCCTGTAGAAATATTATATCAGCATTAAGGGATTTTAATTGGGCAAGAATCTTACCCCTTTTAATTGGCTCATTAGCGCCCCTTATGTTCCAGCTACAAAACGTAATTCCTCCAATTCCTCCTATAACGCCACAATTAAAATGTGGATTGTGGAAAGGTCGGAGACCCTACATCTAGAAAGAATTAGACTTGTCTTAATGGACAAACAAGAACTTTTTGTTAAAATACGGGCTCCATTCATTAACTATTTGAAGGGATAGATTGGCCCAGCACGAAAACCCAACTGAAGCTTGAACTCAGGATTAGATGTAAAATTATATCTCATAACCTGCAAACTTATCTCCAATGACGTATTATAAGTAATTCATTCCACCTCTTTTTTTTTAAATATTTGTAATTCTTTTTTCTTTCTATCTCTCTTTTTCTATCTATATTTTTAAAAAAAGGAAGAAAAAAAAGAAAAAGAAAAGCGACAAAATTACAGGACGCATAATGCTAGCTAGATGGCTACATATAGTGGAGAGTGCCTAGAAATAGGGAGGGGGGGTTCGGGAAGGGCACCTGTAAATGTGGATTTAGGGTAGGGCATCTGTAAATGGTGAATTAGGGAAGGGCACCTTTAAATGGTGCAGTGGGGAAGGCATCTGTAAATTTAGGGTAGATTTAGGGGAGAGCACCTGTAAAGGAGCAATACAATATGAGCAACAACAACTGAAGCTTTACAACAACTGGTGTGTTGTTACACCAATCCATGTAAAAAAACTCATATAATCCTTTCCCCATTAATTTATTCTCACGTGTACCGAGGTACACTGAAAAGCTTTAGTCGCGTGCTAACCAGTTAGCAGAAAGACAAAACATGATCACAATTGAGCCAGCTAGATGGCTGCATACTGGATAGCTAGGTACATAGCAAGACTGAGCTACATACTGGATAGCTAGGTAGCTAGCTAGAGTGATCTACATACTGGATAGCTAGGTAGCTAACTAGATTAAGCTACATACTTGGATAGCTAGACTGTGCTACATACTGGATAGCTAGGTAGCTAGCTAGACTGAGTACATCCTGGAAAACTAGGTAGCTAACTAGAATGAGCTACATACTGGATAGCTAGCTAGATGGCTACATATAGAGGATGGTGCCTAGAAATAGGGGGGGGGGGATTAGGGAAGGGCACGTGAAAATGTGGATTTAGGGGAGGACGTAAATGGGTAGGGGGTGTAGGGGAGAGCACCTTTAAATGGTGAATTAGGAGGGCATCTGTAAATGGTGAATTAGGGGAGGGCACCTTTAAATTGTGCAGCAGGGAAGGCATCTGTAAATTTAGGGTAGATTTAGGGGAGAGCACCTGTAAAGGAGCAATACAATATGAGCAACAACAACTGAAACGTTACAACAACAACTGGTGTGTTGTTACACCAATCCATGTAACAGTCTCATATAATTCTTTCCCCTCATTAATCTCATATAATTCTTTCCCCTCACATTGGCTCGGTTTAAACTCTGTCCAAGCAGTCGTTCCAGGTGCGACAGAGGTTCACCTGCACCTCCTCCAACCTCATCTATTGCATCCGCTGCTCTAGATGTCAGCTGATCTACATCGATGAGACCAAACGTAGGCTTGACGATTGCTTCGCCGAACACATCCGCTCGGTCTGCAATAACCAACCTGATCTCTCGGTGGCTCAGCACTTCAACTCCCCCTCCCATTCCGAATCCGACCTTTCTGTCCTGGGCCTCCTCCATGGCCAGAGTGAGGGACCACCAGAAATTGGAGGAGCAGCACCTCATATTTTGCTTGGGCAGTTTGTACCCCCGCGGCCTGAACATTGACCTCCAATTTCTGATAGCCCTTACTGTCTCCTCCCCTTCTCAGCTCTCCCTCAGCCCTCTGACTCCTCCTCTTCCTTTCTTCTTCGCCCCCCCCCCCCACCCTACATGATGGGATGATGGGTTTCGGCCCGAAACGTTGCCTATTTCCTTCACTCCATAGAGGTTTTTTTAACTACCTGCCATTTCTCCGTCCATTTCTGCATCTGATCTTCATCCCGCCGTATCTTCCGACAGCTTCCTCACTGTCTGCAACGCCTCCAATCTTGGTGTCATGAGCAAACTCACTCAGCCACAGATCGGCAGCGTCTTCACACATGCGCTCTGATGGAGGGACAGCGCATCCTGGACATTTTTGCCGCTGTAAAAAAAATAAATCACCTGAGTTCACCGTGTTATTGTGAATGTCGGAGTGGTCACTGCCGAACCCGGCTCCCTTTCAACGCCACGCACCCTATCTACTCATACTGCCTCCTTCAGTGAGATGAGAACATGGACCCTAAGATCCCACTGCACATCAATTCTGTCAATGAAGAAGGGTCTTGACCTGAAACGTCACCCATTCCTTTTATGTCAAGAATGAATATTGCATTTTTTAACTTCAAGTACACCTGCGCTCACTCTCTCTCCATCCCTCCCCCATCAAAGTCACACCAGTTTGAAGTCTTAAATTTTCATGGCTTTTCATGTCTTGAATTTTCGTGGTTTTAACGTCTTGAATTTTTGTGGCTTTTCACACCTTGAATTTTCGTGGCTTTTCTCGCCTTGAATTTTCGTGGCTTTTCATGTCTTGCATTTTCGTGGCTTTTCATGGCCCGAAACGTCACCCATTCCTTCTCGCCAGAGATGCTGCCTCCTGCTGAGTTACTCCAGCATTTTGTGTCAATCTTCGGTTTAAACCGGCATCTGCAGTTGCATCCAACACTGTTAATAATTTAGTTTAGTTTAGAGATAGAGCGCGGAAATAGGCCCACCAAGTCCGCACTGACCCAACGATCCCTGCACATTAATCACTATTAATAGGTTGAAGGCCTAGAGCAAAGTGAGTAACACCACCATCATGGAGGTTCAGCTCGCGGACGACTGCGCCATTGCAGCACACTCTGCAGAAGACCTCCAGGGCATCCTGAATGCCTTTGTCAATGCATAGAGCCATCGGCCTAGACCCAGGTCCCACATAAACCTCCACCCAACCAACTGTCTAAAAGTGGACGACACCACTTGAAAACATTGACCACTTCCCCTACCTTGCGAGCATTCTTTCCTCAAAAGCTGACATCGAATCTGAGCCCACACCAGACTAAGGAGAAGTCTTTGGAGACCGAGACCTAAAGGCTCAAACAAAACTGCTGGTCTAAAGAGCCGTTGGACCACCTACAGCAGGCACCTGAGAGCCCTGGAACAATATCATCGTAGATCCTTACGAAAATTCTGAGGATCAGCTGGGAGGACAAACGCACCAACATCAGTGATTTGAAGGAAGCCAACATGACCAGCATCACCACCACAATAATGCGGCACCAACTTCGTTGGATTGGCCATATCATCCGCATGCTCAACACATGTCTCCCAAACAAATCCTGTACTCTCAACTGAAGGAAGGTCGGCAAGCCCCCGGCAGGCCAAAGAAAAGCTTCAAGGACAACACCAAGAACAGTCTCAAGAAATTCCACATCACATCAAGCAACTGGGAGTGCATTGCACTAGACATGCACTCCTGGAGGAAGTCCGTGCAGGAATGAGCTGCACTTCACGAAATGGAACCACGCCGTGTTGCAGAGACAAAGCAACAGCACCGTAAGGAGAGAGAGAAGGAGGCTCATCAACTACCAACCGCCGCCAGTCTCCATACAAAAGAGACAATTTAAACTGTTATGCAAAGCCAATTTATGTATATAATGTAAATAAATGAGCTGGACATCAATGTTGATTGGTTAAGTTTGATTTCGAGTTACAGCGCGGATACAGGCCCTTCCACCCACCGAATCCGCACCAAGGAAGGAACGGCAGATGCTGATTTACACCGAAGATAGACACAAAACCTCGAGGAACCCAGCGGGGGAGGCAGCATATCTGGAGAAAAGGTGACATTTTGGGTTGAGACCCTTCTGCAGACTGAGAGGCAGGTGAAAGGGAAACGAGAGGTATGGGAAGGTACAGAACAAATCAGAGCCTGAAATGGTCTGTTGCTGGTCATGGAAGAGATACAAACAGGGAAACTAGCAGAACAATAAAGTGCGGGAGGAACAGAGAGAGGGAAAACAAGGGTTACGAGGTTAGAGAAGTCAATGTTCATACCGCTGGGGTGTAAGCTGCCCAAGCAATATATGAGGTGCTGTTCTTCCAATTCAGTTGTTTGTAACTATGAAACACCAGTATGTAGCTAGCTATCCAGTCTGTAGCCATGTAGCTAGCCTACCTAGTTATCCAGTTGGTAGCTCAGTTTCGGCAGCTATCTAGCTGTCCAGTATGTAGCTCAGTCTTGCTATGTACCTAGCTATCCAGTATGCAGCCATCTACCTGGCTCAATTGTGATCATGTTTTGTCTTTCTGCTAACTGGTTAGCACGCGACTAAAGCTTTTCACTGTACCCTACCCTAAATCCACATTTACAGGTGCCCTCCCCTAAATTCCCCTCCCATTTACATGCACTACCCTAAATCCACATTTACAGGTGCCCATCCCGAAACCCCCCACTCTCCGCTATATGTAGCCATCTAGTTAGCATTATGTGTCCAGTAATTTTGTCGCTTTTCATGTCCTGTATTTACGTCGGCTTTGGTGTTTTGAATTTTCGTCGCCTTTCGCATCCTGAATTTTTGGCACTTTTCGTGTGGTTAATTTTCGTCGCTTTGTGCATGCTGAATTTTCGTCACTTTTTGTGTGCAGAAATTTCGGCGCTTTTTGGGTGCTGAAATTTCGTTGCTTTTCTCGTCCTGAAATAGCGTCGCTTTTCACGTCCTGAATTTTCGTCGCTTTTCACGTCCTGAAGATTCGACACATTTCGTGTGCCGAAATGTTGTCACTTTTCGTTTCCTAAACTTTTGTCGCTTCATGCGTTCTGAACTTTTGTCGCTTTTCGTATCCTGAATTTTTGTCGTTTTTCGCGTGCTGAATTTTCGTCGCTTTTCTTGTGCTGAAATTTCGTCGCTTTTCGCATCCTGAATTTACGTCACTTTTCGTGTGCTTCATTTTCATCGCTGTTCGCGTCCTCAAGGTCCGTCGCTTTTCGCATGCTGCATTTTCGTCGCTTTTCGCATGCTGAATTTTCATTGCATTTCGCGTGCTGAATTTTTGTCACTTTTCATGTTCGGAAATTTCATCACTTTTCGCGTGCTGAATTTTCGTCGTTTTTTGCGTCTTGAAGGTTCATCACCTTTCGCGTGCTGAATTTTCGTCGCTTTTTGCAGGCCATATGTAGCCATCATGCGTCCTGTAATTTTGTCGCTTTTCATGTCCTGAATTTACGTCGCCTTTGGTGTTTTCCATTTTCGTTGCCATTCGCGTCCTGAATTTTCGCCACTTTTCGCGTGCTGAATTTTCGTCGCTTTTCGCATGCTGAATTTTTGTCGCTTTTCACGACCTGAATTTTCGTCGCTTTTCAGATCCTGAAGGTTCGTCACTTCATGTTCTGAAATTTAGTCGCATTTCGCGTCCTGAAATTTCGTCGCTTTTTGTGTCCTGAATTTTTGTCGTATTTCATTTCCTGAAATTGAGTCACATTTTGTGTCCTGAAATTCCATCACTTTTCACGTCCTGAAGTTTCGTCGCTTTTCGTACATGTGAGAATAAATTAATGGGGAAAGAATTATATGAGTTTGTTACGTGGATTGGTGTAACAACACATCAGTTTTTGTTGTAAAGCTTCATTTGTTGTTGCTCATATTGTATTGCTCCTTTACAGGTGCTCTCCCCTAAATCTACCCTAAATTTACAGATGCCTTCCCTACTGCACCATTTAAAGGTGCCCTCCCCTAATTCACCATTTACAGATGCCCTACCCTAAATCCACATTTACAGGTGCCCTCCCCTAAATTCCCCTCCCATTTACATGCACTACCCTAAATCCACATTTGCAGGTGCCCTTCCCGAAATCCCCCACTCTCCCCTATATGTAGCCATCTAGCTAGCATTTTGTGTCCACTAATTTTGTCGCTTTTCATGTCCTGTATTTACGTCGCCTTTGGTGTTTTGAATTTTCGTCGCGTTTCGCGTCCTGAATTTTTGGCACTTTTCGCGTGGTTAATTTTCGTCGCTTTGTGCATGCTGAATTTTTGTCACTTTTTGTGTGCAGAAATTTCGGCGCTTTTCGTGTGCTGAAATTTCGTTGCTTTTCTCGTCCTGAAATAGCGTCGCTTTTCACGTCCTGAATTTTCGTCGCTTTTCACGTCCTGAAGATTCGACACATTTCGTGTGCCGAAATGTTGTCACTTTTCGTTTCCTAAAATTTTGTCGCTTCATGCGTTCTGAACTTTTGTAGCTTTTCGTATACTGAATTTTTGTCGTTTTTTGCGTGCTGAATTTTTGTCGCTTTTCTTGTGCTGAAATTTCGTCGCTTTTCGCATCCTGAATTTACGTCGCTTTTCGTGTGCTGAATTTTCATCGCTTATCGCATGCTGAATTTTTGTCGCTTTTCGCATGCTGAATTTTTGTCGCTTTTCGCATGCTGAATTTTCGTCACTTTTCATGTTCGGAAATTTCATCACTTTTCGCGTGCTGAATTTTCGTATTTTTTTGCGTCTTGAAGGTTCGTCACTTTTCGCGTGCTGAATATTCGTCATTTTTTGCAGGCCATATGTAGCCATCTAGCTAGCATCATGCGTCCTGTAATTTTGTCGCTTTTCATGTCCTGAATTTACGTCGCCTTTGGTGTTTTTAATTTTCGTCTCCTTTCGCGTCCTGCATTTTCGCTACTTTTCGCGTGCTGAATTTTCGTCGCTTTTCTTGTGCTGAAATATCGTTGCTTTTCACATCCTGAAATTTAGTTGCGTTTCACCTCCTGTACTTTCGACGCTTTATGCATCCTGAAATTTCGTCGCATTTTTGCGTCCTGAATTTATGTAGCTTGTGGCGTTTAGAATTTTTATCACCTTTCTCGTCCTGAATTTTCGTCGCTATTCGCGTGCTGCATTTTCATCGCTTTTCGCATCCTGAAAGTTCGACACTTTTCACGTGCTGAATTTTCATCGCTTTCCGCAGGCTAAATTTTCGGCGCTTTTCGCATGCTGAAATTTCGTCGCTTTTCACGACCTAAAATTTCGTCGCTTTATGCGTCCTGAGGTTTTGTTGCTTTTCGTGTCCTGAATTTACGTCGCTTTTCGTGTGCTGAATTTTCATCGCTTATCGCATGCTGAATTTTTGTTGCTTTTCGCATGCTGAATTTTTGTCGCTTTTCGCATGCTGAATTTTCGTCACTTTTCATGTTCGGAAATTTAATCACTTTTCGCGTGCTGAATTTTCGTCTTTTTTGGCGTTTTGAAGGTTCGTCACTTTTCGCGTGCTGAATTTTCATCATTTTTTGCAGGCCATATGTAGCCATCTAGCTAGCATCATGCGTCCTGTAATTTTGTCGCTTTTCATGTCCTGAATTTACGTCGCCTTTGGTGTTTTTAATTTTCGTCTCCTTTCGCGTCCTGCATTTTCGCTACTTTTCGCGTGCTGAATTTTCATCGCTTTTCTTGTGCTGAAATATCGTTGCTTTTCACATCCTGAAATTTAGTTGCGTTTCACCTCCTGTACTTTCGACGCTTTATGCATCCTGAAATTTCGTCGCATTTTTGCGTCCTGAATTTATGTAGCTTGTGGCGTTAGAATTTTTATCACCTTTCTCGTCCTGAATTTTCGTCGCTATTTGCGTGCTGCATTTTCATCGCTTTTCGCATCCTGAAAGTTCGACACTTTTCACGTGCTGAATTTTCATCGCTTTCCGCATGCTGAAATTTCGTCGCTTTTCACGTCCTAAAATTTCGTCGCTTTATGTGTCCTGAGGTTTTGTTGCTTTTCGTGTCCTGAATTTACGTCGCTTTTCATGTGCTGAAATTTCGGCGCTTTATGCATCCTGTAATTTAGTCGCTTTTTGCATGCTTAATTTTCGTCACTTTTCGCGTGCTTCATTTTCATAGCTTTTCTCGTCCTGAAGGTTCATCGCTTTTCGCATGCTGAATTTTTGTCGCTTTTCACGTCCTGAATTTTCGTCGCTTTTCAGATCCTGAAGGTTCGTCACTTCATGTCCTGAAATTTAGTCACATTTCGCGTCCTGAAATTCGGTCACTTTTTGCGTCCTGAATTTTTGTCGTATTTCATTTCATGAAATTGAGTCGCATGTTGCGTCCTGAAATTCCATCACTTTTCACGTCCTGAAGTTTTTTCGCTTTTCGTGTCCTGAAATTTTGTCGCTTCATGCGTCCTGAACTTTTGTTGCTTTTCGCATCCTGAATTTACATCGCTTCTGGCATTTTGAATTTTCACATCCTGAAGGTTCGTCACTTTACGCGTGCTGAATTTTTGTTGCTTCCCACATGCTGAATTTTCGTCGCTTTTCGTGTGCTGAAATTTTCGTCCTCTTTCACGTTTTCAAATTTCGTTGCTTTATGCGTCCTGTAATTTTGCCGCTTTTTGCATGTTGTATTTTCGTCGCTTTTTCTGTGCTGAATTTTTGCGGCTTTTTGTGTGCTGAAATTTCGTCGCATTTCACATCCTGAAATTTCGTCACTTTTCGCGTGCTAAATTTTCGTCGCTTTTCGCGTCCGATAGGTTCGTCGCTTTTCACGTGCTGAATTTTCGTTGTTTTCGCATCCTGAAGGTTCCTCACTTTTCGCGTGCTGAATTTTCGTCGCTTTTCGCGTCCTGAAAGCTCGTCACTTTTTGTGTGCCGAAATGTTGTCGCTTTTCATGTCCTGAAATTTTGTCGCTTTTTGCATCCTGAATTTACGTCGCTTTTGGCATTTTGAATTTTCGTCGGCTTTCGCATCCTGAAGGTTCGTCAATTTTCGCGTGCTGAATTTTCGTCACTTCTCGCACGCTGAATTTTCGTGTCCCGAATTTACATCGCTTTTCGTATGCTGCATTTTCTTCGCTTTTTGTGTGCTTCATTTTCATCGCCTTTCGCATCCTGAAGGTTCATCGCTTTTCGCATGCAGAATTTTCGTCGCTTTTCGCATGTTGAATTTTCATCGCTTTTCGAGTGCTGAATTTTCATCGGTTTTCACGTTCTGAAATTGCGTCACTTTTCGCATGCTGAATTTTCATCGCTTTTCGCTGCCTGAAGGTTCGGCGCTTTCCACGTGCTGAATTTTCGTCACTTTTTGTGTGCTGAATATTCGTCACTTTTCGCGTAATTTTAGCCGAAATTTTGTCAATTCCCATGTCCTGAAATTGTGTCGCTTCACGTGTCCAGTTTTGTCGCTTTTCGTCTCCTGAATTCTCGTTGTTTTTCGCGTGCAAAATTTTTGCCTGTTGAATTTCCGTCGCTTTTCTAATGCTGAAATTTCGTTGCTTTTCATGTCCTGAAATTTAGTTGCATTTCACGTCCTAAATTTTTGTCGCATTTCATGTCTTGAATTTTCGTCGCTTTTAGCGTCCTGAATTTTCATCGCTTTTCGCATCCTGAAGGTTCGTAGCTTTTCGTGTGCCGAATTTTCGTCGCTTTTGACATGATGAATTTTCGTCGCTTTTCGCGTGCTGAAATTTCATCGCTTTTTGCGTCCTGAATTATCGTCGCATTTCACGTGCTGAATTTTTTTCGCTTTACGCATCCTGAAGATTCGTCATTTGTCATGTGCTGTATTTTCATCACTTTCCGCAGGCTGAATTTTCGTCGCTTTTCACGTGCTGAAATTTCATCGCTTTTCATGTCCTGAAATTTAGTCGCTTTCCGCATGCTGAATTTTCGTTGCTTTTTGCGTGCTGAATTTTTGTCGCTTTTCACGTTCTGAAATTTCGTCACTTTTCGCGTGCTGAATTTTCAATGGTTTTTGCATCCTGAAGGTTCTTCTCTTTTTGCGTGCTGAATTTTCATCGCTTTTCACATGCTGAATTTTCATCACTTTTCGTGTGCTGAAATTTTGTCGCCTTTCACATTTTGAGATTTCGTCCCTTTATGCCTCCTGTAATTTTGTCGCTTTTAGCATGCTGAATTTCCGTCGCTTTTTGTGTGCTGAAACAAAATTTCATGTGTAGAAATTTCATCGCTTTTCACGTCCTGGTTCGTCACTTTTCGCGTGCTGAATTTTCGTCGCTTCTTGCATGCTGAATTTTTGTCGCATTTAAATTTTGTCACCTTAAATTTCCATTGCTTTTCGTGTCCTGAAATTTCGTCGCATTTCGTGTCCTGAAATTTCGTCGCTTTTTGCGTCCTGAAATTCCATCACTTTTCGTGTCCTGAAATTTCGTCACTTTTCATGTCCTGAAATTCCATCACTTTTCACGTCCTGCAGGTTCATCGCTTTTCGCATGCTGTGGTGAAATTTCGTAGCTTTTTGTGTGGTGAAATTTCATTCCTTTTCACGTCCTGAAATTTCTTTGCATTTTGCATCCTGAATTTTTGTCACTTTTTTTGTGCAAAATTTTTGTCGCTTTACGCGTCCTGAAGCTTCGTCAATTTTTGCATGCTGAATTTTCATCGCTTTTCGCAGGCTGAATTTTCGTCGTTTTTCGCATGCTGAAATTTCATTGCTTTTTGTCTCCTGAAATTGCGTAGCTTTATGCGTCCTGAAGTTTTGTTGCCTTTCGAAGCCTGAATTTACGTCGCTTTTCATGTGCTGATTTTCGTCGCTTTTCGTGTGCTGAAATGTTGTAGTTTTACACGTCCTGAAATGTAATCGCTTTTTGCATCCTGAATTTTCATCACTTTTCCTGTGCTGAACTCTTGTCGCTTTTCGCGTGCTTAATTTTCAATGATTTTTGCATGCTGGAATTTTGTCACTTTTCGCGTCCTGAGTTTTTGTCGCTTCTCGCGTCGTGAAAGTTCGTCGCTTTTCGCGTCCTGCATTTTCGTCACTTTTTGCGTGTTGAATTTTCGTCGCATTTTGTGTGCTGAAATGTCAGCGCTTTTCACGTCCTGAAATTGCGTCGCTTTTCACGTCCTGAATTTTCGTCGATTTTCGTGTCCTGAAATTTTGTCGCTTCATGTGTCCTGAACTTTTTTCGCTTTTCGTATCCTGAATTTTCATCGTTTATCGCGTGCTGAATTTTCGTCGCTTTTCACGTCCTGAAGGTTTGTTGCATTTTGCGCGCTGAATTTCCATCACTTTTTGCATGCTGAATTTTCATTGGTTTTAGTGTCCTGAAGGCTCCTCTCTTTACGCGTGCTGAATTTTCGTTGATTTTAGCATCGTGTAGATTCCTCTCTTTTCACGTGCGGAATTTTCGTCGCTTTTCGAATGCTGAATTTTCGTCGCCTTTCGTGCGCTGAAATTTCATCGCTTTTCACATTCTGAAATTTCGTCGCATTATGCGTCCTTAATTTTGTCGCTTTTTGCATGCTGAATTTTCGTTGCATTTTGTGTGCTGAAATTCCGTCGCTTTTCGTGTGCTATATTTTCATCGCTTTCCGCGTCCTGGTTCGTCGCTTTTCACGTGGTGAATTTTCGACGCTTTTCACATCCTGAAGGTTCATCACTTTTCGCATACTGAATTTTAGTCGCTTCTCCCGTCCTGAATGTTCGTCACTTTTCATGTGCCGAAATTTAGTCGCTTTTCGTGTCCTGAAATTTTGTCGCTTCATGCGTCCTGAACTTTTGTTGCTTTTCGCATCCTGAATTTACATTGCTTCTGGCATTTTGAATTTTCATCGCCTTTCACATCCTGAAGGTTCGTCACTTTTCGCGTGCTGAATTTTCGTCGCTTCTCGCATGCTGAATTTTCATAGCTTTTCGTGAGTTGAAATTTCGTCGTCTTTCACGTCCTGAAATTTCGGCGCTTTATGCGTCCTGAAATTTCGTCACTTATCGTGTCCTGAATTTACGTCGCTTTTCATGTGCTTCATTTTCGTCGCTTTTCATATGCTTTATTTTTGTCGCTTTTCGCGTGCTTCATTTTCATCACTTTTCGCGTCCTGGTTTGTCACTTTTCGCATGCTGAATTTTAGTCACTTTTCGCGTGCAGAATTTTTGTAGCTTTTCGTGAGCTGAAATATAGTCGCTTTTCGCATCCTGAATTTACGTCGCTTTTGGCATTTTGAATTTTCGTCGGCTTTCGCATCCTGAAGGTTCGTCAATTTTCGCGTGCTGAATTTTCGTCACATCTCGCATGCTGAATTTTCGTGTCCTGAATTTACATCGCTTTTCGTATGCTGCATTTTCTTCCCTTTTTGTGTGCTTCATTTTCATCGCTTTTCGTGTCCTGAAGGTCCATCGCTTTTCGCATGCAGAATTTTCGTCGCTTTTCGCATGTTGAATTTTCATCGCTTTTCGAGTGCTGAATTTTCATCGCTTTTCACGTTCTGAAATTGCGTCACTTTTCGCATGCTGAATTTTCATCGCTTTTCGCTGCCTGAAGGTTCGGCGCTTTCCACGTGCTGAATTTTCGTCACTTTTTGTGTGCTGAATTTTCGTTGGTTTTAGCGTTCTGAAGGTTCCTCTCTTTCCTCCTGCTGAATTTTCGTCGCTTTTCGCATGCTGAATATTCGTCACTTTTCGCGTACTGAATTTTAGTCGCTTTTCACGTGTCCTGAACGTTCGTCACTTTTCGTGTGCCGAAATTTTGTCGCTTTTCATGTCCTGAAATTTTGTCGCTTCATGTGTCCTGAACTTTTGTCGCTTTTCGCATCCTGAATTTACGTCGCTTTTGGCATTTTGAATTTTCGTTGCCTTTCGCATCCTGAAGGTTCGTCACTTTTCGCGTGCTGAATTTTCGTCGCTTCTCGCATGCTGAATTTTCATAGCTTTTCGTGAGTTGAAATTTCGTCGTCTTTCACGTCCTGAAATTTCGGCGCTTTATGCGTCCTGAAATTTTTTCACTTATCGTGTCCTGAATTTACGTCGCTTTTCATGTGCTTCATTTTCGTCGCTTTTCGCGTGCTTCATTTTCATCACTTTTCGCGTCCTGGTTTGTCACTTTTCGCATGCTGAATTTTAGTCACTTTTCGCGTGCAGAATTTTTGTAGCTTTTCGTGAGCTGAAATATAGTCGCTTTTCGCATCCTGAATTTACGTCGCTTTTGGCATTTTGAATTTTCGTTGCCTTTCGCATCCTGAAGGTTCGTCACTTTTCGCGTGCTGAATTTTCGTCGCTTCTCGCATGCTGAATTTTCATAGCTTTTCGTGAGTTGAAATTTCGTCGTCTTTCACGTCCTGAAATTTCGGCGCTTTATGCGTCCTGAAATTTCGTCACTTATCGTGTCCTGAATTTACGTCGCTTTTCATGTGCTTCATTTTCGTCGCTTTTCGTATGCTTTATTTTTGTCGCTTTTCGCGTGCTTCATTTTCATCACTTTTCGCGTCCTGGTTTGTCACTTTTCGCATGCTGAATTTTAGTCACCTTTCGCGTGCAGAATTTTTGTAGCTTTTCGTGAGCTGAAATATAGTCGCTTTTCGCATCCTGAAATTTCGTCGCCTTTAGTGTCCTGAAATTTTGTAAATTTTCGCATGCTGAATTTTCATTGATTTTCGTGTGCTGAAATGTTGTCACGTTTCGCGTCCTGAAATTCCGTCACTTTTCACGTCATGAAGGTTCGTCGCTTTTCGCATGCGGAATTTTCGTAGCTTTTCATATGGTGAAATTTTGTTGCTTTTCACGTCCTGAAATTTTGTTGCATTTCGCGTCCTGAATTTTCGTCGCTTTTCGTGTGCTGAATTTTCGTCGCTTTTCGCGTGCTAAATTTTCGTCGCTTTTCTCGTCCTGAAGGTTCGTCAATTTTCGCGTGCTGAAATTTCCTCGCTTTTCGCGTCCTGAATTTTCGTCACTTTTCCTGTGCTGAACTCTTGTCACTTTTCGTGTACTGAATTTTCATTGATTTCCGCATGCTGAAATGTTGTCACTTTTCGCGTGCTGACATTTCGTCACTTTTGCATGCAGAATTTCTGTCGCTTTTCGAGTGCTGAAATTTAGTTGCTTTTTGCGTCCTGAATTTATGTCGCTTTTCTTGTCCTGAATTTTCGTCGCTTTTCACGTGCTGAAATGTCGTCGCTTATCACGACCTGAAATTTCGTCGCTTTATGCGTCCTGAGGTTTCGTCGCTTTTCGCCTCCTGAATTTATGTCGCTTTTCGTCTGCTGAATTTTCATCGCTTTTCGCATGCTGAATTTTCGTCGCTTTTCGCATGCTGAATTTTCGTCGCTTTCTGCATGCAGAATTTTCATCACTTTTCGCGTGCTGAATTTTCGTCGCTATTTGCGTCCTGAATTTATGTCGCTTTTCTTGTCCTGAATTTTCGTCGCTTTTCACGTGCTGAAATTTCGTCGCTTATCACGACCTGAAATTTCGTCGCTTTATGCGTCCTGAGGTTTCGTCGCTTTCGCCTACTGAATTTACGTCGCTTTTCGTGTGCTGAATTTTCATCGCTTTTTGCATGCTGAATTTTCGTCGCTTTTCGCATGCTGAATTTTCATCGCTTTCTGCTTGCTGAATTTTCGTCACTTTTCGCGTGCTGAATTTTCATTGATTTTCGTGTGCTGAAATGTTGTCACGTTTCGCGTCCTGAAATTCCGTCACTTTTTACGTCATGAAGGTTCGTCGCTTTTCGCATGCGGAATTTTCGTAGCTTTTCATATGGTGAAATTTTGTTGCTTTTCACGTCCTGAAATTTTGTTGCATTTCGCGTCCTGAATTTTCGTCGCTTTTCGTGTGCTGAATTTTCGTCGCTTTTCGCGTGCTAAATTTTCGTCGCTTTTCTCGTCCTGAAGGTTCGTCAATTTTCGCGTGCTGAAATTTCCTCGCTTTTCGCGTCCTGAATTTTCGTCACTTTTCCTGTGCTGAACTCTTGTCACTTTTCGTGTACTGAATTTTCATTGATTTCCGCATGCTGAAATGTTGTCACTTTTCGCGTGCTGACATTTCGTCACTTTTGCGTGCAGAATTTCTGTCGCTTTTCGAGTGCTGAAATTTAGTTGCTTTTTGCGTCCTGAATTTATGTCGCTTTTCTTGTCCTGAATTTTCGTCGCTTTTCACGTGCTGAAATGTCGTCGCTTATCACGACCTGAAATTTCGTCGCTTTATGCGTCCTGAGGTTTCGTCGCTTTTCGCCTCCTGAATTTATGTCGCTTTTCGTCTGCTGAATTTTCATCGCTTTTCGCATGCTGAATTTTCGTCGCTTTTCGCATGCTGAATTTTCGTCGCTTTCTGCATGCAGAATTTTCATCACTTTTCGCGTGCTGAATTTTCGTCGCTATTTGCGTCCTGAATTTATGTCGCTTTTCTTGTCCTGAATTTTCGTCGCTTTTCACGTGCTGAAATTTCATCGCTTATCACGACCTGAAATTTCGTCGCTTTATGCGTCCTGAGGTTTCGTCGCTTTCGCCTACTGAATTTACGTCGCTTTTCGTGTGCTGAATTTTCATCGCTTTTTGCATGCTGAATTTTCGTCGCTTTTCGCATGCTGAATTTTCATCGCTTTCTGCTTGCTGAATTTTCGTCACTTTTCGCGTGCTGAATTTTCGTCGCTTTTTGCATCCTGAAGGTTCTTCGCTTTTCGTATGCTGAATTTTAATCGCTTTCTTAATGCTGAATTTTTGTCACTTTTTGCGTGCTGAATTTCTGTCGCTTTTCACGTTCTGAAATTTTGTCACTTTTTGCGTGCTGAATTTTCGTCGCTTTTTGCATTCTGAAGGTTCGTCGCTTTTAACGTGCTGAATTTCCGTCACTTCACGTGCTGAATTTTCATAGCTTTTCGCAGGCTAAATTTCCGTCGCTTTTCGCGTGCTGAAATTTCGTCGCTTTTCACGTAATGAAATTTCGATGCTTTATGCGTCCTGATGTTTCATCGCTTTTAGTGTCCTGAATTTACGTCGCTTTTCACATGCCGACTTTTCGTCGCTTTTTGCGTGCTTCATTTTCGTAGCTTTTCACGTTCTGAAATTTCGTCACTTTTCTCGTGCTGAATTTACGTCGCTTTTGGCATTTTGAATTTTCGTCGGTTTTCGCATCCTGAAGGTTCGTCAATTTTCGCGTGCTGAATTTTCGTCACTTCTCGCACGCTGAATTTTCGTGTCCTGAATTTACATCGCTTTTCGTATGCTGCATTTTCTTCCCTTTTTGTGTGCTTCATTTTCATCGCTTTTCGCGTCCTGAAGGTTCATCGCTTTTCACATGCAGAATTTTCGTCGCTTTTCGCATGTTGAATTTTCATCGCTTTTCGAGTGCTGAATTTTCATCGCTTTTCACGTTCTGAAATTGCGTCACTTTTCGCATGCTGAATTTTCATCACTTTTCGCTGCCTGAAGGTTCGGCGCTTTCCACGTGCTGAATTTTCATCACTTTTTGTGTGCTGAATTTTCGTTGGTTTTAGCGTTCTGAAGGTTCCTCTCTTTTCTCCTGCTGAATTTTCGTCACTTTTCGCATGCTGAATATTCGTCACTTTTCGCGTACTAAATTTTAGTCGCTTTTCACGTGTGCTGAATGTTCGTCACTTTTCGTGTGCAGAAATTTTGTCGCTTTTCATGTCCTGAAATTTTGTCGCTTCATGTGTCCTGAACTTTTGTCGCTTTTCGCATCCTGAATTTACGTCGCTTTTGGCATTTTGAATTTTCGTTGCCTTTCGCATCCTGAAGGTTCGTCACTTTTCGCATGCTGAATTTTCGTCGCTTCTCGCATGCTTAATTTTCATAGCTTTTCGTGAGTTGAAATTTCGTCATCTTTCACGTCCTGAAATTTCGGCGCTTTATGCGTCCTGAAATTTCGTCACTTATCGTGTCCTGAATTTACGTCGCTTTTCATGTGCTTCATTTTCGTCGCTTTTCGTATGCTTTATTTTTGTCGCTTTTCGCGTGCTACATTTTCATCACTTTTCGCGTCCTGGTTTGTCACTTTTCGCATGCTGAATTTTAGTCACTTTTCGCATGCAGAATTTTTGTAGCTTTTCGTGAGCTGAAATATAGTCGCTTTTCGCATCCTGAAATTTCGTCGCCTTTAGTGTCCTGAAATTTTGTAGCTTTTCGCATGCTGAATTTTCATTGATTTTCGTGTGCTGAAATGTTGTCACTTTTCGCGTCCTGAAATTCCGTCACTTTTCACGTCATGGAGGTTCGTCGCTTTTCGCATGCGGAATTTTCGTAGCTTTTCATATGGTGAAATTTTGTTGCTTTTCACGTCCTGAAATTTTGTTGCATTTCGCGTCCTGAATTTTCGTCACTTTTCGTGTGCTGAATTTTCGTCGCTTTTCGCATGCTAAATTTTCGTCGCTTTTCTCGTCCTGAAGGTTCGTCAATTTTCGCGTGCTGAAATTTCCTCGCTTTTCGCGTCCTGAATTTTCGTCACTTTTCCTGTGCTGAACTCTTGTCACTTTTCGCGTACTGAATTTTCATTGATTTCCGCATGCTGAAATGTTGTCACTTTTGCGTGCAGAATTTCTGTCGCTTTTCGTGTGCTGAAATTTAGTTGCTTTTTGCGTCCTGAATTTATGTCGCTTTTCTTGTCCTGAATTTTCGTCGCTTTTCACGTGCTGAAATTTCGTCGCTTATCATGACCTGAAATTTCGTCGCTTTATGCGTCCTGAGGTTTCGTCGCTTTTCGCCTTCTGAATATATGTCGCTTTTCGTCTGCTGAATTTTCATCGCTTTTCGCATGCTGAATTTTCGTCGCTTTTCGCAAGCTGAATTTTCGTCGCTTTCTGCATGCTGAATTTTCGTCACTTTTCACGTGCTGAATTTTCGTCGCTTTTTGCATCCTGAATTTATGTCGCTTTTCTTGTCCTGAATTTTTGTCACTTTTCACGTGCTGAAATTTCGACGCTTTTCACGACCTGAAATTTTCGTCGCTTTATGCGTCCTGAGGTTTCGTCGCTTTTCGCCTCCTGAATTTACGTCGCTTTTCGTGTGCTGAATTTTCATCGCTTTTTGCATGCTGAATTTTTGTCGCTTTTCGCATGCTGAATTTTCATCGCTTTCTGCATGCTGAATTTTCGTCACTTTTCGCGTGCTGAATTTTCGTCGCTTTTTGCATCCTGAAGGTTCTTCGCTTTTCGCATACTGAATTTTAATCGTTTTCTTCATGCTGAATTTTCATCACTTTTTGCGTGCTGAATTTCTGTCGCTTTTCACGTTCTGAAATGTTGTCACTTTTTGCGTGCTGAATTTTCGTCGCTTTTTGCATTCTGAAGGTTCGTCGCTTTTAACGTGCTGAATTTCCGTCACCACGTGCTGAATTTTCATAGCTTTTCGCAGGCTAAATTTCCGTCGCTTTTCGCTGCTGAAATTTCGTCGCTTTTCACGTAATGAAATTTCGATGCTTTATGCGTCCTGATGTTTCATCGCTTTTAGTGTCCTGAATTTACGTCGCTTTTCACATGCCGACTTTTCATCGCTTTTTGCGTGCTTCATTTTCGTAGCTTTTCACGTTCTGAAATTTCGTCACTTTTCTCGTGCTGAATTTTCGTCGCTTTTAACGTGCTGAATTTTCATCACTTTTCGCTTGCTGGATTATCGTCGCTTTTTCCGTGCTTCATTTTCATCGCTTTTCGCGTCCTGAAAGTTCATCGCTTTTCGCGTGCTGAATTTTTGTTGCTTTTCGCGTACTGAAGGTTCGTCGCTTTTTGCATGCTGAATTTTCATCGCTTTCTGCATGCTGAATTTTCATCGCTTTTCGCGTGCTGAATTTTCGTAGCTTTTCGTAGGCTCTATTTCCGTCGCTTTTCGCGTGCTGAAATTTCGTCGCTTTTCATGTCCTGAAATTTCGATGTTTATGCGTCCTGATGTTTCGTCGCTTTTCGTGTCCTGAATTTATGTCGATTTTCGTCGCTTTTAACGTGCTGAATTTTCGTCACTTCGCATGCTGGATTTTCTTCGCTTTTCGCATCCGGAAGGTTCATCACTTTTCACGTGCTGAATTTTCGTCGCTTTCTGCATGCTGAATTTTGTCGCTTTTAGCGTGCTGAATTGTTGTCGCTTTTCACATTCTGAAATTGCGTCACTTTTCGCGTGCTGAATTTTCATCGCTTTTAGATTCCTGGTTTGTCGCTTTTCGCGTGCTGAATTTTCGTCACTTTTTGCGTGCTGAATTTCCGTTGGTTTTTGCGTCCTGAAGGTTCCTTTCTTTTCGCGTGCTGAATTTTCATCGCTTTTCGCATGCTGAATATTCGTCGCCTTTCGTGTGCTGCAATTTCGTAGCTTTTCACGTTCTGAAATTTCATTGCTTTATGCGTCCTGTAATTTTGTCGCTTTTTGCATGCTGAATTTTTGTCGCTTTTTGTGTGCTGAAATTTCGGCGCTTTTCGTGTGCTAAATTTTCGTCGCGTTTTGCGTCCTGAAGGTTCGTCACTTTTCACGTGCGTAATTTTCGTCGCTTTTCGCATCCTGAAGGTTCGTCAATTTTCTCGTACTGAATTTTGCAATTTTGCAATTTTGTTGCTTTTTGCATGCTGAATTTTTGTCGCTTTTTGTGCTGAAATTTCTGTGCTTTTCGTGTGCTAAATTTTTGTGAGCTGAATTTTTGTAGCTTTTCTTGTGCTGAAATTTAGTCGCATTTCACGTCCTGAAATTTCGTTGCTTTATGCGTCCTGTAATTTTGTCGCTTTTTGCATGCTGAATTTTTGCCGCTTTTTGTGTGCTGAAATTTTGGCGCTTTTCGTGTGCTAAATTTTCGTCACGTTTTGCGTCCTGAAGGTTCGTCACTTTTCACGTGCTGAATTTTCGTCGCTTTTCGCATCCTGAAGTTTCGTCAATTTTCGCGTACTGAATTTTAGTCGCTTTTGGCGTCCTGAACTTTTCTCGCCTTTCGCATCCTGAATTTATGTCGCTTTTTGCATGCTGAATTTTCGTCGCTTTTCGTGTGCTGAAATTTCGTCGTCTCTCAAGTCCTGAAATTTCATCGCTTTTAGCATGCTGAATTTTCGTCGCTTTTCTTGTGCTGAAATTTCGTTGCTTTTCACGTACTGAAATGTCGTCGCTTTATGCGTCCTGCAATTTTGTTGCTTTTTGCATGCTGAATTTTCATCGCTTTTTGTCCTGAAATTTCTGCGCTTTTCGTGTGCTAAATTTTTGTGTGCTGAATTTTTGTAGCTTTTCTTGTGCTGAAATTTAGTCGCATTTCACGTCCTGAAATTTTGTCGCTTTTCGTGTCCTGAAATTTTGTAGCTTTTCGCTTGCTGAATTTTCATCGCTTTTCATGTGTTGAAATTTCGTCACTTTTCATGTCCTGAATTTTTGTCACTTTTCGTGTGCTGAATTTTCGTCGTTTTTCGCGTGCTAAATTTTCGTCGCTTTTCTCGTCCTGAAGGTTCGTTGCTTTTAATGTGCTGAATTTTTGTCACTTTTCGCATGCTGGATTTTCGTCGCTTTTCGCATCCTGAAGGTTCGTCACTTTTCACATGCTGAATTTTCATCGCTTTTCGCAGGCTAAATATCCGTCGCTTTTTGCGTGCTGAAATTTCGTCGCTTTTTACGTCCTGAAATTTCATTGCTTTATGTGTCCTGATGTTTCGTCGCTTTTCGTGTCCTGAATTTATGTCGCATTTGGTATGCTGAATTTTCGTCGCTTTTTGCGTGCTTCATTTCCATCCCTTTTCGCTTCCTGAAGGTTCATCGCTTTTCGCGTGCTGAATTTTCGTAGCTTTTCACGTTCTGAAATTTCGTCACTTTTCGTGTGCTGAATTTTCATCGCTTTTTACTTCCTGGTTTGTCGCTTTTCGTGCTGAATTTTCATCACATTTTGCGTGCTGAATTTTCGTTAGTTTTATTCCTGAAGGTTCCTCTCTTTTCGCGTGCTGAATTTTCGTCGCTTTACGCATGCTGAATTTTCGTCGCTTCGTGTGCTGAAATGTAGTTGCTTTTCACATTCTGAAATGTCGTCGCTTTATGCGTCCTGTAATTTTGTCGCTTTTTGCATGCTGAATTTTCGTGGCTTTTTGTGTGCTGAAATTTTGGCGCTTATCGTGTGCTAAATTTTCATCGCTTTTTGCGTCCTGAAGGATCGTCGCTTTTCACGTGCTGAATTTTCATCGCATCACTTTTGGCATTTTTAATTTTCGTCGCCTTTTGCATCCTGAAGGTTCCTCACTTTTCGCGTGCTGAATTTTCATCGCTTCTCGCATGCTGAATTTTCGTCGCTTTTCATGTGCTGAAATTTCGTCGTCTTTCACGTCCTGAAATTTTGTCGCTTTATGCGTCTTGAAATTTCGTTGCTTTTCGTGTCCTGAATTTACATCGCTTTACATGTGCTTCATTTTCGTCGCTTTTCATGTGCTTCATTTTCGTCGCTTTTCCCGTGATTCATTTTCATCACTTTTCGCGTCCTGAATGTTTGTCGCTTTTCGCATGCTGAATTGTTGTCACTTTTCGTGTGATGAATTTTCGTCGCTTTTTGCGTCCTGAACGTTCTTCGCTTTTCGCATGCTGAATTTTAATCGCTTTCTTCATGCTGAATTTTCGTCGCTTTTTGCGTGCTGAAATTCCGTCGCTTTTCACGTCCTGAAATTTCGATGCTTTATGCGTCCTGATGTTTCGTCGCTTTTAGTGTCCTGAATTTACGTCGCTTTTCATATGCTGAATTTTCATCACTTTTAGCATACTGGATTATCGTTGCTTTTTCCGTGCTTCATTTTCATCGCTTTTCGCGTCCTGAAAGTTCATCGCTTTTCGTGTGCTGAATTTTTGTTGCTTTTTGCCTGCTTCATTTTCATCGCTTTTCGCATCCTGAAGGTTCGTCGCTTTTTGCATGCTGAATTTTCATCGCTTTCTGCATGCTGAATTTTCGTCGCTTTTCACGTGTTGAATTTTCGTAGCTTTTCACAGGCTCTATTTCCGTCGCTTTTCGCGTGCTGAAATTTCGTCACTTTTCATGTCCTGAAATTTCGATGTTTATGCGTCCTGATGTTTCGTTGCTTTTCGTGTCCTGAATTTACGTCACTTTTCGCGTCCTGAATTTACGTCGATTTTCGTCGCTTTTAACGTGCGGAATTTTTGTCACTTTTCGCATGCTGGATTTTCGTCGCTTTTCACATCCGGAAGGTTCGTCACTTTTCACGTGCTGAATTTTCGTCGCTTTCTGCATGCTGAATTTTGTCGCTTTTAGCGTGCTGAATTTTCGTCGCTTTTCACATTCTGAAATTGCGTCACTTTTCGCGTGCTGAATTTTCATCGATTTTAGCTTCCTGCTTTGTCGCTTTTCGCGTGCTGAATTTTCGTCACTTTTTGCGTGCTGAATTTTCGTTGGTTTTTGCTTCCTGAAGGTTCCTCTCTTTTCGCGTGCTGAATTTCCATCGCTTTTCGCATACTGAATTTTCATAGCTTTTCGCAGGCTAAATTTCCGTCGCTTTTCACGTTCTGAAATTTCGTCACTTTTCATGTCCTGAAATTTCGATGTTTATGCGTCCTGATGTTTCGTTGCTTTTCGTGTCCTGAATTTACGTCACTTTTCGCGTCCTGAATTTACGTCGATTTTCGTCGCTTTTAACGTGCGGAATTTTCGTCACTTTTCGCATGCTGGATTTTCGTCGCTTTTCACATCCGGAAAGTTCGTCACTTTTCACGTGCTGAATTTTCGTCGCTTTCTGCATGCTGAATTTTGTCGCTTTTAGCGTGCTGAATTTTCGTCGCTTTTCACATTCTGAAATTGCGTCACTTTTCGCGTGCTGAATTTTCATCGATTTTAGCTTCCTGGTTTGTCGCTTTTCGCGTGCTGAATTTTCGTCACTTTTTGCGTGCTGAATTTTCGTTGGTTTTTGCTTCCTGAAGGTTCCTCTCTTTTCGCGTGCTGAATTTTCATCGCTTTTCGCATACTGAATTTTCGTCGCCTTTCGTGTGCCGAAATTTTCGTCGCTTTTCACGTTCTGAAATTTTGTTGCTTTGTGCGTCCTGTAATTTTGTCGCTTTTTGAATGCTGAATTTTTGTCGCTTTTTGTGTGCTGAAATTTCGGCACTTTTCGTGTGCTAAATTTTCGTCGCGTTTTGCGTCCTGAAGGTTCGTCACTTTTCACGTGCTGAATTTTCATCGCTTTTCGCATCTTGAAGGTTCGTCAATTTTCGCGTACTGAATTTTAGTCGCTTTTGGCGTCTTGAACTTTTGTCGCCTTTCACATCCTGAATTTATGTCGCTTTTGGCATTTTTAATTTTCGTCGACTTTCGCACCCTGAAGGTTCGTCACTTTTCGGGTGATGAATTTTCATCGCTTCTCGCATGCTGAATTTTCGTCGCTTTTCGTGTGCTGAAATTTCGTCGTCTCTCAAGTCCTGAAATTTCATCGCTTCTTGCATGCTGAATTTTGGTCGCTTTTCTTGTGCTGAAATTTCGTTGCTTTTCACGTTCTGAAGTTTCGTCGGTTTATGCGTCCTGCAATTTTGTTGTTTTTTGCATGCTGAATTTTCATTGCTTTTTGTCCTGAAATTTCTGCACTTTTCGTGTGCTAAATTTTTGTGTGCTGAATTTTTGTAGCTTTTCTTGTACTGAAATTTAGTCGCATTTCATGTCCTGAAATTTTGTCGCTTTTCGTGTCCTGAAATTTTGTAGCTTTTCGCTTGCTGAATTTTCATCGCTTTTCATGTGCTGAAATTCCGTCACTTTTCGCGTCCTGAAATTCCGTCACTTTTCACGTCCTGAAGGTTCGTCGCTTTTCGCATGTTGAATTTTCGTAGCTTTTTGCGTGGTGAAATTTCATTGCGTTTCGCGTCCTGAATTTTTGTCACTTTTCGTGTGCTGAATTTACGTCATTTTTCGCGTGCTAAATCTTCGTCTCTTTTCGCGTCCTGAAGGTTCGTCAATTTTCACGTGCTAAATTTTCGTCTCTTTACTCGTCCCGAAGGTTCCTTGCTTTTAATGTGCTGAAATTTCGTCACTTTTCGCATGCTGGATTTTCGTCGCTTTTCGCTTCCTGAAGGTTCGTCACTTTTCACGTGCTGAATTTTCATCGCTTTTCGCAGGCTAAATATCCGTCGCTTTTTGCGTGCTGAAATTTCGTGGCTTTTTACTTCCTGAAATTTCGTTGCTTTATGCATCCTGATGTTTCGTCGCTTTTCGTGTACTGAATTTATGTCGCTTTTCGCATGCTGAATTTTTGTCGCTTTTCGCATGCTGAATTTTTGTCGCTTTTCGCGTGTTGAATTTTTGTAGCTTTTCACGTTCTGAAATTTCGTCACTTTTCGTGTGCTGAATTTTCATCGCTTTTTGCTTCCTGGTTTGTCGCTTTTCATGCTGAATTTTCATCACATTTTGCGTGCTGAATTTTCGTTGGTTTTATTCCCTAAGGTTCCTCTCTTTTCGCGTGCTGAATTTTCGTCGCTTTACGCATGCTGAATTTTCGTCGCTTCGTGTGCTAAAATGTAGTTGCTTTTCACATTCTGAAATGTCGTCGCTTTATGCGTCCTGTAATTTTGTCGCTTTTTGCATGCTGAATTTTCGTGGCTTTTTATGTGCTGAAATTTCGGCGCTTTTCGTGTGCTAAATTTTCATCGCTTTTTGCGTCCTGAAGGATCGTCGCTTTTCACGTGCTGAATTTTCATCACATCACTTTTGGCATTTTTAATTTTCGTCGCCTTTTGCATCCTGAAGGTTCGTCACTTTTCGTGTGCTGAATTTTCATCGCTTCTCGCATGCTGAATTTTCGTCGCTTTTCGTGTGCTGAAATTTCGTCGTCTTTCACGTCCTGAAATGTTGTCGCTTTATGCGTCTTGAAATTTCGTTGCTTTTCGTGTCCTGAATTTACATCGCTTTACATGTGCTTCATTTTTGTCGCTTTTCATGTGCTTAATTTTTGTCGCTTTTCCCGTGATTCATTTTCATCACTTTTCGCGTCCTGAATGTTTGTCGCTTTTCGCATGCTGAATTGTTGTCACTTTTCGTGTGCTGAATTTTCGTCGCTTTTTGCGTCCTGAAGGTTCTTCGCTTTTCGCATGCTGAATTTTAATCGCTTTCTTCATGCTGAATTTTCGTCGCTTTTTGCGTGCTGAATTTTCGGCGCTTTTTGCATCCTGAAGGTTCGTCGCTTTTAACGTGCTGAATTTCCATCACTTTTCACGTTCTGAAATGTCGTCACTTTTCTCGTGCTGAATTTTCGTCGCTTTCCGCGTCCTGAATGTTCGTCGCTTTTAACGTGCTGAATTTTCATCACTTTAAGCATGCTGGATTATCGTCGCTTTTTCCGTGCTTCATTTTCATCGCTTTTCGCGTCCTGAAAGTTCATCGGTTTTCGCGTGCTGAATTTTTGTTGCTTTTCGCCTGCTTGATTTTCATCGCTTTTCGCGTCCTGAAGGTACGTCGCTTTTTGCATGCTGAATTTTCATCGCTTTCTGCATGCTGAATTTTGGTCGTTTTCGCATGCTGAATTTTCGTAGCTTTTCGCAGGCTCTATTTCCGTTGCTTTTCGCGTGCTGAAATTTCGTCGCTTTTCATGTCCTGAAATTTCGATGTTTATGCGTCCTGATGTTTTGTTGCTTTTTGTGTCCTGAATTTACGTCACTTTTCGTGTCCTGAATTTACGTCGATTTTCGTCGCTTATAACGTACGGAATTTTCGTCACTTTTCGCATGCTGGATTTTCGTCGCTTTTCGCATCCGGAAGGTTCTTCACTTTTCACGTGCTGAATTTTCGTCGCTTTCTGCATGCTGAATTTTTGTCGCTTTTCACATTCTGAAATTGCGTCACTTTTCGCGTGCTGAATTTTCATCGCTTTTAGCTTCCTGAAGGTTTGTCACTTTTCGCGTGCTGAATTTTCGTCACTTTTTGCGTGCTGAATTTTCGTTGGTTTTTGCGTCCTGAAGGTTCCTCTCTTTTCGCGTGCTGAATTTTCATCGGTTTTTGCATGCTGAATTTTCGTCGCCTTTCGTGTGCTGAAATTTCGTCGCTTTTCACGTTCTGAAATTTCGTTGCTTTATGCGTCCTGTAATTTTGTCGCTTTTTGCATGCTGAATTTTTGTCGCTTTTTGTGTGCTGAAATTTCGGCGCTTTCGTGTGCTAAATTTTTGTCGTGTTTTGCGTCCTGAAGGTTCGTCACTTTTCACGTGCTGAATTTTCGTCGCTTTTCGCACCCTGAATGTTCGTCAATTTTCGCGTACTGAATTTTAGTCGCTTTTGGCGTCCTGAACTTTTGTCGCCTTTCGCATCTTGAATTTACGTTGCTTTTGGCATTTTGAATTTTCGTCGCCTTTCGCACCCTGAAGGTTCGTCACTTTTCGGGTGCTGAATTTTCATCGCTTCTCGCATGCTGAATTTTCGTCGCTTTTCGTGTGCTGAAATTTCGTCATCTCTCAAGTCCTGAAATTTCATCGCTTTTAGCATGCTGAATTTTCGTTGCTTTTCTTGTGCTGAAATTTCGTTGCTTTTCACGTTCTGAAATTTCGTCGCTTTATGCGTCGTGCAATTTTGTTGTTTTTTGCATGCTGAATTTTCGTCGCTTTTTGTGCTGAAATTTCGGCGCTTTTCGTGTGCTCAATTTTTGTGTGCTGAATTTTTGTAGCTTTTCTTGTGCTGAAATTTAGTCGCATTTCACGTCCTGAAATTTTGTCGCTTTTCGTGTCCTGAAATTTTGTAGCTTTTCGCTTGCTGAATTTTCATCGCTTTCCATGTGCTGAAATTTCATCACTTTTCGAATCCTGAAATTGCATCATTTTTCACATCCTGGTTCGTCGCTTTTCGCATGCTGAATTTTCGTAGCTTTTTGCGTGGTGAAATTTCGTTACGTTTCGCGTCCTGAAGGTTCCTCTCTTTTCGCGTGCTGAATTTTCATCGCTTTTCGCATGCTGAATTTTCGTCGCCTTTCGTGTGCTGAAATTTCGTCGCTTTTCACGTTCTGAAATTTCGTTGGTTTAAGCGTCCTGTAATTTTGTCGCTTTTTGCATGCTGAATTTTTGTCGCTTTTTGTGTGCTGAAATTTCGGCGCTTTCGTGTGCTAAATTTTCGTCGCGTTTTGCGTCCTGAAGGTTCGTCACTTTTCACGTGCTAAATTTTCGTCGCTTTTCACATCCTAAAGGTTCGTCAATTTTCGCGTACTGAATTTTAGTCGCTTTTGGCGTCCTGAAATTTTGTCGCCTTTCGCATCCTGAATTTACGTCGTTTTTGGCATTTTGAATTATCGTCGCCTTTCGCACCCTGAAGGTTCGTCACTTTTCGGGTGCTGAATTTTCATCGCTTCTCGCATGCTGAATTTTCGTCGCTTTTCGATTGCTGAAATTTCGTCGTCTCTCAAGTCCTGAAATTTCATCGCTTTTAGCATGCTGAATTTTCGTCGCTTTTCTTGTGCTGAAATTTCGTTGCTTTTCACGTTCTGAAATTTCGTCGCTTTATGCGTCCTGCAATTTTGTTGTTTTTTGGATGCTGAATTTTCGTCGCTTTTTGTGCTGAAATTTCTGCGCTTTTAGTGTGCTAAATTTTTGTGTGCTGAATTTTTGTAGCTTTTCTTGTGCTGAAATGTAGTCGCATTTCACGTCCTGAAATTTTGTCGCTTTTCGTGTCCTGAAATTTTGTAGCTTTTCGCTTGCTGAATTTTCATCGCTTTTCATGTGCTGAAATTTCGTCACTTTTCGCATCCTGAAATTCCATCATTTTTCACGTCCTGAAGGTTCGTCGCTTTTCGCACGCTGAATTTTCGTAGCTTTTTGCGTGGTGAAATTTCGTTGCGTTTCACGTCCTGAAGGTTCCTCTCTTTTCGCGTGCTGAATTTTCATCGCTTTTCGCATGCTGAATTTTCGTCGCGTTTCGTGTGCTGAAATTTCGTCGCTTTTCACGTTCTGAAATTTCGTTGCTTTATGCGTCCTGTAATTTTGTCGCTTTTTGCATGCTGAATTTTTGTCGCTTTTTGTGTGCTGAAATTTCGGCGCTTTCGTGTGCTAAATTTTCGTCGCGTTTTGCATCCTGAAGGTTCGTCACTTTTCACGTGCTAAATTTTCGTCGCTTTTCACATCCTAAAGGTTCGTCAATTTTCACGTACTGAATTTTAGTCGCTTTTGGCATCCTGAAATTTTGTCGCCTTTCGCATCCTGAATTTACGTCGTTTTTGGCATTTTGAATTATCGTCGCCTTTCGCACCCTGAAGGTTCGTCACATTTCGGGTGCTGAATTTTCATCGCTTCTCGCATGCTGAATTTTCGTCGCTTTTCGATTGCTGAAATTTCGTCGTCTCTCAAGTCCTGAAATTTCATCGCTTTTAGCATGCTGAATTTTCGTCGCTTTTCTTGTGCTGAAATTTCGTTGCTTTTCACGTTCTGAAATTTCGTCGCTTTATGCGTCCTGCAATTTTGTTGTTTTTTGCATGCTGAATTTTCGTCGCTTTTTGTGCTGAAATTTGTGCGCTTTTAGTGTGCTAAATTTTTGTGTGCTGTATTTTTGTAGCTTTTCTTGTGCTTAAATGTAGTCGCATTTCACGTCCTGAAATTTTGTCGCTTTTCGTGTCCTGAAATTTTGTAGCTTTTCGCTTGCTGAATTTTCATCGCTTTTCATGTGCTGAAATTTCGTCACTTTTCGCATCCTGAAATTCCATCATTTTTCACGTCCTGAAGGTTCGTCGCTTTTCGCATGCTGAATTTTCGTAGCTTTTTGCGTGGTGAAATTTCGTTGCGTTTCGCGTCCTGAAGGTTCCTCTCTTTTCGCGTGCTGAATTTTCATCGCTTTTTGCATGCTGAATTTTCGTCGCGTTTCGTGTGCTGAAATTTCGTCGCTTTTCACGTTCTAAAATTTCGTTGCTTTATGCGTCCTGTAATTTTGTCGCTTTTTGCATGCTGGATTTTTGTCGCTTTTTGTGTGCTGAAATTTCGGTGCTTTCGTGTGCTAAATTTTCGTCGCGTTTTGCGTCCTGAAGGTTCGTCACTTTTCACGTGCTGAATTTTTGTTCCTTTTCGCATCCTGAAGGTTCGTCAATTTTCGCGTACTGAATTTTAGTTGCTTTTGGCATCCTGAACTGTTGTCGCCTTTCGCATCCTGAATTTACGTCGCTTTTGGCATTTTTAATTTTCATCGCCTTTCACACCCTGAAGGTTCGTCACTTTTCGGGTGCTGAATTTTCATCGCTTCTCGCATGCTGAATTTTCATCGCTTTTCGTGTGCTGAAATTTCGGCATCTCTCAAGTCCTGAAATTTCATCGCTTTTAGCATGCTGAATTTTCGTCGCTTTTCTTGTGCTGATATTTCGTTGCTTTTCACGTTCTGAAATTTCGTCGCTTTATGCGTCCTGCAATTTTGTTGTTTTTTGCATGCTGAATTTTCGTCGCTTTGTGTGCTGAAATTTAGTTGCTTTTCACGTTCTGAAATGTCATCGCTTTATGCGTCCTGTAATTTTGTCGCTTTTTGCATGCTGAATTTTCGTGGCTTTTTGTGTGCTGAAATTTCGGCACTTTTCTTGTGATAAATTTTCATCGCTTTTTGCGTCCTGAAGGATCGTCGCTTTTCACGTGCTGAATTTTCATCGCATCACTTTTGGCATTTTGAATTTTCATCGCCTTTTGCATCCTGAAGGTTCGTCACTTTTCGCGTGCTGAATTTTCATCGCATCTTGCATGCTGAATTTTCGTTGCTTTTCGTGTGTTGAAATTTCGTCGTCTTTCACGTCCTGAAATGTTGTCGCTTTATGCGTCTTGAAATTTCGTTGCTTTTCGTGTCCTGAATTTACGTTGCTTTACATGTGCTTCATTTTCGTCGCTTTTCATGTGCTTCATTTTCATCGCTTTTCCCGTACTTCATTTTCATCACTTTTCGCGTCCTGAATGTTTGTCGCTTTTCGCATGCTGAATTGTTGTCACTTTTCGCGTGCTGAATTTTTGTAGCTTTTCATGTGCTGAAATATAGTCGCATTTAGCGTCCTGAAATTTCATCACTTTTTGCGTCCTGAATTTATGTCGCATTTCATGTCCTGAAATATAGTTACTTTTCGCGTCTTGAAATTTCGTCGCTTTTCGTGTCCTGAAATTTTGTAGCTTTTCGCGTCCTGAATTTATGTTGCTTTTTGTATGCTGAATTTTCGTCACTTTTCGCGTGCTGGATTTTCGTCACTTTTCGCGTGCTGGATTTGCGTCGCTTTTCACATCCTGAAGGTTCGTCAATTTTCTCGTACTGAATTTTAGTCGCTTTTGGCATCCTGAACTTTTGTCGCTTTTCGCATCCTGAATTTACGTCGCTTTTCGCATCCTGAAGGTTCGTCAATTTTCTCGTACTGAATTTTAGTCGCTTTTGGCGTCCTGAACTTTAGTCGCTTTTCGCATCCTGAATTTACGTCGCTTTTGGCAATTTGAATTTTCGTCGCTTTTCGCATCCTGAAGGTTCGTCACTTTCCGCGCGCTGAATTTTCATCGCTTCTTGCATGCTGAATTTTTGTCGCTTTTCGTGTGCTGAAATTTCGTTGTCTCTCACGTCCTGAAATTTCATCGCTTTATGCGTCTTGAAATTTCGTTGCTTTTCATGTCCCGAATTTACGTCGCTTTTCATGTGCTTCATGTTCGTCGCTTTTCCCGTGCTTCATTTTCATCGCTTTTCGCGTCCTGAAGGTTCATCGCTTTTCACATGGTGAATTTTCGTCGCTTTTCTCGTTCTGAAATTGCGTCACTTTTCGCGTGTTGAATTTTCATCGCTTTTCGCTTTCTGCAGGTTTGTCACTTTTCGCGTGCTGAATTTTTGTCACTTTTTGCGTGCTGAATTTTCGTTGGTTTTAGCGTCCTGAATGTTCCTCTCTTTTCGCGTGCTGAATTTTCATTGGTTTTAGCGTCCTGGTTCCTCTCTTTTATGCATCCTGAAATTTCGTCGCTTTTCGCATCCTGAATTTACGTCGCTTTTGTCGTTTTGAATTTTTGTCGCCTTTTGCATCCTGAATTTTCATCGCTTTTCGCATGCAGAATTTTTGTCGCTTTCCGCAGGCTGAATTTTCATCAGTTTTCGTGTGCCGAAATTTCGTCGCTTTTTACGTCATGAAATTTTGACGTTTCAAGCGTCCTGAACTTTTGTCACATTTCGTATCCTGAATTTTCGTCGTTTTTCACGTGCTGAATTTTCGTCGCTTTTCGCGTTCTGAAGGTTCGTCACTTTTCGCATGCTGAATTTCATCGCTTTTCGCAGGCTGAATTTTCGTCGCTTTTCACGTCCTGAAATTTCGTTGCGTTTCACATCCATAAATTTCGTCGCTTTTCACGTCCTGAAATTTCGTCGCTTTATGCGTCCTGAGGTTTCGTCGCTTTTCGTGTCCTGAATTTACGTTGCTTTTCGTGTGCTAAATTTTCGTTGCTTTTCTCGTGCTGAATTTTTGTCGCTTTTCGCATGCAGAATTTTTGTCGCTTTTAGCGTGTTTCATTTTCATCGCTTTTCGCGTCCTAAATTTTCATCGCTTTTTGCGTGCTAAATTTTCGTCGCTCTTTGAATGCTGAATTTTCCTTGCTTTTTGCGTGCTGAAATTTCATCGCTTTTCGCATCCTGGTTTGTCGCTTTTCACGTGCAGAACTTTCAGCACTTTTCGTGTGCTCAATTTTCATCGCTTTCGCTTCCTGGTTCGTCATTTTTCACGTGCTGAAATTTCATTGCATTTCGCGTCCTGAATTTTTGTCACTTTTCGTGTGCCGAATTTACTTCGCTTATCTCGTGCTAAATATTCGTCGCATTTCGCGTCCTGAAGGTTCATCACTTTTTGCGTGCTGAATTTTCATTGCTTATAGCAGGCTGAATTTTCGTCGCTTTTCGCGTGATGAATTTCATTGCTTTTCACTTCCTGAAATTGCGTAGCTTTATGCGTCCTGAAGTTTTGTCGCCTTTCGTGTTCTGAATATACGTCGCTTTTCGTGTGCTGATTTTCGTCACTTTTCGTGTGCTTAATTTACTTTGCTTATCTCGTCCTAAATTTTCGTCGCTTTACGCGACCTGAAGATTCGTCATTTTTCATGTGCTATATTTTCATTGCTTTACTCAGGCTGAATTTTTGTCGCTTTTCGCGTGCTGAAATTTCATTGCTTTTCATGTCCTGAAATTGCGTCGCTTTATGCATCCAGAATTTTTGTCACATTTCACGTCCTGAAATTTCTTCACTTTTCAGCCCTGAATTTTCGTCACTTTTCCTGTGCTGAACTCTTGTCGCTTTTCGCGTGCTGATTTTTCATTGATTTTCGCATGCTGAAATGTCGTCACTTTTTGCGTGCTGATTTTTCGTCGCTTTTCGCGTCGTGTAGGTTCGTCACTTTTCACGTGCTGAATTTTCATCGCTTTTCGCGTCCTGAAGGTTAATGACTTCACGTGCTGAATTTTCGTCATTTTTGGCGTCCTGGTTCATCACTTTTCGTGTGCCGAAATTTTGTCGCTTTTCATATCCTGGAATTTTGTCATCATGTGTCCTGAACTTTTATCGCTTTTCACATCCTAAATTTACGTCGCTTTTGGCATTTTGAATTTTCGTCGCCTTTTACATCCTGAAGGTGTAAATCACTTCAAAGCATATAAGATTTACTTTAACTTGACAGCGTTACAGAGCGAGGTGTTGTCAGTTCATCCTGGCTGCTTCAACTAACGGTGCTGGGAATGGGCGTTAGTATAAATGTTATAATGGGGTGGAGTTAGTGATGCTAGCTAAGTGTGATTGATTCACATGCATCATCAATCTACATCCTTCCCCCTAAAGATTAAAAGCATATTAAACATACTCGCCAAACCTGTCTGGTGGTCTACTAACACGGCCCCAACGTGTGCGGACCCAACCATCCCCTCCCTCAACTGAAGGATGAGGCGGAGAGGCTGAAGGTGATAACCGCACGGGAGAGGATTGTGGTGACCGAGGGGGGAAACATGCGGTGGGTGAAACCCCGTGGTTAGTGGAGACCGATAGACGTGGGGGAGTGCCAGGCATGCGGGGACGGGCGGGAGACATTGTGGAAGGCGGCTGGAACTGGAGTGGCGGAGCATATGGATCGGCAGGCGGCAGTCGGGGCTCCTTCACAGCAAGCAGGTGTTGACGACTTCTCCGGTAAACCGCTCCCTCACAGTCCACAAGGTACGATCGCGGCTCATCAGTCGGGCGCACAACAACGCCCAGATGAGAATGACCAGTTGGAGTTCGCAAACGGACGACCTGGCCCGGCAGTAGAGGCTGGAGTTGTCTGCTGGAGCTGTCTTATGACCGTTTCTGGGTATCGTGCTTCTCTTGGAGACGTTGCTGGATAGTGGCGGGCTTCAACACCCGAGGAACCAGCTGCTGTTGTGCGATGGGGACCGGAGACCTCGTCACCCTCGATAGCAGCCGCTGTGCTGGTGACCCCAAGATTCCGTCTCTCGCAATGTTTATGAGATTCAGTAGATCGAGATAGACGTCAGACTTTGAAATGCGCGCTCCCTCCAGCAAGTGCTTGGCGCTCCTGACAGCGCGTTTAGCAAGTCCATTACTCTGTGGATACTCGGGACTGCTTGTGACGTGCTGAAAGTTCCATCGGTAAGCGAAAAGCTTGAACAAGTGGCTGGTGAACTGTGGACCATTGTCGGTTCTCAGAATAACAGGAATGCCATGGTCTGAGACATGTCTTTTCAGCTTCCTGATGACCTTTACAGATATCGTCACTGTAGCATCAGAGTTCTTGGCAGCAGCATGCTGTAACATGTAAACAGTAGGATCGCCTTGCGAGTCAAATGAAATACATTCAGGGGCGGGTTCGAGCTGGAAATGGGGAGTCAGTATGTTGCTGTCTCGTTGCAAAAAATTGAGATTAGACTTGGGACTGGACGCATTCTTGCCTCGGGCCCTGATAGCAGCCCGACAGGCTGAGGCAGTGATTTAGCTTTTTGCAGTAATTGCAAGCCTTCCCGAGGGCGGGGCATGTGGATTGCCTGCTGTGTAGATAGCCGCAGTTAGGACATTTCTGTGAAGGAACGCTGAGAGCTGCCTGGCTAGCTTGGATCTTAGATCGGCTGTTATCTATGTATGTCCGCTGCCTAGTGAGGCCCATCAGATTGATGGTATTGCTTTCATGCGGAATGTCTATAGGATCAACAAGTTCAGCCGTTCTACATGCATGGGCCGCGTCGTCTAGCGATAACTCTGGCCGTCTCAAGAGCTCTGATCTGAGCTTTTGATCGGTGATACCATTCACTAAAATATCCCTCGTTAACTGATCAGTCAACTGATCCGCTGGCATTTCCTGAAATCGACAACGTTGTGCTAGATACATCAAAGAGGAAATATATGCGTCCACTCATTCCCCGGGAAGTTGACGACGAGAGAAAAACCTTGCCCTGTCCAAAATGTGATTTGAGGGCAGGTCACAGATCTGAGCCAGTTTACGCAGCAAAACATTAGGGTCAGTGGGAGACTCCGCCGGTGTAATTACCTGGTCCTGGGCATCACGGATAGCCGGAGCATAACGGAATGTTCTGGATCGGCGAAGGGCACCAGGTCCCGCAAGGTTGAGCAAGAGAGAGGCCTTAACAGCATCTGGTTCATTTCGGTGTACAATGTTCATGTAGTGCTGGCAATCAATTTCAAACGTGGCCCAGCGTTCGCTGATATCGGCATCAAAGACAAGAGGCTCAGGCTTCCGACAAGAAGAAGCCATCGTAAAGTAAAGCAAAACTCACAATAGATAAAATAAAAACCGTTATACAAGAGGAGTGGGTAGGACCACATCTGACGCCATGTAAATCACTTCAACGCATATAAGATTTACACACATCTTTATTCAGCACTTTAACTTGGCAGCGTTACAGAGCGAGGTGTTGTCAGTTCATCCTGGCTGCTTCAACTAACGGTGCTGGGAATGGGCGTTAGTATAAATGTTATAATGGGGTGGAGTTAGTGATGCTAGCTAAGTGTGATTGATTCACATGCATTATCAATCTACAGAAGGTTCATCATTTTTCGCGAGCTGAAATTTCGTCACTTCTCGCATGCTGAATTTTCGTCGCTTTTCGTGAGCTGAAATTTCATCGCCTTTCACGTCCTGAAATTTACGTGTCCTGAATTTACGTCGCTTTTCATGTGCTTCATTTTCGTCGCTTTTCGCGTGCTTCATTTTCATCACTTTTCGCGTCCTGAAGGTTTGTCGCTTTTCGCATGCTGAATTTTTGTCACTTTTCGTGTGCTGAATTTTTGTAGCTTTTCACGTCCTGAAATTTAATCGCTTTTTGCATCCTGAATTTTTGTCACATTTCACCGCCTAAATTTTCGTCACATTTCCTGTGCTGAACTCTTGTCACTTTTCGTGTGCTGATGTTTCGTCGCTTTTCGCGTCGTGAATTTTTGTCGCTTTTCTCGTCCTGAAATTTCGTCACTTTTCGGATCCTGAATTTATGCTGCTTTTGGCATTTTTAATTGTTTTCGCCTCTTGCGTCCTGAATTTTCGTCACTTTTCGCATCCTGAATTTTCGTCACTTTTCGTGTGCTGAATTTTCGTCGCTTTTCGCGTCCTGAATTTTCGTCGCTTTTTGTGTGCTGAAATTTCAGCGCTTTTCACGACCTGAAATTGTGTCGCTTTTCACGTCAAGAATTTTCGTCGCTTTTCATGTCCTGAATTTTCATCGCATTTCTAGTCCTGAAGGTTCGTCACTTTTGGCGAAATTTTGTCACTTTTCGTGTCCTGAAATTTTGTCGCTTCATGCGTCCTGAACTCTTGTCACTTTTCGTATCCTAAATTTTCGTTGTGTTTCGCGTGCTGAATTTTCGTCGCTTTTCACGTCCAGCAGGTTTGTTGCTTTTCGCGTGCTGTGTTTTCGTCGCTTTTCTTGTGCTGAAATTTCATCACTTTTCGCGTTTCTTTTTCATCGCTTTTCGCGTCCTGAAGGTTCGTCGCATTTTGCATGCTTCTTTTTCATTGCTTTTCGCATGCTAAATTTTCGTCTCTTTTCGCATGCTGAATTTTCGTCACATTTCACGTGCTGAATTTTCGTCACTTTTCACGTTCTGAAATTTCGTCACTTTTTGCGTGCTGAATTTTCGTCGCTTTTCGTGTGCTGAAATTTCGTCGCTTTTCACCTTCTGAAATTTCGTCGCTTTATGCATCCTGTAATTTTGTTGCTTTTCGCATGCTGAATTTTCATCACTTTTTGTGTGCTGAAATTTCGCTGCTTTTCGTGTGCTGAAATTTTGTCGCTTTTCATGTCCTGAAATGTCGTCACTTTTTGCGTGCTAAATTTTCTTCACTTTTCACGTCCTGAAATGTTGTCACTTTTTGCGTGCTGAATTTTCGTTGGTTTTCATGTGCTAAATTTTGTCGCTTTTCATGTAATGAAATTTTGTCACTTCATGCGTCCTGAACTTTTGTCGCTTCTCGCATCCTGCATTTTCGTCGCATTTGGCATTTTGAATTTTCATCGCCTTTCACATCCAAGGTTCGTCACTTTTCACTGGAAATTTCATTGATTTTCGTGTCCTGAATTTACGTCGCTTTTCATGTGCTTCATTTTCGTCGCTTTTCACGTGCTTCATTTTCATCACTTTTCGCGTCCTGAAGGTTTGTCGCTTTTCGCATGCTGAATTTTTGTCACTTTTTGCGTGCTGAATTTTCGTTGGTTTTAGCGTCCTGAATGTTCCTCTCTTTTCGCGTGCTGAATTTTCATTGGTTTTAGCGTCCTGGTTCCTCTCTTTTTGCGTGCTGAATTTTCGTCACTTTTCGCATGCTGAATTTACGTCGCCTTTCATTTGCTGAAATTTAGTCGCAATTCGCATCCTGAAATTTCGTCACTTTTTGCGTCTTGAAATTTCGTCGCTTTTCGTGTCCTGAAATTTTGTAGCTTTTCGCGAGCTGAATTTTCATCGTTTTTCGTGTGCTGAAATTTCGTCACTTTTCGAGTCCTGAAATTTCATCACTTTTCGTGTGCCGAAATTTTGTCACTTTTCCTGTCCTGAAATTTTAACGCTTCATGCGTCCTGAACTTTTGTCGCTTTTCGTATCCTGAATTTTCGTCGTTTTTTTGTGTGCTGAATTTTCGTTGCTTTTCACATCCTGCAGGTTTGTTGCTTTCGCGTGCTGAATTTTCGTCACTTTTATTGTGCTGAAATTTCGTTGCTTTTCACATCCTGAGATTTAGTTGCAATTCACGTTCTGAATTTCCGTCGCTTTTCCTGTGCTGAAATGTTGTCGCTTATCGCGTCCTGTAATTTCGACGCTTTATGCATCCTGATTTTGTCGCTTTTTTGTCCTGAATTTATGTCGCTTTTGGTGTTTTGAATTTTTCTCGCCTTTCGCGTCTTGAATTTTCGTTACTTTTCGCGTGTTGAATTTTCGTCGCTTTTCGCGTTCTGAAGGTTCGTCACTTTTCGTGTGCCCAAATTTTGTCACTTTTCCTGTCCTGAAATTTTGATGCTTCATGCGTCCTGAACTTTTGTCGCTTTTCGTATCCTGAATTTTCGTCGTTTTTTGCATGCTGAATTTCTCTTGCTTTTCGTGTGTTGAAATTCCATCACTTTTCCTGTGCTGAAATATCATCACATATCACGTGCTGATATTTCATCGCATTTCGCATCCCGAAGGTTCGTCGCTTTTCGCATGCTAAATGTTTGTAACTTTTCGCGTACTGAATTTTCGTCGCTTTTCGCGTCCTGAAGGTTCGTCACATTTCACGTGCTGAATTTTCATAGCTTTTTGCAGGCTAAATTTTTCATCGCTTTTCGCGTGCTGAAATTTCGACGCTTTTCACGTCCTGATATTACGTTGCTTTATGCGTCCTGATGTTTTGTCGCTTTTCGTGTCCTGAATTTACTTCGCTTTTCGTGTGTTGAATTTTCGTTGCTTTTTGTGTGCTGAATTTTCGTCGCTTTTCACGTTCTGAAATATCGTCAATTTTCACGTGCTGAATTTTCGTCACTGTTCGCTTCCTGAAGGTTCTTCGCTTTACGTGTGCTGAATTTTTGTCACTTTTCGCGTGCTGAATTTTCGTTGGTTTTAGCGTCCTGAAGGTTCCTCTCTTTTCACGTGCTGAATTTTAGTCGCTTTTCGCATGCTGAATTTTCGTCGTTTTTCGTGTGCTGAAATATTGCCGTTTTTTGTGTGCTGAAATTTCGTCACTTTTCACGTTCTGAAATTTTGTCACTTTATGCGTCCTGTAATTTTGTCGTTTTTTGCATGCTGAATTTTCGTCGCTTTCTGTGTGCTGAAAATCTGGCGCTTTTCGTGTGCTGAAATTTCATTGCTTTTCACGTCCTGAAATTGTGCCGTTTTATGTGTCCTGAAGTTTTGTCGCCTTTTCGCATCCTGAATTTACGTCGCTATACGTGTGCTGATTTTCGTCGCTTTTCGTGTGCTTAATTGTTGTAGCTTTTCACATCCTGAAATGTCATCGCTTTTTGCATCCTGAATTTTTGACACATTTCACGTCCTGAAACGTCTTCGCTTTTCGCGTACTGAAATGTTGTCACTTTTCGCGTGCTGACTTTGCATCGCTTTTCACATCATGAACGTTCGTCGCTATTCGCGTGCTGAATTTTTGGTGTTTTTCGCGTGCAGAATTTACGTCGCTTTTCGTGTGCTGAAATTCCGTCGCTATTTGCGTCCTGAATTTTTGTCGCTTTTCTCATCCTGAAATTTCATCGCTTTTTACATCCTGAATTTATGTCGCTTTTGGCATTTAGAATTTTTTTCGCCTCTTACATCCTGAATTTTCATCACTTTTCATGTGCTGAAATTTCATCGCTTTTCTTGTGCTGAATTTTTGTCGCTTTATGCGTCCTGTAATTTCGTCGCTTTTCGCGTTCTGGTTTACGTCCTTTTGGCTTTTTGAATTTTTTTCACTTTTCGTGTGCTGAATTTTAGTCGCTTTTAGCAGGCTAAATTTTCGTCGCTTTTTGCGTGCTGAAATTTCATTGCTTTTCAAGTCCTGAAATTACGTTGCTTTATGTGTCCTGAGGTTTTGTCGCCTTTCGCGTCTTGAATGCACGTCGCTTTTCGTGTGCTGATTATCTTCGCTTTTCATGTGCTGAAATGTTGTAGCTCTTCACGTCCTGAAATTTCATCGCTTTTTGAATTCTGAATTTTTGTCACATTTCACGGCCTCAAATTTCTTCGCTTTTCGCACCTTGAAATTTCGTCACTTTTCGCGTGCTAAATTTTCATCACTTTACTAAGGCTGGATTTTCGTCGCTTTTCGCGTGCTGAAATTTCATTGCTTTTCATGTCCTGAAATTGTGTCACTTTATGCATCCTGAATATTTGTCACATTTCACGTCCTGAAATATCTTCGCTTTTCGCGCCCTGAATTTTTGTCACTTTTCCTGTGCTTAACTCTTGTCGCTTTTCGCGTGCTGATTTTTCATTGATTTTCGCATGCTGAAATGTCGTCACTTTTTGCGTGCTGACTTTTCGTCACTTTTCGCGTCGTGAAGGTTCGTCGCTTTTCTCGTGCTGAATTTTCGGCGCTTTTCGTGTGCATAATTTCCGTCGCTTTTCGTGTGTTGCAATTTCGTCGCTTTTTGTGTCCTGAATTTTTGTTGCTTTTCTCGTCCTGAAATTTCGTTGCTTTTCGGATCCTGAATTTATGCCTTTTGGCATTTTAAATTTGTTTCGCCTCTTGCCTCCTGAATTTACGTCACTTTTCGAGTGCTGAATTTTCATCTCTTTTCGCGTCCTGACGTTTCATCACTTTTCGCGTGCTGAATTTTCGTCGCCTCACATACGGAATTTCCGTCGCTTTTTGTTTGCTGAAATTTCACGTCCTGAAATTGCGTCGCTTTTCACGTCCTGAATTTTCGTCGCTTTTCATGTCCTGAAGGTTCGTCACTTTTCGTGTGCCCAAATTTTGTCACTTTTCCTGTCCTGAAATTTTGATGCTTCATGCGTCCTGAACTTTTGTCGCTTTTCGTATCCCGAATTTTCGTCGTTTTTTGCATGCTGAATTTCTCTTGCTTTTCGTGTGTTGAAATTTCATCACTTTTCCTGTGCTGAAATATCATCACATATCACGTGCTGATATTTCATCGCATTTCGCGTCCTGAAGGTTCGTCGCTTTTCGCATGCTGAATTTTCGTCGCTTTTCGCGTCCTGAAGGTTCGTCACTTTTCACGTGCTGAATTTTCATAGCTTTTTGCAGGCTAAATTTTTCATCGCTTTTCACGTGCTGAAATTTCGACGCTTTTCACTTCCTGATATTACGTTGCTTTATGCATCCTGATGTTTTGTCGCTTTTCGTGTCCTGAATTTACTTTGCTTTTTGTGTGTTGAATTTTCGTCGCTTTTTGCGTGCTTAATTTTCATCGATTTTCGTGTCCTGAAGGTTCATCGGTTTTCGCATGCTTAATTTTCGTCGCTTTTCGCATGCTGTATTTTCGTCGCTTTTCACATGCTGAATTTTCGTCACATTTCACGTTCTGAAATTTCGTCAATTTTCGCGTGCTGAATTTTCGTCACTGTTCGCTTCCTGAAGGTTCTTCGCTTTACGTGTGCTGAATTTTTGTCACTTTTCGCGTGCTGAATTTTCGTTGGTTTTAGCGTCCTGAAGGTTCCTCTCTTTCCGTGTGCTGAATTTTAGTCGCTTTTCGCATGCTGAATTTTCGTCGTTTTTCGTGTGCTGAAATATTGTCGTTTTTCGTGTGCTGAAATTTCGTCGCTTTTCACGTTCTGAAATTTTGTCACTTTATGCGTCCAGTAACTTTGTCACTTTTTGCATGCTGAATTTTCGTCGCTTTCTGTGTGCTGAAATTCTGGCGCTTTTCGTGTGCTGAAATTTGATTGCTTTTCACGTCCTGAAATTGCATCGTTTTATGCGTCCTGAAGTTTTGTCGCCTGTTCGCATCCTGAATTTACGTCGCTTTACGTGTGCTGATTTTCGTCGCTTTTTGTGTGCTTAATTGTTGTAGCTTTTCACATCCTGAAATGTCATCGCTTTTTGCATCCTGAATTTTTGACACATTTCACGTCCTGAAACTTCTTCGCTTTTCGCGTACTGAAATGTTGTCACTTTTCGCGTGATGAATTTTTGGTGTTTTTCGCGTGCAGAATTTACGTCGCTTTTCGTGTGCTGAAATTCCGTCGCTATTTGCGTCCTGAATTTTTGTCGCTTTTCTCATCCTGAAATTTCATCGCTTTTTACATCCTGAATTTATGTCGCTTTTGGCATTTAGAATTTTTTTCGCCTCTTACATCCTGAATTTTCATCACTTTTCATGTGCTGAAATTTCATCGCTTTTCTTGTGCTGAATTTTTGTCGCTTTATGCGTCCTGTAATTTCGTCGCTTTTCGCGTTCTGTTTTACGTCCTTTTGGCTTTTTGAATTTTTTTCACTTTTCGTGTGCTGAATTTTAGTCGCTTTTAGCAGGCTAAATTTTCGTCGCTTTTTGCGTGCTGAAATTTCATTGCTTTTCAAGTCCTGAAATTACGTTGCTTTATGTGTCCTGAGGTTTTGTCGCCTTTCGCGTCTTGAATGCACGTCGCTTTTCGTGTGCTGATTATCTTCGCTTTTCATGTGCTGAAATGTTGTAGCTCTTCACGTCCTGAAATTTCATCGCTTTTTGAATTCTGAATTTTTGTCACATTTCACGGCCTCAAATTTCTTCGCTTTTCGCACCTTGAAATTTCGTCACTTTTCGCGTGCTAAATTTTCATCACTTTACTAAGGCTGGATTTTCGTCGCTTTTCGCGTGCTGAAATTTCATTGCTTTTCATGTCCTGAAATTGTGTCACTTTATGCATCCTGAATATTTGTCACATTTCACGTCCTGAAATATCTTCGCTTTTCGCGCCCTGAATTTTCGTCACTTTTCCTGTGCTTAACTCTTGTCGCTTTTCGCGTGCTGATTTTTCATTGATTTTCGCATGCTGAAATGTCGTCACTTTTTGCGTGCTGACTTTTCGTCACTTTTCGCGTCGTGAAGGTTCGTCGCTTTTCTCGTGCTGAATTTTCGGCGCTTTTCGTGTGCATAATTTCCGTCGCTTTTCGTGTGTTGCAATTTCGTCGCTTTTTGTGTCCTGAATTTTTGTCGCTTTTCTCGTCCTGAAATTTCGTTGCTTTTCGGATCCTGAATTTATGCCTTTTGGCATTTTAAATTTGTTTCGCCTCTTGCCTCCTGAATTTACGTCACTTTTCGAGTGCTGAATTTTCATCTCTTTTCGCGTCCTGACGTTTCGTCACTTTTCGCGTGCTGAATTTTCGTCGCCTCACATACGGAATTTCCGTCGCTTTTTGTTTGCTGAAATTTCACGTCCTGAAATTGCGTCGCTTTTCACGTCCTGAATTTTCGTCGCTTTTCATGTCCTGAAGGTTCGTCACTTTTCGTGTGCCCAAATTTTGTCACTTTTCCTGTCCTGAAATTTTGATGCTTCATGCGTCCTGAACTTTTGTCGCTTTTCGTATCCCGAATTTTCGTCGTTTTTTGCATGCTGAATTTCTCTTGCTTTTCGTGTGTTGAAATTTCATCACTTTTCCTGTGCTGAAATATCATCACATATCACGTGCTGATATTTCATCGCATTTCGCGTCCTGAAGGTTCGTCGCTTTTCGCATGCTGAATTTTCGTCGCTTTTCGCGTCCTGAAGGTTCGTCACTTTTCACGTGCTGAATTTTCATAGCTTTTTGCAGGCTAAATTTTTCATCGCTTTTCACGTGCTGAAATTTCGACGCTTTTCACTTCCTGATATTACGTTGCTTTATGCATCCTGATGTTTTGTCGCTTTTCGTGTCCTGAATTTACTTTGCTTTTTGTGTGTTGAATTTTCGTCGCTTTTTGCATGCTTAATTTTCATCGATTTTCGTGTCCTGAAGGTTCATCGGTTTTCGCATGCTTAATTTTCGTCGCTTTTCGCATGCTGTATTTTCGTCGCTTTTCACATGCTGAATTTTCGTCACATTTCACGTTCTGAAATTTCGTCAATTTTCGCGTGCTGAATTTTCGTCACTGTTCGCTTCCTGAAGGTTCTTCGCTTTACGTGTGCTGAATTTTTGTCACTTTTCGCGTGCTGAATTTTCGTTGGTTTTAGCGTCCTGAAGGTTCCTCTCTTTCCGTGTGCTGAATTTTAGTCGCTTTTCGCATGCTGAATTTTCGTCGTTTTTCGTGTGCTGAAATATTGTCGTTTTTCGTGTGCTGAAATTTCGTCGCTTTTCACGTTCTGAAATTTTGTCACTTTATGCGTCCAGTAACTTTGTCACTTTTTGCATGCTGAATTTTCGTCGCTTTCTGTGTGCTGAAATTCTGGCGCTTTTCGTGTGCTGAAATTTGATTGCTTTTCACGTCCTGAAATTGCATCGTTTTATGCGTCCTGAAGTTTTGTCGCCTGTTCGCATCCTGAATTTACGTCGCTTTACGTGTGCTGATTTTCGTCGCTTTTTGTGTGCTTAATTGTTGTAGCTTTTCACATCCTGAAATGTCATCGCTTTTTGCATCCTGAATTTTTGACACATTTCACGTCCTGAAACTTCTTCGCTTTTCGCGTACTGAAATGTTGTCACTTTTCGCGTGCTGAATTTTTGGTGTTTTTCGCGTGCAGAATTTACGTCGCTTTTCGTGTGCTGAAATTTCGTCGCTATTTGCGTCCTGAATTTTTGTCGCTTTTCTCATCCTGAAATGTTATCGCTTTTTACATCCTGAATTTATGTCGCTTTTGGCATTTAGAATTTTTTTCGCCTCTTGCATCCTGAATTTTCATCACTTTTCATGTGCTGAAATTTCTTCGCTTTTCTTGTGCTGAATTTTTGTAGCTTTATGCGTCCTGTAATTTCGTCGCTTTTCGCGTTCTGTTTTACGTCCTTTTGGCTTTTTGAATTGTTTTCACTTTTCGTGTGCTGAATTTTAGTCGCTTTTAGCATGCTGAATTTCCATCGCTTTTCACACTGAATTTCCGTCGCTTTTCAAGTGCTGAAATTTTGGCGCTTTTCACATCCTGAAATTTCATCGCTTAATGCGTCCTGAATTTTCGTCGCTTTTTGCGTGCTAAATTTACGTCGCTTTTTGCATGCTGAATTTTCCTTGCTTTTCGCCTGACGAAATGTTGTCACTTTTCCTGTGCTGAAATTTCGTCACTTTTTGCATGCTGAATTTTCCTTGCTTTTGGCGTTGTGAATTTTCGTCATCTTTCGCGTCCTAAATTTTCGTCGCTTTTTGCATGCTGAATTTTCCTTGCTTTTTACCTGACGAAATGTTGTCACTTTTCCTGTGCTGAAATTTCGTCACTTTTTGCATGCTGAATTTTCCTTGCTTTTGGCATTGTGAATTTTCGGTATCTTTCGCGTCCTAAATTTTCGTCGCTTTTTGCATGCTGGATTTTCATCGCTTTTCACAGGATGAATTTTCATCACTTTTCATGTGCTGAAATGTTGTCGCTTTCCTTGTCCTGAAATTTCATGTCTTTATGCGTCCTGAAGTTCCGGCGCTTTTTGCGTCCTGAAATTTTGTCGATTTACGCTTCCTGATATTTCATCGCAATTTGCATCCTGAATGTACATTGCTTTTGCCGTTTTGAATTTTCGGCGCCTTTTGTGTTCTGAATTTTCGTCGCATTTTGCGTGTTCAATTTTCGTCGCTTATTGCATGCTGAAATTTCGTCACTTTTCCTGTGCTGAAATTTCGTCGCTTTTTGCATGCTGAATTTTCCTTGCTTTTGGCGTTGTGAATTTTCGTCATCTTTCGCGTCCTAAATTTCCGTCGCTTTATGCATGCTGAATTTTCCTTGCTTTTCGCCTGACGAAATGTTGTCACTTTTCCTGTGCTGAAATTTCATCACTTTTTGCATGCTGAATTTTCCTTGCTTTTGGCATTGTGAATTTTCGTCATCTTTCGCGTCCTAAATGTTCGTCGCTTTTTGCATGCTGGATTTTCATCGCTTTTCACAGGATGAATTTTCCTCACTTTTCATGTGCTGAAATGTTGTCACTTTCCTTGTCCTGAAATTTCATGTCTTTATGCGTCCTGAAGTTCCGGCGATTTTTGCGTCCTGAAATTTTGTCGATTTACGCTTCCTGATATTTCATCGCATTTTGCATCCTGAATGTACATTAGAAACATAGAAACATAGAAACATAGAAAGTAGGTGCGAGAGTAGACCACCAGGCCCATCGAGCCCGCACCGCCATTCGCTCATGGCTGAACACTAAACAGACACCCTTACCCACAAACAGTAGACACAAGACACAGAACACAAGACACTACCCTCCCCTTTATATCGCTATCACCCCTCTCCACCCCAAGAACCGCGTGATCTCCTGGGGGAGGCAAAAAACCGGATAAAAACCCAGGTCCAATTCGGGAAAAAAAATCCGGGAAATTCCTCACCGACCCCAATCCAGGCGATCGACACTTGTCCAGGAGATCACTCAGGTCTTACTATACTAACCATACCTAGGTCCATATCCCTGCCCTCTCCCCGTAGCCCCTTATCCCCTTGGCAGCTAAAAAAACATCTATTTTAGACTTAAATATATTTAATGTTTCTGCTTCCACTGCTCCCTGGGGCAGTGAATTCCATAAATTAACCACCCTCTGGGTGAAGAAGTTCTTCCTCATCTCAGTTTTAAAAGAGCCCCCTCTTATTCTACAACTATGTCCCCTAGTTCTAGTTTCCCCGATCATTGGGAACATCCTCGGTGCATCCACCCGATCAAGGCCCCTCACGATCTTATATGTTTCAATGAGATCGCCTCTCATTCTTCTAAACTCCAAAGAGTAGAGTTCCAACCTACTTAACCTTTCCTCATATGTCAATACCCTCATTGCAGGAATTAATCTTGTAAACCTTCGCTGCACTGCCTCCAGGGCCAGTACATCCTTTCTTAAGTATGGACCCCAGAACTGTACACAGTATTCCAAATGTGGTCTCACTAATACTGTGTACAGCTGCAGCAAGACCTCCGTGTTTTTATACTCAATCCCCCTAGCAATAAAGGCCAAAACTCCATTGGCCTTCCTAATTGCTTGCTGCACCTGCATACTAACTTTTAGTGATTCATGTACTACTACCTTGCTTTTGCTGTTTTGAATTTTCGGCGCCTTTTGTGTCCTGAATATTCGTCGCATTTTGCGTGCTAAATTTTCGTCGCTTATTGCATGCTGAAATTTCGTCACTTTTCCTGTGCTGAAATTTCGTCACTTTTTGCATGATGAATTTTCCTTGCTTTTCGCGTCCTGAAATTTTGTCGCTTTATGCGTCCTGAAATTTTGTTACTTTTTGCATCCTGAATTTACATTGCTTTTGCCGTTTTGAATTGTCATCGCCTTTCTCGTCCTGAAATTTCGTCACTTTTCGCGTCCTGAAGGTTCATCACTTTTCACGTGCTGAATTTTCATAGCTTTTTGCAGGCTAAATTTATCATCGCTTTATGCATGCTGAAATTTTGTCACTTTTCACTTCCTGAAATGACGTTGCTTTATGCGTCCTGATGTTTTGTCGCTTTTCGTGTCCTGAATTTACTTCGCTTTTCGTGTGCTGAATTTTCGTCGCTTTTTGTGTGCTTCATTTTCATCGCTTATCGTGTCCTGAACGTTCATCGCTTTTCGCATGCTGTATTTTCGTCGCTTTTTACGTGCTGAATTCTTGTCGCTTTTCACATCCTGAAATTTCGTCACCTTTCGTGTGCTAAATTTTCGTCGCTTATCGCGTCCTGAAGTTTAGTCGCTTTTCACGTGCAGAATTTTCATCGCTTTTCGCGTCCTGAAGGTTCGTCACTTTGCGCGTGCTGTATTTTCATCGCTTTTCGCGTCCTGAAGGTTCATCACTTTTCGCGTGCTGTATTTTCATCGCTTTTCGCAGGCTGAATTTTCCGTCGCTTTACGCGTGCTGAAATTTCATTGCTTTTCATGTCCTGAAATTGCGTCGCTTTATGCGTCCTGAAGTTTTGTCGCCTTTCGCGTCCTGAATTTACGTCGCTTTTTGTGTGCTGATTTTCGTCGCTTTTCGTGTGCTTAATTGTTGTAGCTTTTCACGTCCCGAAATTTCATCGCTTTTTGCATCCTGAATTTTTGACACATTACACTGCTGAAATTTCATCGTTATTTGTGTCCTGAATTTTTGTCGCTTTTCTCATCCTGAAATTTCATCGCCTTTCACATCCTGAATTTATGTCGCATTTGGCATTTTTAATTTTTTGCGCCTCTTGCGTCCTGAATTTTCGTCGCTTTTCATGTGCTCAATTTTCATCGCTTTTCTTGTGCTGAATTTTTGTCGCTTTTCTTGTGCTGAATTTTCGTGTGCTGAATTTTTGTCGCTTTTCGTGTGCTGAATTTTCGTCTCTTTTCACATGCTGAATTTTCGTCACTTTTCCTGTGCTGAAATTTCGTCGCTTTATGCATCCTGAAATTTCGTCTTTTTTCTCGTCCTGAATTTACGTCGCTTTTGGCAATTTGAATTTTCGTCGCCTTTAGCGTCCTGAATTTTTGTCACTTTTCGTGTGCTGAATGTTCGTCGCTTTACGCGTGCTGAATTTCCGTCGCATTTCGCGTGCTGAATTTTCAACGCTTTTCACAGGCTGAATTTTCGTCGCTTGTCATGTGCTGAAAATTTGTCGCTTTTCACGTCCTGAAATTTCATCGCTTTATGCATCCTGATGTTTCTTCGCTTTTCGCGTCCTGAAATTTCGTCGCTTTAGGCGTTTTGAATTTTCTTCGCCTTTTTGCATCCAGAATTTACTTTGCTTTAGGCGTTTTTAATTTTCGTCGCCTATTGCATCCTGAATTTCCGTCGCTTTTTCGTGTGCTGAATTTTCGTCGCTTTATGCGTGCTGAATTTCCGTCGCATTTCGCGTGCTGAATTTTCAACGCTTTTCACAGGCTTAATTTTCGTCGCTTGTCATGTGCTGAAAATTTGTCGCTTTTCACGTCCTGAAATTTCATCGCTTTATGCATCCTGACGTTTCTTCGCTTTTCGCGTGCTGAAATTTCGTCACTTTTCCTGTCCTGAAATTTCGTCGCTTTTTGCATGCTGAATTTTCCTTGCTTTTCGCTTCCTGAAATATTGTCGCTTTACGTGTCCTGAAATTTCGTCACTTTTTGCATTCTGAATTTACATTGCTTTTGGCGTTTTGAATTTTCGTTGCCTTTTGCGTCCTGAATTTTCGTCGCTTTTTGCGTGCTAAATTTTCGTCGCTTTTTGCATGCTGAATTTTCCTTGCTTTTCGTGTTCTGAAATGTCGTCACTTTTCCTGTGCTGAAATTTTGTCGCTTTTTGCATGCTGAATTTCCTTGCTTTTCGCAACCTGAAATTTCGTCGCTTTACCTGTTCTGAAATTTCGTCACTTTTTGCATGCTGAATTACTTTTGGCGTTTTGAATTTCCGTCCCCTTTCGCTTCCTAAATTTTCGTCGCTTTTTGCATGCTGAATTTTCCTTGCTTTTCGTGTGCTGAATTTTCCTTGGTTTTCGCGTGCTGAAATTTGGTCACTTTTCCTGTGCTGAAATGTCATTGCGTATCGCGTGCTGAAATTTTGTCTCTTTATACGTTCTGAAATTTCGTCGCTTTTCTCGTCCTGAATTTACGGCGCTTTTGGTGTTTTGAATTTTCGTCACCTTTCGCGTCCTGAATTTTTGTCACTTTTCGTGTGCTGAATTTTCGTCGCTTTTCGCATGATGAATTTTCATCGCTTTTCACGGGCTGAATTTACGTCGCTTTTCATGTGCTGAAATTTCACCGCTTTTTGTTTGCTGAATCTTTGTCGCTTTATCTCTTCTCTCTCTCTCCCCCCTCTCTCCCTCTCCCCTTCTCTCTCCCCCTCTCTTCCTCCCCCTTCCTTTCTCTCTCTCTTCTCTCCAATTTCCTCTCACTCTCTCCCCCTCTCTCTCTCCCTCTCTCCCCCTTCCTCTCTCCAATTCTCTCTCTCTCTCTCTCCTTCTCCCTCCCTATTCCCTCATCCCCCTCTCCCTTCTCTCCCCTCCTCTGCCTCCCTCATCCCCCCTCTTGCCCCACCCCCTCCACTTTTCTCATTCCTCCTCTTCTATACTTTCCTCTCCTCTCCCCTCCCATCTGCCTCTCTCCTCTCCTCTCCTCCCCTCTCCTCCTCTCTCCTCCCCTCTCCACCTCTCTCCTCTCCCCATCCTTACTTCTCCTCTCCTTTACTTTCACCTCCTCTCTACCCCTTCCTCCTCTCCACTCCGCTTGTCTACTGTTATTCTTACCCCACCTCTGCCCTCTCCTCTCCTCATCTCCACTCCTCCCGTCTCCTCCGCATTCCCCTCCTTTCTTCTCCTCTCCTCTGCCCTCTCCTCCCTGCTCCTCTCCTCTACTCCTCTCCTCTCCTCTCCCCTCCTCTCCACTCCATCCCTCTCCTCCCCTATCCTCTCCTCTCCACTCCACTCCTCTCCTCTCCCCTCTTCTCCACTGCCGCTCTCCTCACCTCTCCTCTCCTTTACTCCCCTTCCCCTTCCTTCCTCCTTCCCCTCTTCTAACCCCCTTATCTCTCATCTCCAACCTTCTGTCCCCTCCTCTCCCCTCCTCCCCGCATCCGCTGCTCATCTCCTCTCCTACCCTCTCATCTCCTCCCCTCTACTCTCCACCCCTCCTTTCCTCACCTCGCCTCTACTCTCCTCCTCTCTCCACTGCTCTCATCTCCTCCCCTCCTATCCCCTCCTCTCTCCCCCTCCCCCTCCCTCTATCTCCCCACCCCTCAAATCCAGCACCAAAGATAACTGAAATATATTGTAGGTGAGAGATTGTCTCCTCACCTCTCCTCTCATCTCGTCTTGTCTTGCCTCCTCCCCTCTCCTCTCCCCTCCTCTCCTCCTATACTCCCCTCTCCTCTTCTCTTCTCCCCTCTCCTCCCCTCCACTCCACTCCACTCGTCTACTATTATTCTTACCACACCTGTGCCCTCTCCTCTCCTCACCTCTTCTCTCCAATCCTCCCATCTCCTCCCCACTCCCCTCCTCTCTTCTCCTCTCCTCTGCCCTTTCCTCCCCACTCCTCTCCTCTCCTCTCCCCTCTCCACTCCTCTCCTCTTCTCTCCACTACTCTTTTCTCCATTCCTCCCGTCTTCTCTCCTCTCCTCTCTTTTACTCCCTTCCCCTTCTTTCCTCCCTCCCCTCTTCTCTTCCCCTCATCTCTCATCTCCACCCTTCTGTCCCCTCCTCTGCTAACCTCCTCTCCCCTCCTTTCTCCTCCTTTCCCCTCCTTTCCTCTCCTATCCCCTCCTCTCTTCCCCCTCCCTCTCCCTCTCCCCACCCCTCAAATCCAGCACTAAAGATAACTGAAATATGTTGTAGGTGAGAGATTGTCTCCTCACCTCTCCTCTCATCTCGTCTTGTCTTGCCTCCTCCCCTCTCCTCTCCCCTCCTCTCCTCCTATACTCCCCTCTCCTCTTCTCTTCTCCCCTCTCCTCCCCTCCACTCCACTCCACTCGTCTACTATTATTCTTACCACACCTGTGCCCTCTCCTCTCCTCACCTCTTCTCTCCAATCCTCCCATCTCCTCCCCACTCCCCTCCTCTCTTCTCCTCTCCTCTGCCCTCTCCTCCCCACTCCTCTCCTCTCCTCTCCCCTCTCCACTCCTCTCCTCTCCTCTCCACTACTCTTTTCTCCATTCCTCCTGTCTTCTCTCCTCTCCTCTCTTTTACTCCCTTCCCTTTCTTTCCTCCCTCCCCTCTTCTCTTCCCCTCATCTCTCATCTCCACCCTTCTGTCCCCTCCTCTGCTAACCTCCTCTCCCCTCCTTTCCCCTCCTTTCCCCTCCTTTCCTCTCCTATCCCCTCCTCTCTGCCCCCTCCCTCTCCCTCTCCCCACCCCTCAAATCCAGCACTAAAGATAACTGAAATATGTTGTAGGTGAGAGATTGTCTCCTCTCCTCTCCCCTTTCCTCTCCCATCTTGTCTCCTCCCTTCCCCTCACCTCTCCTCCCCTCCTTTCCACTCCTCTCCTCTCCACTCCTCTCCCCCCTCCTCTCTCCTCCCCTCCCTCTCTCTCTCTTCTCCCCTCCCCTCAAATCTAGCATCAAAGATAATTGTAATATAGTGGAGGTGAGAGATTGTCTCCTCTCGTCTCGTCTCGTCTCGTCTCATCCCTCTCCTCTCCTGCCCTCTCCTCCGCTCCCCTCCCCTTGCTGTCACATCTTCGCCTCAGATGTGGAATAATAATAATACTGACACAATATTTACAGGTTATATTCCATAGTCTTTGTGTTTATCATCTCACCCGGCTCTGGCCTCCTGCCTTGGCTTACACAGTGCACATGAAATCTGACCTCCAAGTCAGCTGATGCAAAGGTCAAGATATTTGCATATCGTCATCATGACTCATCATCATGACATCCCTCCTTTACCAGAATTAAATTTTAAATTAATACATGTTCTTTTTAATATACTTTCCAATTGAATTCTTACAAAACATATTTGTGTTTTCATTTGTGTTCCAATAACAGATGCATTACAACTACAAAACAAATGTAACTTTTTACATTCTTGTAACCTTAATAAACTTCTTGCTCATAATAAACAGTATTATAATAAACACTATTATAATAAACAAACAGTATCATAATAGTGGGGTGCCTCAAGGATCTGTGTTGGGTCCACTGTTGTTTGTCATATACATCAATGAACTAGATGATGGTGTGGTAAATTGGATTAGTAAGTATGCAGATGATACTAGGATAGGTGGTGTTGTGGATTTAGGCCATTTGGAAGAGTGGGCTGAAAGATGGCAGATGGAGTTTAATGCTGATAAGTGTGAGGTGCTACATCTTGGCAGGACAAATCAAAATAGGGCGTACAAGGTAAATGGTAGCGAATTGAGGAATGCAGTTGAACAGAGGGATCTAGGAATAACTGTGCATAGTTCCCTGAAGGTGGAATCTCATGTAGATAGGATGGTAAAGAAAGCTTTTGGTGTGCTGGCCTTTATAAATCAGAGCATTGAGTATGGAAGTTGGGATGTAATGTTAAAATTGTACAAGGCATTGGTGAGGGCAATTCTGGAGTATGGAGTACAATTTTGGTCGCCAAATTATAGGAAAGATGTCAACAAAATAGAGAGAGTACAGAGGAGATTTACTAGAATGTTGCCTGGGTTTCAGCAACTAAGTTACAGAGAAAGGTTGAACAAGTTAGGTCTTTATTCTTTGGAGCGCAGAAGGTTAAGGGGGGACGATAGAGGTCTTTAAAATGATGAGAGGGATAGACAGAGTTGACGTGGATAAGCTTTTTCCATTGAGCGTAGGGAAGATTCAAACAAGAGGACATGATTTGAGAATTAGGGACAGAAGTTTAGGGGTAACATTAGGTGGAACATCTTTACTCAGAGAGTGGTAGCTGTGTGGAATGAGCTTCCAGTGGAAGTGGTGGAGGCAGGTTCGATTTTATCATTTAAAAATAAATTGGATAGGTATATGGACAGCAAAGGAATGGAGGGGTTATAGTCTGAGTGCGAGTAGATGGGACTAGGTGAGAATAAGTGTTCGGCACGGACTAGAAGGGCCGAGATGGCCTGTTTCCGTGCTGTAATTGTTATATGGTTATATGGTTATATAATAAACAGTATCATACTACACAGTATCATAATCTAGAACACAAAATCGTCGTATCGCTTGCGGCTCTCCTTTCATGGTTTGGTCTACCAGTTGGCACAGAAGCATCAGAGTCTGTTGAATCTGCCAAAGTGTTGTCACCCAGACACCTTCTCCACTCACCACGTGCGTTGCAGCGTGCTGCCTCTGCAACTCTGGTCACCACCTCGGAAATGTTGTCTGCCCCTCTGAATCAGTAGCTCTTGGTGGATTTTGGGCTACCATCGTTTTGTGTGTCCCTGGACATGTACTTTTTGATGCTCGATACATTTCTCTTGTGGATAACATCTTCTGGAGACTTGACTGTCACCATGCTGCCACTCCTCGATACAACATTGTATGTCTGGCAGTGGTAAGGAGTGTCTATCTTACCGCCGTCATCTCACCCCACAAGCACATCATCCCCAGGAATTATTTCAGAGTGCCTGGCTCCTCGTTTCAAGTCTTTTCTTTTCAGCATCACAGTCTGTCGGTTCCTGGTCTTCCATGATCTCTCGCACCTCTGGGATTTTAGTGGGAATTTTCTTCCAAACAAAGCTTCTGCTGGGCTTTTCCCTATCGTTGAGTGAGTGATCGCCCGATATACAGCAACGTATGCCAACAGTGCCTCCTTCCAGTTTTTCCCTTCGGCATGGGCGATTCGTATCCTCTTCTCTATGGACTGGTTTTGTCTCTCTACTTCTCCATTAGCTTGTGGCCATTTAGGAGTCACCTTGTGATGATGGATGCCTGTGATTCTCATGTGTTCAGCAAACGTCTCAGAAACAAACTGTGGCCCATTGTCGGAGTACAATGTAACAGACAACCCGTGTCTGGCGATGATCTCTGCTAATGCCTGTACAGTCTTTTCTGCTGTAGTTGACTTCATCACTGCATACTCGTAGTACCTGCTATAGTAGTCTACCACTACCATAATTGATTCACCTGTTGGAAGTGGTCCAAGAAAGTTAACAGCTACGTCAACCCATCATCCTGTTGGCAACTTTGTACTTCTAATTGGTTCTGGTGGGTTGCTCCTGCTTGTGATTTGGCATCCGTGACAGGTCTCGACAAATTTTCCGGCATCTTTCTCACAACCTGGCCACCACACTTTGCTCCGCAAATTCTGTTTTGTACCAACGATGCCTAAATGTCCTTCATGAGCTAATGACACGATCCTTGGTCGTAGTGCCTGCGGGATGACCAATCTGCTACCTCTCAGCACACACTGACCAATTACACAAAGTTCATCTTTTATGGGAACATATGCTTTGTAAGGGCATTGATCCCATTGCCCACTGTGAATACGCACTCTGATATCTTTGAGTTCAGGATCATGTTCTGATTCCTTTTCAACTTCCTTCGTTGTCACGGCTCCTGGCTTTGACTGAATTGCGACAAAGCGCACAAAGTTCTTTGCTTCCATCTATAGTGTGGATGTTGCTTCCAGCTGTTCATCCTTCAACAGTATCGACAGCGGGTCCGCCATGTTTGCTTTCCCAGCAATGTGGACTACTTTGTACTTGTACTGTTGGAGTCTCAGTATCCAATGTTCTATTCTGGCACATGGCTGGGACTTGTCGAATAGATCACTTCCAGCAGCTTGTGATCTGTAATAAGTTCAAATTCAATGTTGTACAAGTATGCATGGAACCTTTCACAGGCCCACACTAGTCCCAGTGCTTCATTCTGTGTTTGAGAATACCTTCTCTCCATGCTGGTTAACGATCGACTGACATATGCTATGATTCTGGGTCCATCTGCACGTGTCTGTACCAACACTGCTCCTTAGCCGACCGGACTAGCATTTGTTATAACTTTTCTTGGTGCAGCTGGATCATAATTTCCAAGGGTTTCTGCACTCATTAGACTCTTTGTCTTTGAATGCCTGTCTCTGTTCACTAACAAACTGGAACGTCTTTCCTGGTCAACTTTCTCAGCGGATCTGCCAGTGTAGCAAAATGTGGAATAAATTGTGCACAATAATTGACCAGTCCTGGAAAACTCCTCATCTTGGTTGCATTCTGAGGTTCACATGCATCTGCAACAGCTTTCACTTTAGCTTTGGCTGGGTTCAGCCCTTCACTTGTGAGTCTGTGTCCCATGAAATCCATCTCAGAGACGCCAAACTTGGACTTGTCTTCATTCACAGTGAGACCTGCTTCTTGAAGATTAGTCAACACTAGCTTCAACCTCCAGTCATGCTCTTCACGAATTGATGCAAGGACGATGATGTCAGCTGATATGTTTGCTGCTCCTTGTACAACTTGAATCAATCTGTGGGTTTAGTACTGATAGATCTCGGGGCCAGCATTGATTCCGAACATCAGTCTTTTGTACCGGCATAATCCGCAGTGAGTGACGAATGTTGTCACCGCTTTAGACTATGGATGTAATTTCAATTGATGATATCCCCAGTTGAGATCAATTTTGGAAAACACTTTACTGGTTGATAACCCTTGTAGCACCTCATCAACCGTAGGAATTGGGTGTCTTTCTTTGATTATTGCCTCATTGGCTCTCCTCATGTCAACGCACAGTCTAATGTCATCAATGGGTTTTCAGCACAATCACAGCTGGTCTCACCCATGGTGTTGAACATTCAACTGGCTCAATAATGTCCTGATCAACTCCTTGATTTTAGCTTCTACTTTTCCATAAAGTCCAAATGGCGATCTCCGCACCAGTTGAGCTATCGGCTTGACAGTTTCATCAATGGCTAACTTCACTTGCCGGCTTTTCAATTTTCCAACCCCTTGGAATACTGAGTGAAATTCCTGCCTCATGTCATCATATGACTGCACTGAATTGACATGCACTCCGATGTGAAGCACTCCCAGCTCTCGAGCTGTGTTTCTACTCAGCAGAGGTTCTCCCTTCTCCTCTATCACCACGAATTCTGCCTCGGTTTCTCTATCTCCTACTTCTACTTTAGCCATGAAACATCCAATGGTCTGCAATGGTTTAGTTGTGGTGTAGGGATATAACTTCCTACTACACCTCCTTGACATGCACTTGATTTTCTGCAGTTTCAAGCATTCCCAAAGTGATCTGTCAATTACATTGCTGTAGCTACCAGAATCTACAATCACTGGCACTGTAACACCTCCGATGGTCACTGCAACTTTCTCATGATGGCTCTCATTCAATGCAAACTGATAATTACTTTTAACAGCATGCTCACCAGCTTCATCACTGTCTTCATCACTTCCAAAATCACCTTCTACATGACGGACGTGACCCTTCTTTTTCTGCCAAGGTCTGTCTTTCTTTTCACTGGACTTCCCTTTCTTGTTGTAATCACATCTTGTCCCTGGCCTTACTTTTACATTTCTTTGCAAAATTATCTTTATCTCCACATTTCCTACATGTTCTACCTTTTGCTGGACATCATGCATCTTTCCCTATGTGACCCTTGTTGCCACACCTGTAACACTCGATCTCACGTTCAGGCTTACTTCTTGGTCTACCGTAGGACAGCTGGTTAACTTGCCCAGTCTTGGAATCTTTCAATTTCATGCTGTGAAATTGTTCCAGTGCTGCTGCAATCGGCAAAGCATCATTAAGGTTTAACTCACCCCCTTTCTCTAGCAACCTTCTCCTGAGCTTGTCTGGCCTGCAATGCTGGACAACCTGATCCAATATCCGGTTTTCCACATCAGCAGCCACATATTTGCATCCTACAGACACCTGTCTAAGTCTCGTCACAAATTGAGCAACAGTCTCGCCCTCTTCCTGCATTATTTTACGGAATAAATGGCGTTGAAATGTAGCATTCGGCAACACCACATAATAATAAGATTAAACGAGAACTTACCAGTTTGAAGTTTGATCTTTATTTTATGAGGAGTAACGTTGAGGGATTACGTGAAGAAGACCCCGTCCAGCCGCACACGCGTCAATCTTCAAAGCAGCGGAGTGAAAATCACAGACGATAATTACTGAAGTATGATAGTAAGATGCATAAAGACTAGAACTACCAGCTCGATCCTTTTATGAGGGTGGGAGCGGAGGGCACGTAATCCCTCAACGTTACTCCTCATAAAATAAAGATCAAACTTCAAACTGGTAAGTTCTCGTTTAATCTTACTATTTTACTTCGGAGTCACGTGAGTGACTACGTGAAGATTTCAAAGCTCTGTGATTTCACACCGTGGATTAAAATCCAGGTGCTCACTGCACTGATTGACTCTATTGAGTAAGCACAATCAACAATGCATAACCACAACATTAAATGTAATCAGTTAATGGTTTTATTTATTTTAACAAATTAACCCATTTATAATAATTGGGGATTTAATACTGAACCCAGCACGGCATCACCAAACACCCCGGGATCTTTAATCTCCTTATGGTAATACTTGTGAAACATCTGTTCACTTGCCCATCCTGCGGTCGCGAGGATAAGGTCTATTGGAACGTCTGAATCCCTGGCCGATGTTGATGCTGCCCTGGTGGAATGAGATTTTAATTTATCAGTATCAATACCTGAATAAATCAACACCTGTTTCAACCGTCTTGAAATTGTCTGTGTTGACACTTTCTTATGAGGAATTTTATGACTAATAAAAATGCTAAATCTGTGCCTCTTAAGATTCTGTTTGTTTCCATGTAACATCTTACATATGTTACTACACATAGCCATGGATCCGTAGGATATGCTGAAAACTCCAACTTACATCCCGTGAACCCAGGTCTACTTTGCTTCAGTAAATCATAGACATAGAATGTAACGGCATCTGCCCCTAATTTCATTGTCAATTTAATTTCTGTAATGTTTGAACTCTCTGAGCTGAAACTAATGCCATCAGCATAACCAATTGCATGGTGATTTCGGCTAATGACAGAGTTTCAATAGGATTCCAATCCCTCAGCAGCATCAGTACATCTTTTACATTCCAGATTTCTGTATAGCTAGGTCTAGGAGGATTGGAATTGAAATTTCCCTTCATAAACCTACAGACCCAAGGATGTGATCCTATTGGATTTTGTTCTGATTCACTGCTTAATATGCAGAGAGTGCACTTCGTGCAGTATTGTTTGCACTATAACTTAATTTTAATTCGTAGTAAAGAGTTGAAAGAAACTCTAATACATCTGAAATTTCTGCTGTGTTATATGCAATATTCTTTCCTGAACAAAACACCTCCCATTTCTTTATATAAGAAATGTACTGCTTCTGGGTACTATTCCTCCAGGCTGCTGCTATAACATCCACCGTACGGTCTGATAATCCTCTTCCAAGATATGGCCTTTTCAGAATCTGCAAATCAACAAACCAATACGATCATGTAAAGGATGTGGTTCATTAGTTACAGGGTTTACAAGCAGTTTCACCTGCTTTGGAATAACCATAAGGGGTTCTTTGATTATGTTTAACACCAGTGGATACCATAGCTGTGTAGGCCAATCTGGTACCACCAAAATCCCCGAGGCTGAGTCCTGTTTAATTTTCTGTATGCATCTATTGATTAAACAAAATGGAGGAAATGCATACAGAAACATATCACCCCAATGTAGCGAGAAAGCATCTACCGCTACTGCACCAGGATCAGGTTGCCATGACACATACTTAGGCAATTGGTGGTTTAGTCTTGATGCAAACAAATCAATCTCTGGCATTCCAAATCGTGTTACAATTTGCTTAAATATTTCCTGATGTAACATCCATTCTGTATTATCATTAAATTTACGTGATCTTTTGTCTGCAATTGTGTTAAATTTTCCTGGTAAATATATTGCTGACAGCCAGATTTTCCTGACAATACACCAGGTCCAAATTTCATTTGCCAATCTATCACATGATTCTGATTTGATACCACCCATGTGATTTATGTATGCTACAGCTGTAGTAATGTAGCTGCTTTAAATTGCCATAACTGACTCATCCATCTAAATTTCAAATATCTTTGATCATTACCATGCATTGCCACAGAATAATATGCATTTTGCAGATCTATGCTTGCCATGTAGCAATTCTTTGTGACCAGCTGAATGGCATTAGTAAATGTTTCCATTTTGAAATGTTTATATTGTACATAAAGGTTAAGGTTTGTCAGATCCGAAATGATTCTACATCCACCATCCTTTTTTGTTCTAGGAAAAATATTTGACACAAACTGATGGTGTTGTTCTACTGACTTTTCTATTACCCCTTTTCCGCATAAAATTTTCAATTCTCCCTTGATCAACATTCTCTTCCTTTGAGAAAATCCGTGACCAGTTTGAATTATGCTGAATTGGAGGATCCAAATGTGGAGAGAACTCAATTTTGAATCCTACTATGCTACATAGAATAAATGAATCATTTGTTATTGATTGCCATTCTTTTAGGAAGAATCGTAACCTTCCCCCCATTTGTGTGTGAAACATTTGTTGTGTTTCTTACCAGACCAAGCCCCCCTCGGGGTTTGCCACCGGCAATTGTTGTCCCCTTCTAGTAGGCACATGGTAACCTCCACGTATCCTCGGTGCAGCACGTCAACGTGTATACGAGAATGATAGGCTTGTTCGTTCTCCAGCACCAGCATTTCGCCTGTAGGGATACTGCCTTCGCACCGCTCTGCTCAGCATAGGTGACTTCATTATCATACCACTCATGGTCTTTGAATCTTCATTTGTCCTTTAGCTTCTTTGCTAGATTTTCTCCAAAAAGCAGATTTAGGCATTTGTATATTGGATGGTTTGTAGAGCCTGCATACTTAGGATGAATATTTGGTCTTATTGCATTTTTACGAATACAATTTATTTCAAAGTGCGCACTACACATGAGTGCTAAGGCATTTTGTTGTGAATCCGATATAAAATCTTCATCCAATCCCACTGGCAAATGCCGTAATGCCTGACCCCAGCAATTTCAGCACTCGTTGTAATTTCAATTCTTGTGAGCGTAAACCAATGCGCAAATAATCCATATCAAGTTATTCACCGCTGGAACTGCTAGCAATTCACAATTTTCCGGGGTCTCATACTTTTTGATAGTCTCATCCATAGTTAATTCCTGGGGCTGATGGGAGAGTAGATAATTTATAGTCATAGCTATTTCCTCTCTCAAAGGTTCCCCTGTTACTCTGGGAACAGCAAACATTTGTGCCAGCCCTGGAACATTTTAGCTCTGATAATGGGCTCTGGTCCTCATATAAATCATCATACCACTCATGGTCTTTGAATCTTCATTTGTCCTTTAGCTTCTTTGCTAGATTTTCTCCAAAAAGCAGATTTAGGCATTTGTATATTGGATGGTTTGCAGAGCCTGCATACTTAGGATGAATATTTGGTCTTATTGCATTTTTACGAATACAATTTATTTCAAAGTGCGCACTACACATGAGTGCTAAGGCATTTTGTTGTGAATCCGATATAAAATCTTCATCCAATCCCACTGGCAAATGCCGTAATGCCTGACCCCAGCAATTTCAGCACTCGTTGTAATTTCAATTCTTGTGAGCGTAAACCAATGCGCAAATAATCCATATCAAGTTATTCACCGCTGGAACTGCTAGCAATTCACAATTTTCCGGGGTCTCATACTTTTTGATAGTCTCATCCATAGTTAATTCCTGGGGCTGATGGGAGAGTAGATAATTTATAGTCATAGCTATTTCCTCTCTCAAAGGTTCCCCTGTTACTCTGGGAACAGCAAACATTTGTGCCAGCCCTGGAACATTTTAGCTCTGATAATGGGCTCTGGTCCTCATATAAATCATCATCTGAATCTAGATATTCATCTTTATGTTGGGTAATTTCTGGCTCCCCTGTTTCAGGTAAGTCTCTGCCAGATTCCCCCTGCGTGGGCTCTCTTGTAGGCCTACGGATAGGCAGCCCTGTTTCAGGTGCTGCTGGCGCTGGCACAATTCTAGGCCAACGCCTCATTATTTTTTCTCTTTATATTGTCAGTGCTGGCACATTTGTCATTGCACGTTTGTGCTGCCTTTGTTCAGGCATTTCTAGTACTGGCTCTCCAATAGGCCAACACATATATTGCCTTTTTTTCTGGCATTTTGGGCACTGGCTCTCCTGTAGGCCAACCACTGTAATGTTTCTGCACAGGCATTTCTGATGGCTCTCCTGTAGGCCACCCTTGTGCCTGTCCCATCCAAGGCACCTCCTGTGCTATATCCTCCATTGGCCAACACCGACTTAAATCCTCCTGTGGGTGTTCTTTATAAATCATCTTCCCCATCAGGAGTTCTAAAGTTGCGACCCTTGCAGTGCAATATTCTTTCCTGCCTGAGGAGGGTATACCTCCGGGTCTGACTCATCCGAGTCTACAGGTCGGGCCGACTTTTGTCCAGCCTTGCGCCCCGCCGCCGACGGTTTAACGGCACACTCGACCGCAACGGGAGTTAATGGCTTCGCTGCCACTGACTCCTCTGACTGACGCCCGCTACCCTTAGGATCTGGGGTTTTACCTGCGGTGCATCCCTGGCCGCCTCTCCTTCCCCTTTCTCCATAATAAACTTGTGTGGAGCTCCACCAACAAGTCTGAACGGGAAGGAAACGCTCCTGTAAGTGAAAGTAAACCCACTTATCTTCCGACTTTTGCTTTACTTTTGCTTTACTCACCGCTCCGAGGAGCTCCTGCTCCTCCACACATGGTCATGAACGCTATGCGTCTGATCGATATGACGCGTGTGCGGATGGACGGGGTCTTCTTCACGTAGTCACTCACGTAGCATTCACTCACGTAGCAAACACCACATAATGACTGTTGAAAGCATCAACAGCTTTCTTATAGTCTTCCTTCATTCCGGTATCAGGGAGTGTTTTAAAGATTTCTCGAACTGCAGGCCCCGCGGTGAAAAGAAGCAACGCTCTCTGCTGCGCCTTCTGCCCCGGCGTACTCTCCTCAAGAAAGAGCCTACGATTGTCAGCGTAGGCCTCCAATTCCTTCCAGAGCCAAGCATTCCACTTCACACTGAAGGTACTCGCATCACCCGTCGGATCGAAGTGTGGCACTCCGCGAAGTGCTAA
>CM075979.1:50951236-50963072 GCA_038087875.1 Malacoraja senta | reverse complement strand
TTCCTTTCTCTCTCTCTTCTCTCCAATTTCCTCTCACTCTCTCCCCCTCTCTCTCTCCCTCTCTCCCCCTTCCTCTCTCCAATTCTCTCTCTCTCTCTCTCCTTCTCCCTCCCTATTCCCTCATCCCCCTCTCCCTTCTCTCCCCTCCTCTGCCTCCCTCATCCCCCCTCTTGCCCCACCCCCTCCACTTTTCTCATTCCTCCTCTTCTATACTTTCCTCTCCTCTCCCCTCCCATCTGCCTCTCTCCTCTCCTCTCCTCCCCTCTCCTCCTCTCTCCTCCCCTCTCCACCTCTCTCCTCTCCCCATCCTTACTTCTCCTCTCCTTTACTTTCACCTCCTCTCTACCCCTTCCTCCTCTCCACTCCGCTTGTCTACTGTTATTCTTACCCCACCTCTGCCCTCTCCTCTCCTCATCTCCACTCCTCCCGTCTCCTCCGCATTCCCCTCCTTTCTTCTCCTCTCCTCTGCCCTCTCCTCCCTGCTCCTCTCCTCTACTCCTCTCCTCTCCTCTCCCCTCCTCTCCACTCCATCCCTCTCCTCCCCTATCCTCTCCTCTCCACTCCACTCCTCTCCTCTCCCCTCTTCTCCACTGCCGCTCTCCTCACCTCTCCTCTCCTTTACTCCCCTTCCCCTTCCTTCCTCCTTCCCCTCTTCTAACCCCCTTATCTCTCATCTCCAACCTTCTGTCCCCTCCTCTCCCCTCCTCCCCGCATCCGCTGCTCATCTCCTCTCCTACCCTCTCATCTCCTCCCCTCTACTCTCCACCCCTCCTTTCCTCACCTCGCCTCTACTCTCCTCCTCTCTCCACTGCTCTCATCTCCTCCCCTCCTATCCCCTCCTCTCTCCCCCTCCCCCTCCCTCTATCTCCCCACCCCTCAAATCCAGCACCAAAGATAACTGAAATATATTGTAGGTGAGAGATTGTCTCCTCACCTCTCCTCTCATCTCGTCTTGTCTTGCCTCCTCCCCTCTCCTCTCCCCTCCTCTCCTCCTATACTCCCCTCTCCTCTTCTCTTCTCCCCTCTCCTCCCCTCCACTCCACTCCACTCGTCTACTATTATTCTTACCACACCTGTGCCCTCTCCTCTCCTCACCTCTTCTCTCCAATCCTCCCATCTCCTCCCCACTCCCCTCCTCTCTTCTCCTCTCCTCTGCCCTTTCCTCCCCACTCCTCTCCTCTCCTCTCCCCTCTCCACTCCTCTCCTCTTCTCTCCACTACTCTTTTCTCCATTCCTCCCGTCTTCTCTCCTCTCCTCTCTTTTACTCCCTTCCCCTTCTTTCCTCCCTCCCCTCTTCTCTTCCCCTCATCTCTCATCTCCACCCTTCTGTCCCCTCCTCTGCTAACCTCCTCTCCCCTCCTTTCTCCTCCTTTCCCCTCCTTTCCTCTCCTATCCCCTCCTCTCTTCCCCCTCCCTCTCCCTCTCCCCACCCCTCAAATCCAGCACTAAAGATAACTGAAATATGTTGTAGGTGAGAGATTGTCTCCTCACCTCTCCTCTCATCTCGTCTTGTCTTGCCTCCTCCCCTCTCCTCTCCCCTCCTCTCCTCCTATACTCCCCTCTCCTCTTCTCTTCTCCCCTCTCCTCCCCTCCACTCCACTCCACTCGTCTACTATTATTCTTACCACACCTGTGCCCTCTCCTCTCCTCACCTCTTCTCTCCAATCCTCCCATCTCCTCCCCACTCCCCTCCTCTCTTCTCCTCTCCTCTGCCCTCTCCTCCCCACTCCTCTCCTCTCCTCTCCCCTCTCCACTCCTCTCCTCTCCTCTCCACTACTCTTTTCTCCATTCCTCCTGTCTTCTCTCCTCTCCTCTCTTTTACTCCCTTCCCTTTCTTTCCTCCCTCCCCTCTTCTCTTCCCCTCATCTCTCATCTCCACCCTTCTGTCCCCTCCTCTGCTAACCTCCTCTCCCCTCCTTTCCCCTCCTTTCCCCTCCTTTCCTCTCCTATCCCCTCCTCTCTGCCCCCTCCCTCTCCCTCTCCCCACCCCTCAAATCCAGCACTAAAGATAACTGAAATATGTTGTAGGTGAGAGATTGTCTCCTCTCCTCTCCCCTTTCCTCTCCCATCTTGTCTCCTCCCTTCCCCTCACCTCTCCTCCCCTCCTTTCCACTCCTCTCCTCTCCACTCCTCTCCCCCCTCCTCTCTCCTCCCCTCCCTCTCTCTCTCTTCTCCCCTCCCCTCAAATCTAGCATCAAAGATAATTGTAATATAGTGGAGGTGAGAGATTGTCTCCTCTCGTCTCGTCTCGTCTCGTCTCATCCCTCTCCTCTCCTGCCCTCTCCTCCGCTCCCCTCCCCTTGCTGTCACATCTTCGCCTCAGATGTGGAATAATAATAATACTGACACAATATTTACAGGTTATATTCCATAGTCTTTGTGTTTATCATCTCACCCGGCTCTGGCCTCCTGCCTTGGCTTACACAGTGCACATGAAATCTGACCTCCAAGTCAGCTGATGCAAAGGTCAAGATATTTGCATATCGTCATCATGACTCATCATCATGACATCCCTCCTTTACCAGAATTAAATTTTAAATTAATACATGTTCTTTTTAATATACTTTCCAATTGAATTCTTACAAAACATATTTGTGTTTTCATTTGTGTTCCAATAACAGATGCATTACAACTACAAAACAAATGTAACTTTTTACATTCTTGTAACCTTAATAAACTTCTTGCTCATAATAAACAGTATTATAATAAACACTATTATAATAAACAAACAGTATCATAATAGTGGGGTGCCTCAAGGATCTGTGTTGGGTCCACTGTTGTTTGTCATATACATCAATGAACTAGATGATGGTGTGGTAAATTGGATTAGTAAGTATGCAGATGATACTAGGATAGGTGGTGTTGTGGATTTAGGCCATTTGGAAGAGTGGGCTGAAAGATGGCAGATGGAGTTTAATGCTGATAAGTGTGAGGTGCTACATCTTGGCAGGACAAATCAAAATAGGGCGTACAAGGTAAATGGTAGCGAATTGAGGAATGCAGTTGAACAGAGGGATCTAGGAATAACTGTGCATAGTTCCCTGAAGGTGGAATCTCATGTAGATAGGATGGTAAAGAAAGCTTTTGGTGTGCTGGCCTTTATAAATCAGAGCATTGAGTATGGAAGTTGGGATGTAATGTTAAAATTGTACAAGGCATTGGTGAGGGCAATTCTGGAGTATGGAGTACAATTTTGGTCGCCAAATTATAGGAAAGATGTCAACAAAATAGAGAGAGTACAGAGGAGATTTACTAGAATGTTGCCTGGGTTTCAGCAACTAAGTTACAGAGAAAGGTTGAACAAGTTAGGTCTTTATTCTTTGGAGCGCAGAAGGTTAAGGGGGGACGATAGAGGTCTTTAAAATGATGAGAGGGATAGACAGAGTTGACGTGGATAAGCTTTTTCCATTGAGCGTAGGGAAGATTCAAACAAGAGGACATGATTTGAGAATTAGGGACAGAAGTTTAGGGGTAACATTAGGTGGAACATCTTTACTCAGAGAGTGGTAGCTGTGTGGAATGAGCTTCCAGTGGAAGTGGTGGAGGCAGGTTCGATTTTATCATTTAAAAATAAATTGGATAGGTATATGGACAGCAAAGGAATGGAGGGGTTATAGTCTGAGTGCGAGTAGATGGGACTAGGTGAGAATAAGTGTTCGGCACGGACTAGAAGGGCCGAGATGGCCTGTTTCCGTGCTGTAATTGTTATATGGTTATATGGTTATATAATAAACAGTATCATACTACACAGTATCATAATCTAGAACACAAAATCGTCGTATCGCTTGCGGCTCTCCTTTCATGGTTTGGTCTACCAGTTGGCACAGAAGCATCAGAGTCTGTTGAATCTGCCAAAGTGTTGTCACCCAGACACCTTCTCCACTCACCACGTGCGTTGCAGCGTGCTGCCTCTGCAACTCTGGTCACCACCTCGGAAATGTTGTCTGCCCCTCTGAATCAGTAGCTCTTGGTGGATTTTGGGCTACCATCGTTTTGTGTGTCCCTGGACATGTACTTTTTGATGCTCGATACATTTCTCTTGTGGATAACATCTTCTGGAGACTTGACTGTCACCATGCTGCCACTCCTCGATACAACATTGTATGTCTGGCAGTGGTAAGGAGTGTCTATCTTACCGCCGTCATCTCACCCCACAAGCACATCATCCCCAGGAATTATTTCAGAGTGCCTGGCTCCTCGTTTCAAGTCTTTTCTTTTCAGCATCACAGTCTGTCGGTTCCTGGTCTTCCATGATCTCTCGCACCTCTGGGATTTTAGTGGGAATTTTCTTCCAAACAAAGCTTCTGCTGGGCTTTTCCCTATCGTTGAGTGAGTGATCGCCCGATATACAGCAACGTATGCCAACAGTGCCTCCTTCCAGTTTTTCCCTTCGGCATGGGCGATTCGTATCCTCTTCTCTATGGACTGGTTTTGTCTCTCTACTTCTCCATTAGCTTGTGGCCATTTAGGAGTCACCTTGTGATGATGGATGCCTGTGATTCTCATGTGTTCAGCAAACGTCTCAGAAACAAACTGTGGCCCATTGTCGGAGTACAATGTAACAGACAACCCGTGTCTGGCGATGATCTCTGCTAATGCCTGTACAGTCTTTTCTGCTGTAGTTGACTTCATCACTGCATACTCGTAGTACCTGCTATAGTAGTCTACCACTACCATAATTGATTCACCTGTTGGAAGTGGTCCAAGAAAGTTAACAGCTACGTCAACCCATCATCCTGTTGGCAACTTTGTACTTCTAATTGGTTCTGGTGGGTTGCTCCTGCTTGTGATTTGGCATCCGTGACAGGTCTCGACAAATTTTCCGGCATCTTTCTCACAACCTGGCCACCACACTTTGCTCCGCAAATTCTGTTTTGTACCAACGATGCCTAAATGTCCTTCATGAGCTAATGACACGATCCTTGGTCGTAGTGCCTGCGGGATGACCAATCTGCTACCTCTCAGCACACACTGACCAATTACACAAAGTTCATCTTTTATGGGAACATATGCTTTGTAAGGGCATTGATCCCATTGCCCACTGTGAATACGCACTCTGATATCTTTGAGTTCAGGATCATGTTCTGATTCCTTTTCAACTTCCTTCGTTGTCACGGCTCCTGGCTTTGACTGAATTGCGACAAAGCGCACAAAGTTCTTTGCTTCCATCTATAGTGTGGATGTTGCTTCCAGCTGTTCATCCTTCAACAGTATCGACAGCGGGTCCGCCATGTTTGCTTTCCCAGCAATGTGGACTACTTTGTACTTGTACTGTTGGAGTCTCAGTATCCAATGTTCTATTCTGGCACATGGCTGGGACTTGTCGAATAGATCACTTCCAGCAGCTTGTGATCTGTAATAAGTTCAAATTCAATGTTGTACAAGTATGCATGGAACCTTTCACAGGCCCACACTAGTCCCAGTGCTTCATTCTGTGTTTGAGAATACCTTCTCTCCATGCTGGTTAACGATCGACTGACATATGCTATGATTCTGGGTCCATCTGCACGTGTCTGTACCAACACTGCTCCTTAGCCGACCGGACTAGCATTTGTTATAACTTTTCTTGGTGCAGCTGGATCATAATTTCCAAGGGTTTCTGCACTCATTAGACTCTTTGTCTTTGAATGCCTGTCTCTGTTCACTAACAAACTGGAACGTCTTTCCTGGTCAACTTTCTCAGCGGATCTGCCAGTGTAGCAAAATGTGGAATAAATTGTGCACAATAATTGACCAGTCCTGGAAAACTCCTCATCTTGGTTGCATTCTGAGGTTCACATGCATCTGCAACAGCTTTCACTTTAGCTTTGGCTGGGTTCAGCCCTTCACTTGTGAGTCTGTGTCCCATGAAATCCATCTCAGAGACGCCAAACTTGGACTTGTCTTCATTCACAGTGAGACCTGCTTCTTGAAGATTAGTCAACACTAGCTTCAACCTCCAGTCATGCTCTTCACGAATTGATGCAAGGACGATGATGTCAGCTGATATGTTTGCTGCTCCTTGTACAACTTGAATCAATCTGTGGGTTTAGTACTGATAGATCTCGGGGCCAGCATTGATTCCGAACATCAGTCTTTTGTACCGGCATAATCCGCAGTGAGTGACGAATGTTGTCACCGCTTTAGACTATGGATGTAATTTCAATTGATGATATCCCCAGTTGAGATCAATTTTGGAAAACACTTTACTGGTTGATAACCCTTGTAGCACCTCATCAACCGTAGGAATTGGGTGTCTTTCTTTGATTATTGCCTCATTGGCTCTCCTCATGTCAACGCACAGTCTAATGTCATCAATGGGTTTTCAGCACAATCACAGCTGGTCTCACCCATGGTGTTGAACATTCAACTGGCTCAATAATGTCCTGATCAACTCCTTGATTTTAGCTTCTACTTTTCCATAAAGTCCAAATGGCGATCTCCGCACCAGTTGAGCTATCGGCTTGACAGTTTCATCAATGGCTAACTTCACTTGCCGGCTTTTCAATTTTCCAACCCCTTGGAATACTGAGTGAAATTCCTGCCTCATGTCATCATATGACTGCACTGAATTGACATGCACTCCGATGTGAAGCACTCCCAGCTCTCGAGCTGTGTTTCTACTCAGCAGAGGTTCTCCCTTCTCCTCTATCACCACGAATTCTGCCTCGGTTTCTCTATCTCCTACTTCTACTTTAGCCATGAAACATCCAATGGTCTGCAATGGTTTAGTTGTGGTGTAGGGATATAACTTCCTACTACACCTCCTTGACATGCACTTGATTTTCTGCAGTTTCAAGCATTCCCAAAGTGATCTGTCAATTACATTGCTGTAGCTACCAGAATCTACAATCACTGGCACTGTAACACCTCCGATGGTCACTGCAACTTTCTCATGATGGCTCTCATTCAATGCAAACTGATAATTACTTTTAACAGCATGCTCACCAGCTTCATCACTGTCTTCATCACTTCCAAAATCACCTTCTACATGACGGACGTGACCCTTCTTTTTCTGCCAAGGTCTGTCTTTCTTTTCACTGGACTTCCCTTTCTTGTTGTAATCACATCTTGTCCCTGGCCTTACTTTTACATTTCTTTGCAAAATTATCTTTATCTCCACATTTCCTACATGTTCTACCTTTTGCTGGACATCATGCATCTTTCCCTATGTGACCCTTGTTGCCACACCTGTAACACTCGATCTCACGTTCAGGCTTACTTCTTGGTCTACCGTAGGACAGCTGGTTAACTTGCCCAGTCTTGGAATCTTTCAATTTCATGCTGTGAAATTGTTCCAGTGCTGCTGCAATCGGCAAAGCATCATTAAGGTTTAACTCACCCCCTTTCTCTAGCAACCTTCTCCTGAGCTTGTCTGGCCTGCAATGCTGGACAACCTGATCCAATATCCGGTTTTCCACATCAGCAGCCACATATTTGCATCCTACAGACACCTGTCTAAGTCTCGTCACAAATTGAGCAACAGTCTCGCCCTCTTCCTGCATTATTTTACGGAATAAATGGCGTTGAAATGTAGCATTCGGCAACACCACATAATAATAAGATTAAACGAGAACTTACCAGTTTGAAGTTTGATCTTTATTTTATGAGGAGTAACGTTGAGGGATTACGTGAAGAAGACCCCGTCCAGCCGCACACGCGTCAATCTTCAAAGCAGCGGAGTGAAAATCACAGACGATAATTACTGAAGTATGATAGTAAGATGCATAAAGACTAGAACTACCAGCTCGATCCTTTTATGAGGGTGGGAGCGGAGGGCACGTAATCCCTCAACGTTACTCCTCATAAAATAAAGATCAAACTTCAAACTGGTAAGTTCTCGTTTAATCTTACTATTTTACTTCGGAGTCACGTGAGTGACTACGTGAAGATTTCAAAGCTCTGTGATTTCACACCGTGGATTAAAATCCAGGTGCTCACTGCACTGATTGACTCTATTGAGTAAGCACAATCAACAATGCATAACCACAACATTAAATGTAATCAGTTAATGGTTTTATTTATTTTAACAAATTAACCCATTTATAATAATTGGGGATTTAATACTGAACCCAGCACGGCATCACCAAACACCCCGGGATCTTTAATCTCCTTATGGTAATACTTGTGAAACATCTGTTCACTTGCCCATCCTGCGGTCGCGAGGATAAGGTCTATTGGAACGTCTGAATCCCTGGCCGATGTTGATGCTGCCCTGGTGGAATGAGATTTTAATTTATCAGTATCAATACCTGAATAAATCAACACCTGTTTCAACCGTCTTGAAATTGTCTGTGTTGACACTTTCTTATGAGGAATTTTATGACTAATAAAAATGCTAAATCTGTGCCTCTTAAGATTCTGTTTGTTTCCATGTAACATCTTACATATGTTACTACACATAGCCATGGATCCGTAGGATATGCTGAAAACTCCAACTTACATCCCGTGAACCCAGGTCTACTTTGCTTCAGTAAATCATAGACATAGAATGTAACGGCATCTGCCCCTAATTTCATTGTCAATTTAATTTCTGTAATGTTTGAACTCTCTGAGCTGAAACTAATGCCATCAGCATAACCAATTGCATGGTGATTTCGGCTAATGACAGAGTTTCAATAGGATTCCAATCCCTCAGCAGCATCAGTACATCTTTTACATTCCAGATTTCTGTATAGCTAGGTCTAGGAGGATTGGAATTGAAATTTCCCTTCATAAACCTACAGACCCAAGGATGTGATCCTATTGGATTTTGTTCTGATTCACTGCTTAATATGCAGAGAGTGCACTTCGTGCAGTATTGTTTGCACTATAACTTAATTTTAATTCGTAGTAAAGAGTTGAAAGAAACTCTAATACATCTGAAATTTCTGCTGTGTTATATGCAATATTCTTTCCTGAACAAAACACCTCCCATTTCTTTATATAAGAAATGTACTGCTTCTGGGTACTATTCCTCCAGGCTGCTGCTATAACATCCACCGTACGGTCTGATAATCCTCTTCCAAGATATGGCCTTTTCAGAATCTGCAAATCAACAAACCAATACGATCATGTAAAGGATGTGGTTCATTAGTTACAGGGTTTACAAGCAGTTTCACCTGCTTTGGAATAACCATAAGGGGTTCTTTGATTATGTTTAACACCAGTGGATACCATAGCTGTGTAGGCCAATCTGGTACCACCAAAATCCCCGAGGCTGAGTCCTGTTTAATTTTCTGTATGCATCTATTGATTAAACAAAATGGAGGAAATGCATACAGAAACATATCACCCCAATGTAGCGAGAAAGCATCTACCGCTACTGCACCAGGATCAGGTTGCCATGACACATACTTAGGCAATTGGTGGTTTAGTCTTGATGCAAACAAATCAATCTCTGGCATTCCAAATCGTGTTACAATTTGCTTAAATATTTCCTGATGTAACATCCATTCTGTATTATCATTAAATTTACGTGATCTTTTGTCTGCAATTGTGTTAAATTTTCCTGGTAAATATATTGCTGACAGCCAGATTTTCCTGACAATACACCAGGTCCAAATTTCATTTGCCAATCTATCACATGATTCTGATTTGATACCACCCATGTGATTTATGTATGCTACAGCTGTAGTAATGTAGCTGCTTTAAATTGCCATAACTGACTCATCCATCTAAATTTCAAATATCTTTGATCATTACCATGCATTGCCACAGAATAATATGCATTTTGCAGATCTATGCTTGCCATGTAGCAATTCTTTGTGACCAGCTGAATGGCATTAGTAAATGTTTCCATTTTGAAATGTTTATATTGTACATAAAGGTTAAGGTTTGTCAGATCCGAAATGATTCTACATCCACCATCCTTTTTTGTTCTAGGAAAAATATTTGACACAAACTGATGGTGTTGTTCTACTGACTTTTCTATTACCCCTTTTCCGCATAAAATTTTCAATTCTCCCTTGATCAACATTCTCTTCCTTTGAGAAAATCCGTGACCAGTTTGAATTATGCTGAATTGGAGGATCCAAATGTGGAGAGAACTCAATTTTGAATCCTACTATGCTACATAGAATAAATGAATCATTTGTTATTGATTGCCATTCTTTTAGGAAGAATCGTAACCTTCCCCCCATTTGTGTGTGAAACATTTGTTGTGTTTCTTACCAGACCAAGCCCCCCTCGGGGTTTGCCACCGGCAATTGTTGTCCCCTTCTAGTAGGCACATGGTAACCTCCACGTATCCTCGGTGCAGCACGTCAACGTGTATACGAGAATGATAGGCTTGTTCGTTCTCCAGCACCAGCATTTCGCCTGTAGGGATACTGCCTTCGCACCGCTCTGCTCAGCATAGGTGACTTCATTATCATACCACTCATGGTCTTTGAATCTTCATTTGTCCTTTAGCTTCTTTGCTAGATTTTCTCCAAAAAGCAGATTTAGGCATTTGTATATTGGATGGTTTGTAGAGCCTGCATACTTAGGATGAATATTTGGTCTTATTGCATTTTTACGAATACAATTTATTTCAAAGTGCGCACTACACATGAGTGCTAAGGCATTTTGTTGTGAATCCGATATAAAATCTTCATCCAATCCCACTGGCAAATGCCGTAATGCCTGACCCCAGCAATTTCAGCACTCGTTGTAATTTCAATTCTTGTGAGCGTAAACCAATGCGCAAATAATCCATATCAAGTTATTCACCGCTGGAACTGCTAGCAATTCACAATTTTCCGGGGTCTCATACTTTTTGATAGTCTCATCCATAGTTAATTCCTGGGGCTGATGGGAGAGTAGATAATTTATAGTCATAGCTATTTCCTCTCTCAAAGGTTCCCCTGTTACTCTGGGAACAGCAAACATTTGTGCCAGCCCTGGAACATTTTAGCTCTGATAATGGGCTCTGGTCCTCATATAAATCATCATACCACTCATGGTCTTTGAATCTTCATTTGTCCTTTAGCTTCTTTGCTAGATTTTCTCCAAAAAGCAGATTTAGGCATTTGTATATTGGATGGTTTGCAGAGCCTGCATACTTAGGATGAATATTTGGTCTTATTGCATTTTTACGAATACAATTTATTTCAAAGTGCGCACTACACATGAGTGCTAAGGCATTTTGTTGTGAATCCGATATAAAATCTTCATCCAATCCCACTGGCAAATGCCGTAATGCCTGACCCCAGCAATTTCAGCACTCGTTGTAATTTCAATTCTTGTGAGCGTAAACCAATGCGCAAATAATCCATATCAAGTTATTCACCGCTGGAACTGCTAGCAATTCACAATTTTCCGGGGTCTCATACTTTTTGATAGTCTCATCCATAGTTAATTCCTGGGGCTGATGGGAGAGTAGATAATTTATAGTCATAGCTATTTCCTCTCTCAAAGGTTCCCCTGTTACTCTGGGAACAGCAAACATTTGTGCCAGCCCTGGAACATTTTAGCTCTGATAATGGGCTCTGGTCCTCATATAAATCATCATCTGAATCTAGATATTCATCTTTATGTTGGGTAATTTCTGGCTCCCCTGTTTCAGGTAAGTCTCTGCCAGATTCCCCCTGCGTGGGCTCTCTTGTAGGCCTACGGATAGGCAGCCCTGTTTCAGGTGCTGCTGGCGCTGGCACAATTCTAGGCCAACGCCTCATTATTTTTTCTCTTTATATTGTCAGTGCTGGCACATTTGTCATTGCACGTTTGTGCTGCCTTTGTTCAGGCATTTCTAGTACTGGCTCTCCAATAGGCCAACACATATATTGCCTTTTTTTCTGGCATTTTGGGCACTGGCTCTCCTGTAGGCCAACCACTGTAATGTTTCTGCACAGGCATTTCTGATGGCTCTCCTGTAGGCCACCCTTGTGCCTGTCCC
>CM075979.1:50826236-50946236 GCA_038087875.1 Malacoraja senta | reverse complement strand
GTTGGACTGCTGGACCGTGGGTGAAGAATAAAAGGAAGAGATAAGACTTTGCCTTCCATCACAGTGAGGAGGTGTTGGAGACTCACTGTGATGGATGTTTATGTAAACTGTGTTAAGTGTGGGTCTTGTTTTTTTTGTAATGTGTTAAAAAACTGTAGTAATGATATTTCGTTCAAGCCTAGGCTTGAATGACAATAAATAGCATTCAATTTTGTGATATTTTTTGAGATAGAAAGATACAACTGAGTTTGGGCAAGATATTACCTTGCAACATTCTGTATGTCTGATAGATATTGTGAAATTGAACTCAGAAATTATGGGAGGATTACATAAAACTACAATTCAAAGGTAATGAATATACAGAGTATTCTTATTTCCATCATGAACATACAATAGTGATGCGGGACACCAGGTCCTACTATGGTAAACTCACGAGCTACTACGGTACGACAGATGGCGCAATGGGCTAAGTGTTCGGCTGGCAACCGGAAGGTAGCCGGTTCGAATCCCGCTTGGAGTGCATACTGTCGTTGTGTCCTTGGGCAAGACACTTCACCCACCTTTGCCTGCGTGTGCATGTGTGTGAATGTGTGTGAGTGATTGGTGGTGGTCGGAGGGGCCGTAGGCGCAGATTAGCAGCCACGCTTCCGTCAGTCTGCCCCAGGGCAGCTGTGGCTACAGAAGTAGCTCACCACCACCGAGTGTGACTGAGGAGTGAATGAATAATGCGATGTAAAGCGCCTTGGGTATTAGAAAGGCGCTATATAAATCCAATCCATTATTATTATTATTATTACATGTTAAAAAGTATCACATTTTTCATCCTGAGTATATTTTACTCGTGGACTTTGAAAAATCTTCACGAGTTACCACATTTCCCGAGTACCTGCCGTTAGCACTAAGAAATGGCATGTTGGCCTTTATAACAAGAACCTTTATAACAAGAGCAAAGAGGTCCTTCTGCAGTTGTACAGAGTTCTAGTGAGACTGCACCTGGAGTATTGTGTGCAGTTTTGGTCCCCTAATTTGAGGAAGGACATTCTTGCTATTGAGGGAGTGCAGCGTAGGTTAATTCCTGGGATGGCGGGACTGTCATATGCTGAGAGAATGGAGCAGCTGGGCTTGTACACTCTGGAGTTTAGAAGGATGAGAGGGAATCTCATTGAAACATATAAGATTGTTAAGGGCTTGGAGACGCTAGAGGCAGGAAACATGTTCCCGGTTGGAGGAGTCCAGAACCAGGGGCCACAGTTTAAGAATAAGGAGTAAGCCATTTAGAACGGAGACGAGGAAACACTTTTTCTCGCAGATAGTGGTGAGTGTGGAATTCTCTGCCTCAGAGGGTGGTGGAGGCAGGTTCTCTGGATGCTTTCAAGAGAGAGCTAGATAGGGCTCTTAAAAATAGCGGAGTCAGGGGATATGGGGAGAAGGCAGGAACGGGGTACAGATTGTGGATGATCAGCCATGATCACATTGAATGAATGTGATATGAAAGTGAATTAGGTGTCAAATTAAACTTCTTTTTATGCTTTATCTGATGGGATAAATTGCAGACTTGATTTTAAAATCTCAAAATGTTGTAACATTGCTAGAAAATGTACCTGCTTCTTGGAGGCCGAAGGTTAGGTTGTTAGCCAAGAAAGATAGACTTTGTTATCCCTCAGTACAGCAACATGAAGAACGATGTTGCTGTACTGAGGGATAGCCAAGTCTATCCCTCATTGCTAGCAGCGGATGGGAAGCGGCTGTAAAGTGGGAACGGCTGTAAAAGAGGGGGAATTCCTTTCAGAGCGTGTGGGTAGTCTGTCCAGGGGTAAAGTTGCGGGGAGGGCAGGAGCGTTGAGAAGGAGGGGGCCCCGCACCTCCTAAGGCGGCCCTGGGTACATGAGCAGTTTCCTCATTGTCTTGTCATCCTTCCCTTCCATGCTCAAATCAACATAGAGCTCAAACTCCTCCCTCCATTGTCTCTACTCCATTGACTCAAAATTCTGACTCTGCTCCTTGAGCTGCTCATATTGACACACACACACACAGGGTTAAATCCCACCCGTACCCCGGCCCGGACAATAACCCCGACACCAATGTTAACACAGACTCAAACCTCCAACCTGGTGTGCTGTTGTACCGGCATCGAACGAGTTAACACAACCCCCAGATCTGTTTATCCACAGATTGTCTCCCTCTCACACTCGCCCCCCCCCTCTCACTCACACACCGCCCGCCTGCCCGCTCCCAGCGTTTAGCGTTGAATACTCACGGCTGAGTTTGCTGCGGTGCTGGGGCTTGTAGCCCTGTAGACTCCCACACCCCCCCCTCCAGAACCTGGTACTACCCCAACCCACCATACCCCCCGAGTCCAGACCAGAGTCTCGGCCGCTCCGGCGGCAGCGAGTGACACAATTTAACGCATTTACTGAGGAATGTGGATCGATGCATTGATGACCCATTGTATAACTACTTGTTAACTACTGGCTGTTAACAAGTGCTACAGTAGTAGTTAACACATCATTTGTTATCCACAGCGGTTATTATCCGTGTTCGTTTTGTAAAAAAATCCGTATGGCGAATGTTTAAAAAAAAAATCTTTATTTAATAAAGCGAATTATATTTCCATATGAAATACGGAAAATTAACACGGGGCCCCCCTTGGGCGCGGGGCCCAATTTGGAAAAATCGGTCCAAAAGGCCGGCCCTGATCCTGAGGTTCAAACCACAGACCAGCCTTGGATGCATTTGACAGCATATAGCTGTCAACAGCTTCTGAACTGTTTATGGATACCTCTGATAATCAGTTCAAATCTATTTAAACCTTATATATTTACTTAAATGTAGCTATAACTACCAACAACATATTAAAAACATAGTGTATAGTAAAAAATAAATGAACAATTTATCTGCATCTATCTGCTTAACTTAGGGCAGCAACCTCATTCAAATGTATAGACCATCCCAAAGTGCATCCAGCTTCTGCAAGTGGTCCTTCAACCCCAGATGCTGAGCAGAGTCCAGCAGCAGAGCCAGTGCACAGCTGCATTAAGTCTTACCTTTACCTCATCACTAAATCCTGCACAGGTATGCAAAGGCACAGAAGACAGAGAACAGCTAACCCACCCTGGCCACTCCCTCTTCTCCCCTCTCCCATCAGGCAAAAGGTATATGTGTGAAAACGCACAACTCCAGATTCAGGGACAGTTTCTTTTTTTTGTATTTATTATTTAATTAGAAGTATTGTACATTACAATAATCTGCAATAACGTAAGTTTATACTTTTCTTGTACCACTTCTTATTTTAAACTTTAATAAGAAAAAAGGATAGAAAGAGTTAGTAAAGATAGTAAGTGAGTGATTGAAAGAGTGGTCCGGGAACACCCAAGAAAAAAAAAAAGAAAGAAAAAGAGAAAAACCAAAAGGAGGAAAAAGAAAAAAGAAAGCATAAGATAAGGTTGGACAATATGAAAGGGATGTACCTACTTCATATCTTTACTCACCCCTCGCCAGGTCCTGAAACCATTTATTATTAACATTTTGTTGCACCCTATGTTTGTAATAAGTCGATAAATGGAGACCAAATCTTTTGGAATTGGTCTGGTTTACCTGCTAAGAGGAATCTCATATCTTCTAGGTGTAACAATTCCGACATATTAGAAGTCCACATTTTTGTCGTTGGTGTAGGAGCATTTTTCCAAAATTTCAGTATACGTTTTTTTGCCGTTATTAAGCCATAATTAAGGAAACTCCTTTGAAACGAAGTCAGCTCCAAACTTGCTTCTATTGTTCCAAAAATAATCAGTTCTGCATTCGATTTCAGCTTTATTTTAAATAATTTCGTGAAAATTTCAAAAATTTCATTCCAAAATTTTTGGATTTTTATACAATAAACAAAAGAATGTGCTATAGTTGCTTGTGTTAGGCATTTATCACAAATAGAAGAGGTATTTGGGTAAAATTTACTTAATTTAACTTTCGAATAGTATAATCTATGTAAAATTTTAAATTGAATTAGAGTATCTTACGTTAATCGAGCATTTATGCACATATAACAGGTGTTTATCCCAACTCTCTTTCGAGATTTTTATAGCTAGTTCCTGTTCCTATTCACTTCTAATCCCATCAGATGATGGAATTTCTGTTTAAAATGGAATTATACAGGTATGATATTAAATTAGCTGATTCCGCTTTTATATTCATTATCTCATCTAATAGGTCAGGAGATATTTTGATATTCTCGTGTATATTTTTTCAAATAGTCACGTATTTGAAAGTATTTAAAATATTGATTACTACTCAAGTTGTATTTAAGTTGTAGTTGGTGAAATGTTAAAACAAACTTCCATTATCATACATATCTCCAAACGTTTTAATTCCTACTCTATCCCAATTTATAAAAGATTTATCTATCATAGAAGGTTTGAAGGGTTGTTCATTATAGGTGAGAGAAGTGATAGATTTCTTAATTTTAAAGTTAATTTTATTTGTTTCCAAATTCTAATTGTACTATGAATAATTGGATATTTACTGTATATTGTATTCTTCATTTTTGTTGGTGAGAGAAGGATCGCTCCTATGTTAAAAGGGGAACAATCCTCTCTCTCCATTACTATCCAATCCACCTGCTGGGCCGAATTGTCCAACAGGTGAATCATATTTTTGACATTTGTGGCCCAGTAATAATATAAAAAATTAGGGAGTGATAATCCACCAGATTCTTTAGGTTTACACAAATGTTTTCTTTGGATTCTGTGGGATTTATAGTCCCATATAAAGTTTGTAATATCAGCATCCAATTTAAAAAAAAAAATTTGCTAAATATATCGGTATTGACTGGAATAGATATAAAATTTGTGGTAAAAAGATCATTTATATAGCATTTATTCAGCCTATAAGAGACATCGGAAGATTTTTCCAGAATTTAATCAGTATGTTTAATTTATTGAGTAAGGGCATATAGTTTGCATTAAATAAAGATTTATATTTTCTAGTAATTTCAATTCCCCAATAATTAAATTTTTCTGAAGCAATTTTAAAAGGGAATTTTAACAGGTGTGTTGGGTCTTGAGGTTTAATCGTCATAATTTCCCTTTTATTCCAATTTATTCTATATCCTGAAAAGGATCCAAATTCCTCTATTAAATTTAATATATTTGGTATACTGATTTGTGATTTTGTGATATATAGTAGTACATCATCTGCGTATAATGATATCTTATTATTTGAGTATTTTGTATTATACCCATGGATATTCGGATTTATTCTAATACTTTCCGCTAACGGTTCTATTACAAGAGCAAATAGCAGAGGTGATAATGAACATCCCTGTCTATTTCCCCTTGATGATTGAAATTTCGGGGACCAAATATTATTAGTTAATATTCTGGCAGTAGGCCTATCATATAATAATTTTACCCAAGCGATAAAATTCTCTCCCATTTGAAATTTTTGCAATACTTTGACAAGGTAATCCCATTCCACTTGATCAAATGCTTTTTCTGCATCCTGTGAAATAATTGATAAGTCTTGTTCTTCGGTTTTATGTGAGTGCATTATATTAAACAGACGTCTCAGGTTATTGCATGAATATCTCTTGGGTATAAACCCTGTTTGAACCGGATTTATTAATTTACTAACATAGTTACTTAATCTTCTAGCTAATGTTTTCGCTAATATTTTTTGATCTGTATTTAACAACGCAATAGCTCCATAAGAACCCGGATCTTCTAAATCTTTACCTTTTTTAGGTATAAGTGTAATCGTTGACTCCGCTACTGTTTCTGGAAGTGTATGTTCTTTAAAAGCATATGTATACATTTTATGTAGCCGTGGTGTAATTATCTCGTAGAATCTTTTATAAAATTAATTACTAAAACCATCTGGTCCTGGTGTTTTTCCATTCTTTAATGTATTTATTGTTTCTTCTATTTCCTTAGTTGAGATTTGTGCACCTAATTCCTCTTGTTCGATCAAATTGAGTTTTGGGAGATTACAATTACCCAGGAACTCTATAACTTTGGTACTATCTGCTAACGCTTTAGATGTATATAAGTTTTGATAAAATTTAGTAAAAACATCTGGTCCTGGACAGTTTCTTCCCAGTTGTTATCAGGCAACTGAATCATCCTACCATAACCAGAGAGCAGTGCTGAACTACTATCTACCTCATTGATGACCCTTGGACTATCCTTGATCAGACTTCGCTGGCTTTACCTTGCACAAAACATTATTTCCTTATCATGTATCTATACACTGTAAATGGCTGAATTGTAATACTGTTTTGTCTTTCTGCTGACTGGTTAATACGCAACAAGAGCTTCACACTGTACCACGGTACACGTGACAATAAACTAAACTGTACTCAGGGCCGGATTTAGATGAAGAGAGGCCCTAAGCTATTTCACTTGTGAGCCCCCCCCCCTCCCAATCCCCCACCCCCATGACTAGAGGACCATGACTACCCAACAGTGTGACACTTTTAGATCCTACTGTATGTTGTCATTAAACAGTTGGTTTTTAAATACATATTGGATTCACCGCGGATCGGGCATTGCCTTACCTGGATCGCCGTTTGAAGCTCTGGATTGTTGGGCCTGCTGCTTCAACATCATGGAGCTGTGGTTTGCGGAGCTCTCAGCCTCGGGCCGCGCTGATTTCAACATCGCAGAGCCATGGTATCCCTTTGCCGAGGGCCGCCAACATGAATCTCTGCCCAGCTCAGCCTGTGGACTTCGGGAGCCGCGGTCTCCGGTAGGAAGTGGCCGATTCAGAAGTCCAAGCCGCTGAGAATGTTCTCCCGTTCCGACGTCGGATGGTGACCCCCAAATTTCATTGTACCAATTGGTGCATGTGACAATAAGTGTCTTTTGAATTGAATGTGGAATATTAAGAAATAAAGCAACTACAAATACACTAAGAGCAAAAATGTTTTTTTCTCGCCTTCTTCAAAGCAAAATCATCCAGGAGTTCACCAAGATGTGTTTGTCTAAGTTTGTCACTCTCAATGCACAGAATGCTCAGTACAGACAACCTCCCTTGAGACATTGTGGACCTTCATTCATTTTAAATTCTTTTGAGTCTTGAAAAAGACCTCTCCCCCGAGCAGTTGGTGACCATTAAGCTAAGAAACAGCCGCAAGATTGCTTCCACATTAGGGAAGGCCTTCTGAATTGTTTCTTTGTATATTATTTGATAACGGTCTGTATGAGACCGAGAGTGCTCTTCTGTATGCCTATGGCTTTGTATCACGTGCGAGTGAAAGTGCAAAAGTTCATCAGTAAGTTTCAGGTCAACATCTTCTGGGTATGCTTCCAGCAACAGTTCAACACCTTGCTGAATTTCTTGCTTTGATGCAGTCAGATTAGCAAGAAAGGAAAACTGTTGTGCAACTTCACAGGACACAGTACCTCTTCTTTTTAAATTGGTTTCAAGTGCATCTAGTATAGGAATAATGGATTTTATCTTTAACTTATCTCTTGAAGAGAGTTTACCTAAAGCATCAGGGCCAGGTGCACTTCCATCATTTCCTTGCCATTTCCTTACTCTCCCTGTGACAGTTCTGTAGTTAACATCTGGCAAGGTGCCCTTTGCTTGTTGCTCAAGCTCATCAAAATCTACTCTAATTTTACTTACAAAATCCTGAAGTGAACTGTACAAACTTGCACATGTACTCAATAACAGTTCGGATTTCTGAATGGCTTTGTTGACCTTATGGAAATGACCCAGCAGACGGGATCAAAAATGCAGCATAAACACAAATTCCAGTTCTTCCATTTTCTGCAAATGATTGTTAGCTTGAAGCCTGGTATCACCCTTCACATTAACATCAGAGTACAAATGACTGAGGGCATCAGTGATAGCATGAGGGGGGGTCCAAGAGGAGGGGGTCTATTGGAGACGGGAAAAGGGATCATCAATGGGGGCGAGGACTCCTTCCCATGGAAGAACGGTGTGAGGCGGAGGCGACGGAAGAAGAGCTTCAAATCACGGCAGGCGCGGAACTCATTGAGGTGGGGACGGAGGGGGACAAAGGTGAGGCCTCTGCTGCAGACAGACCATTCAATGTCAGAGAGGGGGAGGTCAGGGGGGATGGTGAACACACGGCAGGGATGGGGGTTGGCGCCAGAGGAAGGCAGGTGAGTGGACTGAGGCCGAGGCGATGTCTGGTGAGGGGCTGGTGGGTGGACAGGGGGTAGGGGGGTATGAGGACTGTAGTGTGGGTGGGGAAGAGCTGTGGTCACATGGTATGAGGGGAATGGGGAACACCCAGTGAAACAGCCACTGAGGTTACCAGGGTTGGGGGGACTAGCACTAGGACCCAGCGCATAAAAACTCAGGAGAGTTGGAGTCTGCAGCATGCAAACTTCAGGCCCTATGCTGAGTCCAGGCTGAAGGTAAGGCGATGGCTGCAGGCTGCTGGAGGGTGGTGGAGTGACGAGGGTCAGCGGGCAAAGCGTGGGAGGTCCCGGTGGGCGGAGCGTCGGTGGGACGGCGAGGTTCAACGGGTCCGGTGAGGCAGCTAGGTGAGTAGGCCCCCGGTGCGGCGGGGAGGTGGGTAGGGCCCCGGTGCAGCGCGGAGGTGGGTAGGCCCCCGGTGTGGCGGGGAGGTGGATAGGCCCCCGGTGAGGCAGCTAGGTGAGTAGGCCCCCGGTGTGGCGGGGAGGTGGGTAGGCCCCCGGTGTGGCAGGGAGGTGGGTAGGCCCGGTGCGGCGTGGAGGTGGGTAGGCCCCCGGTGCAGCGGGATGGTGGGTAGGCCCGGTGCAGCGCGGAGGTGGGTAGGCCCCCGGTGCAGCGGGGTGGTGGGTAGGCCCGGTGCGGCGCGGAGGTGGGTAGGCCCCGGTGCGGCACGGAGGTGGGGAGGCCCTGTGCGGCGGCAAGGTTCGGCGGGGGAAAAGGGTTAAATAAACTACATACCTTTTGCTTTGTCCTGCACTTCCAAGGATCCAAGGATCTTTGGAGCAAATTCTTCTCCACAACGAATATAAACCTCACCTGCATTTTAATCCCGCCTGCCCCCCCCCCCCCCAACACCACCAAGGCCTCCGGAATCGCAAGCACTGCGCCACCGATGGAAGGTTTTGTAACAACGCTACTATCACACAGCGCCACTGTGTGATTGTAGGTTTTGTAACAATGCCACTATGTCAAAAGTTTTATACACCTTGGTGGAGCGGGCCAAGGCCCCCCCTAGATCTCGAGGCCCTAAGCTTAAGCTTGTCTAGCTTATACGTAAATCCGGCCCTGACTGTACTGTACTGAACTTGGAGGATGACACCAATGATGTTCATGATGGAACTACCAGCAAGTCCCTTTCAACCCACTGAATTACTTCTGTTACAATAAAATAAGGATATTTTTGAATAATGCACAAATTGCCCAATCATTAATATCTCGCAGATGGTTGCAAAAAATATGTTTGTTTGTAAGAGTTTTTCAATCACTATAACGAACGTAATTAACAATCCTGCGATATGTGAAAGGGATAGACATGATGACGATGCTTTCCTTTATTATAAAATATTTCTTTGTCAATATTTCAGCCAATGCTTGCTAAGTTATCTCAAAAAACTTTTGCAATCCATTGTTAAATATTTGACAGAATAAATATGAGGAACTAGACATTTTATCAGTTTTCAATTGCTTGTATTGTTGTATTTTCCTAACAATTACAAGACAGTATCTGACTACTCACCTGATGGTTTAGATGCACCACTGCTACAATAAGTTGGTTTGGTTAATGAACAGAATATATCACAATACTACATGTGTGGGAAAGAACTGCAGATGCTGGTTTAAATCGAGGGTAGACACAAAATGCTGGAGTAACTCAGCGGGACAGGCAGCATCTCTGGAGAGAAGGAATGGGTGACGTTTCAGGACGAGATCCTTCTTCAAACTTACATTACTACTTATTACATCACATTACTACAGTGGCTTGACCTGGTTGATAATACATTTTCCTTGGACTTTGTCCCCTTTGATGTCTCCTTTTCACACCTTACCCTTCTTTATCTCTCTGTCTCCCTCTACCCTGACTCTCAGTCTGAAGAAACGCCACACATTCCTTCTATCCCCTGATGCTGCCTGTTCCGCTGAGTTACTCCAGCATTTTGTCTCTCTTTTGGTTGATAATAATCTCCTTTCCAGATGAAAAGGCTGGAGGCTTTGTGTTCTACAAGGATGCAGAGTCAGCATCAGAGTGTGCCCTGCAACACTGCCATAAAATTGCTATAAACAATGCTGTTTATAGAACATGGAATGAATCCAGAATTCATTTCAAAATAACTATATAAAATCTAATTTATTTTTCAGTTTCCTTGGGACTTCTTGATTGTTAGGAAATTCTCATAGGTGGGGAAAAGGATTATGAGCATAAATCCTCGCAGCTCTTAAATGTTTTTTCTAAGTAGGCCCGGTGCGCAACAAGGATCCTGATATAGTATGAGGAGTGATTGTTGCAACTTTCAACTAAACATTATCCGCATTCTGATAGGAATATGAAATGACAACGGAAGTTCAACAGCACAGGCAATAACAAAGACAGCTGATGTGCATGGATTAGTGTTTTCTGTGAGCTGTTCCAGGTAATTTAAGATTATGGTTGTTCAAAGTGCCAGAAACTGAAGTCAGGTGGCCAGACTGCTCATCCATTTTGCAACCTCACAAGCACATGAGTCCAATTAGCACCTGAGAAGACAGAGAGCCTAAACCAGTTAACTGGCAGGCGACTAAATCAGGTGATCATCTGGCTTCAGGGACCCGGGTGTACATGTACATAAATCTTAGCAATTGGCAATTGGCAGCACATGATGAGAAAGCAGTTAGTAAAGCACATGGGGTCCTGGGCTTCATAACTAGAGGTATCAAGTACAAAAGCAGGGAGGTTATGCTGATATAAGAAATAAATGCCTCTAAAGAGTGCTAATCCTACAGAATATAGAAATAAATTAAAGAGGGTAATTCAGCCACCATTATATATCAAGCCATCTAATTTTTAAATTATCTTCCAATGGTTTGGATTTCATAATTATTATACACAGTTGATCACATACATTTTGCACACACACACACGCACACATATGTACTTCTTAGGAAGAGTTTTCATTGCTTATTGTATCTCTACAATAGAAATAGCTGCAGATTATTTAAATTCTCCAATGTGCCTTGTAATCCACTCTAGCTGTGTTTTTCAAAAGAGACATTTCAGAGATTGAATCATCAATCAATATTAGTTTTGTCAAATGTCTAGGCTGCCAATTTATTTACATATCACTAACCCAACAGAACAGAGCACTTTAATTAATTTATGCTCACAATGTTGTGGGAACCTTGCTCAACAAAGAGTGTGCTCATGGGGATGGTGGGGTAGTGGACTTTGGGGGGTGGGGTGCAGGGGTTTGGGGTGGTGAGGGGGAGGTGGGGTGTCAGTGGTGGGGTGGGGTGGGGTTTAGGGTTTGGGGTAGTGGAGTGCATTGCAGGGTTTGGGGTCGGGAGGTGGGGTGGGGTTGGGGTGAGGTGGAGTTGGGGAAGGGTGGAGGTTGGGTGGGGTGGGGTTTAGGGATGGGGTGGTGGGGGTTTTGGATGGTGGGGTGGGTGATGGTTTTAGGGTGGTGCAGTGAGGTGGGCAGCTAGATATCCATGGGGATTAGTCTGATCTCCTGCTGTTCACTTGAATTCATCAGGATTTTTACTGAGGTCAGGTCTGGCCATTATAAAAAACTCGGCCCCAAACCCCTGTATAAGATCTCCTGCCGTGCTCAAGACCAGTAGCATTTATAGACCTCAAACACTGGCAGAATTTTGAGAAACTGGCAGCCTGTTGTATTAACAGGGGACCTGAAAGAAAAATCCACGTGAGCTACGCACATACAAGATAATCAGTTTTAGTTTTTTAGTTTAGTTTAGAGATACTGCGTGGAAGCAGGCCCTTCGGCCCTCCGAGTCCGCGCCAACCAGCGATCCCTGTACACTAACACTATCCTACACACACCAGGGACAGTTTACAATTTACCGAAGCCAATCAAGCTACAAACAAGCGCATCTTTAGAGTGTGGGAGGAAACCGGAGCTTCCGGAGAAAACCCAAGCGGTTCACAGTGAGATCCACAAACTCCGTACAGACAGCACTTAAAATGGCAGAGAGAGCAAGGATAAACAACTAAAAATGGATAAGATATAACGTGCTTGTAGCAAACCCAACATTATAATCAAACCCACCGACAAGGGAGGTGCCGTGGTAGTCTAACGCGCTGACATCTACCGGGCTGAGGCCAGGCGACAACTCTCAGACACCTCCTCCTACTTAGGCCCTCACCCCCTCATCTTCACCATGGACGTCCCACTCTCTAGGCCCTCACCCCCTCATCTTCACCATGGACGTCCAGTCACTGTACACCTCCATCCCCCACCAGGATGGTCTCAAAGCCCTCCGTTTTTTCCTCGACCGTAGAAGCAATCTATACCCGGCCACTGACACCCTCCTCGGCCTAGCGGAGCTGGTACTTACACTTAATAACTTTTCATTTGACTCCTCCCATTTCCTCCAAATACAAGGCGTAGCTATGGGCACACGCATGGGCCCCAGCTACGCCTGCCTCTTTGTCGGGTACGTAGAACAATCCCTGTTCAATGCGTACCAGGGCCCCATCCCCGACCTCTACCTCCGCTACATCGATGATTGTTTTGGTGCCACATCCTGCACCCACACACAACTGACTGACTTCATCCGCTTCACCACCAACTTCCATCCGGCACTCAAATACACCTGGACCATTTCCGACACTTCCCTACCATTCCTTGACCTCACTATCTCCATCGCAGGTGATAGACTCCTTACCGACATCCACTACAAACCTACCGACTCCCATGGCTATCTGGACTACACTTCTTCCCACCCTGCTTCCTGTAAGGACTCCATCCCCCACTCCCAATTCCTCCGTCTACGCCGCATCTGCTCCCAGGATGAGGCGTTCCACACCAGGGCATCTGAAATGTCCTCATTCTTCAGGGAACGGGGGTTCCCCTCCTCCACCATAGATGAGGCTCGCACCAGGGTCTCTGCCATACCCTGCAACACTGCTCTCTCTCCCCATCCCCCCACTCACAACAAAGGCAGAGTCCCCCTAGTCCTCACCTTTCACCCCACCAGCCGTCACATACAACAAGTGATCCTCCGTCAGTTTCGCCACCTCCAACGTGACCCCACCACTCGCCACATCTTCCCATCTCCCCCTATGTCTGCCTTCCGCAAAGACCGCTCCCTCCGTAACTCCCTTGTCAATTCTTCCCTTCCCTCCCATACCACCCCCTCCCCTGGTACTTTCCCTTGCAACCGCAAGAGATGCAACACTTGTCCCTTCACTTCCCCCCTCCACTCCATTCCAGGACCCAAGCAGTCGTTCCAGGTGCGACAGAGGTTCACCTGCATCTCCTCCAACCTCATCTATTGCATTCGCTGCTCTAGATGCCAGCTGATCTACATCGGTGAGACCAAGCGGAGGCTTGGCGATCGTTTCGCCGAACACCTCCGGTCGGTCCGCAATAACCAACCTGAACTCCCGGTGGCTCAGCACTTCAACTCCCCCTCCCATTCCGTATCTGACCTCTCTGTCCTGGGTCTCCTCCATGGCCACAGCGAGCAACACCGTAAATTGGAGGAAATGCACCTCATATTCCGCTTGGGCAGTCTACATCCTGGTGGCCTGAACGTTGAATTCTCCCAATTCTGCTAGCCCTGGCTGTCCCCTCCCCTTCATCAGCCATCTGGTTGTCTCCTCCCCTCCCCCAGCCCTCGGGCTCCTCCTCCTCCTTTTCCTTTTTTCCTTTCTTCTCCCCACCCCCTATCAGTCTGAAGAAGGGTTTCGGCCCGAAACGTTACCTATTTCCTTTGCTCCAGAGATGCTGCTGCACCCGCTGAGTTTCTCCAGCATTTTTGTGTACCTCCTCCTACTTATCCTTGGACCATGACCCCACAGCCGAGCACCAGGCCTTAATCTCAAGCACCATTACTGATTTCATCACTTCTGTATGTCTGCCTTCCAAAGCCTCCAACCTCATCGTTCCCCAGCCCCACACGGCCCGATTTTATCTTCTCCCCCAAATCCACAAACAAAACTGTCCTGGCAGAACCAGAATGTCTGCTTGTTCATGTCCCACTGAATTAATTTCCACATACCTCAACTCCATCCTATCCCCCCTGGTCCAATCCCTCCCTACCTATGTCCAAGACACCTCACACACTCTTTGTCTCTTCAATGACTTCCATTTTCCAGGCCACCACTCTCTCATCTTTACTATGGATGTCCAGTCACTCTACACCTTCACCCAGCACCAGGAAAGTCTTAAAACCCTCCGTTTCTTCCTCGACAGCAGATCCTGCTAATTTCCGTCTACTAATACTCTCCTCCACCTAGCAGAGCCAGTCCTTAACCTCAACAACCTCTCCTTTGACTCCTCCCACTTCCTCCAAATCCAAGGCGTAGCTATGGGCACTCGCATGGGCCCCAGCTATGCCTGCCTCGTTGTAGGGTAATAACAATAATAATAATGGATGGGATTTATATAGCGCCTTTCTAATACTCAAGGCGCTTTACATCGCATTATTCATTCACTCCTCAGTCACACTCGGTGGTGGTGAGCTACTTCTGTAGCCACAGCTGCCCTGGGGCAGACTGACGGAAGCGTGGCTGCTAATCTGCGCCTACGGCCCCTCCGACCACCACCAATCACTCACACACATTCACGCACATTCACACGCAGGCAAAGGTGGGTGAAGTGTCTTGCCCAAGGACACAACAACAGTATGCACTCCAAGCGGGATTCGAACCGGCTACCTTCCGGTTGCCAGCCGAACACTTAGCCCATTGGGTACATCGAACAATCACTGTTCCAGGTGTATAATGGCCCTATCCCCAAACTCTACCTCTGCTACATTGACGATTGCATCAGTGCTGCCTCCTGCACCCATGCAGAACTCACTGACTTCATCAACTTCACAACTAATTTCCACCCTGCACTCAAATTCACTTGGACCATCTCCGACATCTCCCTACCGTTTCTAGATTTCATCCATCACAGGAGACAGGCTATTGACCAACATCTATTATAGGCCCACTAACTCCCATTGCTATCTAGAATACACATCTTCCCACGCTGCTTCCTGTAAAGACTCTATCCCCCAATCCCAATTCCTCCGTCTACGCCGCATCTGCGCCCAAGATGAGGTGTTCCATACCAGGTCAATCGAGATGTCCTCATTCTTTAGGGAACGGGGGTTCTTCTCTTTCATTATAGATGAAGCTCTCACTAGGGTCTCCTCGATATCCCGCAGCTCCGCTCTTGCTCCCCCTCCCAACATTCGTAACAAGGACAGAGTCCCCCTAGTCCTCACCTTCCCCTCATCAGCCGTCGCATACAGCATATAATCCTCCAACATTTTCGCCACCTCCAACGTGATCCCACTACTAGCCACGTCTTCCCATCTCCACCCCTCCGCAACTCTCTGATCAACTTGTCTCTTCCCACCCAAACCACTCCCTCCCCAAGTACTTTCACCCGCAACCGCAGGAGATGCAACACCTGTCCCTATACCTGCCCCCTCAACTACGTCCAAGGACCCCAACAGTCTTTTCGGGAGAGGCAGAGGTTCACCCTGCACCTCCTCCAACCTCATCTACTGTATCCATTGTTCCAGGTGTAGACTCCTATATATCAGCCAGACTAAGTGCAGGCTCGGTGATTGTTTCGCTGAACTCCGCTCAATCCGCCTAAACCTACTTGATCTCCCAGTTGCTCAACACTTTAACTTCACCTCCCATTGCCACACTGACTTTTCTGGCCTGGGCTTCCTGCATTGGCAGAATATGGCCCAGCGCAATTGGAGGAACAGCACCTCATATTTTGCTTGGGTAGTTTACACCCCAGCGGTATGAACATTGACTTCTCTAACTTCAAGTAGCCTTTGTTTTTCCTCTCTATCCATCCCCTTGTCCTTCCCAGTTCTCCAACCAGTCTTACTGTTTCCGACTCCATTTTATCTCTGTACCGCCCACTCCCCTGACATCAGTATGAAGAAGGGTCTCAACCTGAAACATCACCCATTCCTTCTCTCCAGAGATGCTGCCTGATCCGCTGAGTTACTCCAGAATTTTGTGTCCATCTTTAACTAAAAATGGCCGTCACTTTGGCTGAAATGATGGAGATGGAATTGGGGGAAAGAGTGGCTTAAAAGGGCCGTCGCCTCGATTAAAGTTTCCGGCAGGAAAATATTTCAGTAGCGTTACTGAATACGGGTTGTTAAGGATAAGGGGTCTACATTGTTGTCCCCATGGGTCTCCCATTTGACATGATCTAAAAGCTGTAAGACAAGAAGAAAAGGGCAGCTGCAAGGTGAAATGGATCAATCAGAAACCATGGAGAAATAACATGTCCCTGCACCAGCCATCCAGCAAGATACAGGGAGTCAAGGTTTCGGAAGAATGTACAGTCTGTTTTTTGAGAGACTGTACTTCATGATGAAGTTTTGCAGGTTATGTTTCTTACTCCAGCTACATCTTCAAACGATGTTGAAGAAAGTTCACTTCAGTTCAAGTTCAAGTTCAAGTTCAAGTTCAAGTTCAAGTTTGCATTTATTGTCACTTATCCAACTAAGGTACTGCGAAATTTGAGTTACCATACAGCCACACTAAGTGAAAAGCAACTATACCATTGAACACAATTTAACATAGACATCCACCACAGTAGATTCAACATTCCTCACTGTGCTGGAAGGCAATCTTCCTTCTTTATTCACCCCTGGTGGTAAGGGCCTTTGATCCCTCAGCAGTCGCCGCTGCCGACGGTCCGATACCCGAAGCCCTCGCATCGGGATGATGGAAACTCTGGCTTCGGGGCAGATCGGAACACTCCACGGCATGGAGCTCCCGAGTCGGCCTCTTCTTGCCGGAGACCGCGGCTCCGGCCCCGCGATCATGGTGCTTTCGCTGGCGATCCGCAGCAAATGATCGCCCGCTCCGCGATGGTAAGTCTGCTGCGTGCCCGCGGCTTGAAGCTCCGGTCCGGTCTCCAGGAAAGGCCGCACCAATCCAAGTTGTTAGGCCGCAGGTGGAGACGGAGGTGCGACATGGAAAAAAATCGTATCTCCGTCGAGGTAAGTGGCTGAAAATAGTTTCCCCGATTTCCCCCCCCCCCCCTCCATCCCCCACATAAAACATACCAAGAATCACTAAAACATACCCTTAAGACACACTAAAAATAACAAAAACAGAGAAGGGACACGACAGGCTGCTGGCGAGGCGGCCATTACGGGCGCCACTCGGTTGTATTATCACCCGTGGTTTAGTTTATTGTCACGTGTACCGAGTTCTGTTGCATGCTAACCAGTCAGCAGGATGACAATACTTGATTACAATCAAGCCATTCACAGAGTATAGATACATGATAAGGGAATAACGTTTAATGCAAGTTAAAGCCAGTAAAGTCCAATCAAGGATAGCCCGAGGGTCTCCAATGAGGTGGCTACTGGTTCAAGTTGCTCTCTAGTTGTGGTAGGATGGTTCTGTTGCCTGATAACAGCTGGGAAGAAACTGTCCTTGACCACAGTACCACAGAGTAACCACAGAGCTCAATCTGTGACTCGCTCCACTGCTTGACAAATTGAATGTTGTGTCATGGTCTAGCAGTTTGCAGTCAGCACAACCTCACATGTTGTGTTAGCGACCTGTGTGCTTCAAATATTTGAAAGAATGAAAGAATTGCTAGTGTGTAAGAAGGAACTGCAGATGCTGGTTTAAACCGAAGATAGACACAAAAAGCTGGAGTAACTCAGCGGGACAGGCAGCATCTCTGGAGAGAAGGAATGGGTGACGTTTCTGGACCCGCAACGTCACACATTCCTTCTCTCCAGAGATGCTGCCTGTCCCGCTGAGTTATTCCAGCTTTTTTGTGTCTAACTACAGATAACAGAATGCTTGAAGAAGAATGAATGAAGAATGAATACGTTATTGTCATTATAACATGTAAACATGTACAACGAAATTACAAATGCCAACCAGTTAGTGCACCATTCACACATTTTCTTAGAGCAAAAGTCTAAGATAAACAACTAAAATAAATAACATGAAAAAAAAACACATTCTTCTGTCGATTTCACAGTTCCTTTGGTGTGTAGCACACCTGTACTCATTTGGTGGCTACATTAAGTGTATTTATTGCTGTGGGATAAAAACTGTTTTTGAGTCTGTTTGTCCTGGTCCTCATTGATCTGTACCGTCTGCCTGACGGCAGCAGTTCAAACAGGGAGTGACCGGGGTGGAAAATGTCCTTTATGATCTTCTGGGATTTTTTGAGACAGTGGGAACTGTGTAGGTCTTCCAAGGTGAGGAGAGGGCAGCCGATAATCTTCTGGGCGTTGTCAATAGCCCTCTGGAGCGCTTTCCTCTTAGCCGCTGTGCAGCTGGTGTACCACACGCATACACAGTATGTTAAGATGCTCTCTATTGAGCACCGATAAAAGGATAGCAGCAGTCTCTGGGTGATGTTGTTCTTCCTGAGCACCCTCAGGAAGTACAGTCTCTGCTGGACCTTTTTCAGCAGCGCAGAGGTGTTCACGCTCCAAGTCAGGTCCTCCTCAATGTGGATTCCCAGGAAGCAAATCATGAGGACACAAACTATGTCATAATTTTACATAAGGGTGGCCCATTTAAGACAGAGATGAGAAGGAATTTCTCTCAGAGTGCTGAAAATTGTTGGAATTCCCCATCCCAGGGAGTTGTGGAGTTGCATGACAGACGTTATGTTAAAAAATGTTTATGTTAAAATGTATTTTGTGTGTCGCTTTTTATTTGTATGACTGTATGGCTAATCAAATTCCTTGTATGTTGCAAAACATACTTGGCTAAGAAAATATGATTATGATTATGATTATTATGATTATCTGATGTTTAAGCTACAAGGAGATTTTATAGTTTGGGGAGAGAGCATGAGGTGGGATTAATATCAAGATTGGATCTGCTGTGACTTTACTGAGTGGCAGATCATGGATGAGGGACGAATTGCCCACTGCTGCTGTTTCATGTGTCCTATACTCATTGGCCTCTGTAATTGCCACAATACACAACATATTGTGCTGGGAGTGGATCAGAAAGTAGGATAACACAGGGTTTAGTTTAGTGTAGTTTAGAGATACAACGTGGAAACAGGCCCTTCAGTACACCGAATTCCACACCGACCAGCAATCACCTCGTACACTAACGCTATCCCACACGCTTGGGACAATTTACAAACCTATACGTCTTTGGAATGTGGGAGGAAACCAAAGCACACGGGAAAAACACAAGTGGTCACGGGGAGAACGTACAAACTCCATACAGACAGCACCCGTGGTCAGGATCGAACCTGGTCTCTGGCGCCGTAAGGCAGCAACTCTACCGTTGCGCCACCGTACCGCCCAATTCATACTGTATCGCTAAACCAAACTAAAAAACGAACAATTCCATTTCTCCAGAGATGCTGTCTGACCCACTGAGTTACTCCAGCTTTTTGTGTGTATCTTCAGTTTAAACCAGCATCTGCACTTCCTTCCTACACAAAACAGATAACAGAATGTGTAAGAAGGAACTGCAGATGCTGGTTTAAACCGAAGATAGACACACAAAGCTGGAGTAACTCAGTGGGGCAGGCAGCATCTCTGGAGAGAAGGAATGGGTGACGTTTCAGGTCGAGACCCTTCTTCAGACTGGTTAGGGGTAAGGGAAATGAGAGATATAGACGGTGAGAGTTGCTAGCACTTCTCCCAGGCAGGTGGCGGAGGCTGCCCATTAACATGTTTCATGAGGTTTGGCTTGCTCACTTCCAACAGCTGTTGGCTAACGGATATAGACTCATTTGGAAAACTATCAAGGGTGAAAAGGATATTGTTGTGTGGAGGCCTAAGCCCATCAAAGGCTTACCTCATTCCACGGAAACTTTTATTACCATAATTAAAACCCTGGTGTCTCATGACCGAGCCAACGCATCCTGATCCAATGCCAGGACGCCTTGCATCAAATGGCCTACTGATTCAATACAAACACATCATTCAATTCTGCACTATTTACAATTTCTGTCAGCACGCGATTATTTATTCCTATTCTAACGCTGCTTTATGCAAGGCTCCTACCCTTATTTCAGCCAATATTATATACAGTAAATTGTCTGACCCTGGAATATCTAATAGAGTCAGCCTGCTTCAGCTTGAACTGCTTCCACTCTGCGTACTGAAACTGGCAGCATAAAAGTCCCACAATTTCCAATGAGCCTCAATGAAAGAGGATCTGTACTGAAACCAGCAAAGGCTCATCTCCTTTCGGTAGAGTCCACGGGCTGAAATAATTGCCCATATATTCTACTGAACATGTGTAGATGCATAAATTAGAATAAATTAACAAAAGTATATAAACCAGGAAAAAAAAGGGTGGCACGGTGGCACAGAATTGCTGCCTTACCGTGCTTTCGCTGCCAGAGACCCGGGTTCAATCCCGACTACGGATGCTGTTTGTACGGAGTTTGTACATTCACCCCGTGACCGCATGGGTTTTCACCAAGATCTTTGGTTTCCTCCCTCACTCCAAAGATGTAGAGGTTTGTAGGTTAATTGGCTTGGTATGTGTAAATTGTCCCTAGTGTGTGTGGGATAGTGTTAATGTGCGGGGATCGCTGGTCGGTGCGGACTCGATGGGCCGAAGGGCTTGTTTCCGCGCTGTATCTCTAAACTAAACTAAACTAAAAACTAAAAGATTGGTTGCCACAGAGAGACAGGTATAAGACAGTCTCCCTTTTGTACCAACATGTATCTTCCAACAAATTCATAGGAAAGTTTGATTTTTATGAGCGATCTGTTGGATTTAACCCATCCAACTTCTTTGTAATACACTTCCTTGTGTAAAATTGACCATGAATATTTTTAGCATGAATCCTGAGATTTTACTTCGGAGTCACGTGAGTGATACCGTGAAGAAGCCCCGCCAGTCCGCATGCGCGTCATATCGTCGTTCGCATGATGAAGCACCGGACTGGCAGGCGTGTCGCTCCTGCCAGCGGTAAGTCTAAACCTACAGGTAAGTTTTGTATTTCTTACCAGGTTCTGATTTTCTTCCAGGAACCTCTTTTTACAGAGGTTTCCTGCTGGATATTGTCGCGAAGTCCAGTGAGGGAAACCGGCTATGGGCTGTGGGGAGATCCCGGTTACGACCGCGGAAGCGGATAGCCGGCGGATGTCGGGTTCGCGATCCCAGTCACTGACAATGCGGTCAGTGGCTTCCAGACCGCTGTGGTTCCCGTGGAGGGGAAAATCCAGGAGGATGGCAGTATCACCACCAGAGTCGCTGACAGTGCGGTCAGCGACTTCCAGACCACAGTGGTCCCCAGGTCATGGGGTAAAACCACCAAATAATCGGTCAGCCCTATGGACTCGGACGAGTTGGGTCGGGAGGGTTCCCCTCAGATAATGCATAATATATTTGGACGATTGTCCAGGATGGAGCTCCTAATGGACAGGATGCTCCACCTAGATACGCTCCAACAGCAGGAGTTGTGTCAGCGCCGGCCTATGGGAGAGCCCGCGCCAGCAGCGCCTGGGACAGGGCTGCTTAATGTCTCCCTCTTGGAGGAGGAGACCATGTCAGGTCAGTGTAATCCTGATGCCGAGTCTGTGGCAGCGCCGGCCTATGAGAGAGCCCGCGCCAGCAGCACCTGGGACAGGGCTGCTTAATGTCTCCCTCTTGGAGGAGGAGAGCATGCCGAGTCAGTTTAATTCTGACGCCGAGTCTGAGGGTATAGCTGTGGAGCATACCCCAAGGGATGAAGGGCACGTGTCAGAGGTACCATTCCTGGCAGCAAGGTTTGCCATCCCAACAGAATCCGGGAAAAAAATTCCATCCTGGTATAGGTCCGTTGGAAGGGCCATATCAGCGCAGGTGTCTTCAGGGGCCTGTGGCAGCACCTGTTTCAGGGCTGCCTACGATTCTCCCTCTTTGAGGAGGGGAGTGCGAGTGGTCAGTAAGTAACTGACTTCAAATTCTAAAGTATGTCCGTGGAACATACTGGAGCACATGCGTGCCGGCAGTGAACAGCGCTATCAGGGGGACAGTAGAGCTAGCCGCCGAATCTGCTATTCAGGTAAGACCTGTTCAACAGGCAAAACCTGGAGGACGAAGCAAAACCTGTCGGACCAATCAAAGTACCAACGACGAGCAAAGCTTCATCTTTTCGGCGACAACGCACCCCACGTTTTCATCGGCAGTAAGCGGTTCACTGAAGCTGGTGGCAGCATGAAAGCTGGGCAGAGGTTCCACGCATCCTACCAGTTCTACTCCACAACTAAGGTAACCAGGCAGATAGGTAGGTCTGTCACTTCCGAAACATGGGGTAAGTGGACCACTTACAAGTTGGTAATATTTACACTTGGTTGTACAATACACAAATGGTTAAGACATTGTCATCTACTTAGCGCCATCTAACCATGTAAAACTGGACAATGCTAGCATTCCAAGCAGGTTTGGAATTGGGGCCAGAATTGGGTTTTGAGGCAAGCTCAGTACTTTGGCCAGGAGTGCCTTCGAGGCAGGCTCGGAAATATGGGCAGTTGTCTTTCGAGGCAGGCTCAGAATTGTGGCCAGAATTGTCTTTCGAGGCAAGCTCAGAATTATGGCCAGAGTTGTCTTTAGAGGCAGGTTCAGAATGATGAGGTAGGCTCAGTATTATGGCAGTGTGACAGTATTATTTGTCTTTCAAAACAGGCTCGGAAATCGGGCCAGAGTTGTCGTTCGAGGCAGGCACGAAATGATGGAGGCGTGGCCTGTTCATTATGAAAGATGGAGAATGTTGTTTAACTCGCATGTGCAGTATAAACTTTTCCGAATAGGAAACTTTGTTACTGATTAACAACTGATTTCATAGGGTGTTCCCATTTACAGCGATCATCGGAGATATTTGAAATTATCAGGAGGAGGCAATTGCTATGATAAGGCAATGATAACAGTATGATACAGTAATGATAACAGTAAAGCATTGCAAAGTGGACTACTCAGTTCAAAAACACTTGTTATGTCTTGACTGGATGATATGTTAACGCTGTATTTTGCTAAAATCAACTGTTTCAGCCTCAAACTATATTTGAGAAATTGGGCTCTTCTATCCAGTTAAATTTAAGTTGTTACCACATAGACTTGTTGGTCATTGGGATTTACCTTTAACTATTAATTAACCTATGACTCCGCCCTGTGGCAAGAGATTGGAGTTAATAGAAACCTGTAACAGCTTTATTGTTTATAAAGCAGCCTTCTATTCATCAAAATTGGCAATATAGTAGCTGTGATTCAGCTGTGCAAGTAGGAGAACTGACATCGGGCAAAGTGGCAACCTCTCAAGTGCCATGTAGGTCATTGTTAACACACCTATGCTATTACCAGCTGAAGCTACCAAAGTCGCAATGATGGACGAACAGTATGCAGCATTGCTCCAGTAGTTTGGTCAGTAAAATTTTTTGTTATATTGCAAACTGATGCTAAGGGCTCTAACGTGGAAAATTGCAAATGTCATCTCTAGTTTGGAGGTGGAGGAGATTTGCATGAGTTACCAATTCTTCCGTTATTGGTATCAACTATCTATAGACACTAGGTGCATTCTATGGGTTAAAGAGTGATTGAGCGAATATGCATAATCTGCATGCTCAACTTCAAGTTGATACACTATGGTGGTGGCATATGTTAGTCACATGGGTGCAATCAAGTAAAAGTATCCTGTAATAGTTTACCTAATATATTTGCCACTGGTGTATCATCAAGTACAGATCAATGACAACACAGAATGGGTGTTGGATCACACAGTATTTATGAAATTCTGGTTCGATGGAACACCGAATATCGATATGTTGTTTTCATGCTTATTCACCGGTTGCAAAAATATGTGGCATAACAGTGGCGAGAGATACATTCTCGCTACAAGGAGGAGGAATGGTCTTTTATGTCTTCCTCCATTTTGGCTCATCAGTCGGGCCTTCAAATAAAGTCATCAAGATCCCGCTTTAGGTTTTTCCTACTGTCTGACTGGCCTATGCAGCTTTGATTCCTGCTTTTGTCGGGAATAATAATACAACCTTATACGGTTATTCTAAATGTTAACTTTGCTGGTTCAGCCTGTGGCTGGGGAAACCAGCCTTTGCATGATAACATCAATTTATGACTTGCAGATTCTGAATAGACTGTCCCTACGGCTTGGGTTGTCACACCGATCCATGTATGTGTTCACTCCAGAGTGCTGGGATAGCACCAAAAAGCAGTACATTTCCTCTTCAGGAGATGGGAAGCGTTTTGTTTAATGCTAATGTTACATTTAATACGGTACAGATTACTGACATCTTGGAGTTCATTTTTAAATGGTCTTTTGATAATAATTGAGATATTGGGCCATTAACTGTGCCCAACGTGCCTTCCCACAGAACCACCCCTTGACCACAGTTTCACCCCCGGATATCGAATTTGTAAACGATATCTTTAACACAAGTTCTCCCAGGACAAGTACAGGCAGTATGGGATATTGACATTGTGTTAACAATACCTCACCAGGGGGCTCCAGCTACATCCTTAGCTTTGGCCGGCTCTCATAAGTTAGTTATCCTCATGTCGCTGGTTTCAGCGCAACGGGTTCAGTCGCTACATAATTGCGACGGGGCAGGATGATTACATCTGTAAATAATATATATAATATTTTATGTTTATGGTTTAATTAAGCAGAGCAGAAGGGGCGTCAGGTCTCAAACTAGTTCATGGCATACCCAGGGATCTTCGGTTATGTGAGGGCACACATATACAACAATACGTCAAGGTCACCAAGAGCCTTCGAGGCTCTGAACTAGCAATGCTTGTTAGTTACAAATAACTTTATAAGAATGTATCCGTTCAGACCATCTCCAGGTGATAAAACGGGGTTTGATTTATGCAGGAGTAGATACTGATTTCCAAATCTCACTCCACCAGGGCTGCTACAACATCAGCAGCAAGGGTTATTTACATTCCGCTGGACCACATCCTAACGGCTGCAGCATGGTCAAACGAACGAACTTTCCAAACATTTTATGATAACCCATTGCCAGACCAGGGGTATTTGCCAACTCTATTTTAGGTTCTATTTATAGTTTCCATCTGGATGAGAGGGGTTACTATTATTATTACTTCATTAAACAGCATCAGCATGTTTTAAATCTATGTCATGTCTGTATGCATTATGAATGTTTCCCTCATCTGTCAATGAAGCAGTTGTGGTTGTGTAGACTCGTTTCTCACCGCATTAAATCACAGAGCTTTAAAATCTTCATGGAATCACTCACGTGACTCCGAAGTAAAATAGTAAGATTAAACGAGAACCTACCAGTTTGAAGTTTGATCTTTATTTTATGAGGAGTTACGATGAGCGATTACATGCCCACCGCTCCCAACCCTCTCTCTTAAAGATCACTAGGTAGTTCTAGTCTTCTCTAAGTCTTACTATGTTACTTCGACTACTGTTATCTGTGATTTCACACCGCTGCTTTGAAGATTTACGCGCATGTTGACTGGCGGGGCTTCTTCACGTAATCGCTCATCGTAACTCCTCATAAAATAAAGATCAAACTTTAAACTGGTAAGTTCTCGTTTAATCTTACTATTTTTGTTCTTCTTTAATTGGAAAATTATTGTTGCCTGTATCTTTGCTCAAGGGCATTAAATGCTATTTTGTTATATTTTATATTTAAAATAATCTGCCATTATATAACCCGACATAGGGTTATAATAGAAATGGAATGGTGGGAATTAAGTCTTCTAAATTAATATTTGAGAGCAAGCCTCTGATACAATGTAGTTTTCCCCACTTTAACTTACACAAACTGCATTGAGAGTCAATGTTAAAGAGGCACAATGTGTTTCCTGGACTGGGAGGCAAACTTTCAACTGGAGACTCATGGAATTACAGATGCTGGAATCTTGAGCAAAACACAAACACTCAGTGGGTCAGGCAGCATATGTGGAGGGTTTATAGACAGGCAACGTGTCAGGTCGGGACGCTTATTCAGACTGATTGGCGTGGGGGGAGAAAGCTCGAAAAGAGGTGGGGACAGGACAAAGCCTGGCAATTGACAGGAGAATGTAGGTCAAGGGGGGTTAGATTGGTAGGCAGGTGGACAAAGGCAAATTATACAAAAGGTGACAAAAGGCTACTGGATAAGAAAAGGAGAGAAATGTAAAGCTAGAGGGAGGGATATAGGTGGAAGGTGATTGGGGTGGGGTGAGTGGGCGGGGGGGGAAGAACGTGGTGATGGGGTTGGCCACAGCGTAGAGCTTTTCTTCCGTCGACCCCTCCGTGCCTTTTTCTATGGGAAGGAGTCCTCACCACCCAGTGATGACCCCTTCTCCCATCTCCACCAGTCCCCCTCCCCTTGGACTTCCCTGGATGACCTTCAACCCTCACTATACCTTTTTATTTCTAACTGCCGGCCTGACATCGACCCTCGACCTTTCCACTCCCATTACCTACTCTAACCTCACCCCCTCTGCATGTGCAGCCCTCCGCTCACTCTGCAGCAACCCCGACATTATCATCAAACCTGCCGACAAGGGATGTGCGCGCTGACCTCTACCGGGCTGAGGCCACGCGCCAACTCTCAGACACCTCCTCCTACTTATCCTTGGACCATGACCCCACAGACGAGCACCAGGCCTGAATCTCAAACACACTTTCTAACTTTATCACTTCCGGCTGTCTGCCTTCCACAGCCTCCAACATTATCGTTCCCTAGTCCCGCACGGCCCGGTTTTATCTTCTCCTCAAAATCCACAAACACAACTGCCCTGGCAGACGCATTGTTTCTGCCTGCTCCTGTCCCACTGAATTAATTTCCACGTACCTTGACTCCATCCTATCCCCCTGGTCCAATCCTTCCCTACCTATGTTCAAGACACCGCACATGGCCTTCGTCTCTTCAATGACTTCTGGTTTCCAGGCCCCCACTCCCTCATCTTTACTATGTACAGTCGGTTACTCTACACCTCCATCCCTCACCAGGAAGGCCTTTAAGTCCTCTGTTTCTTCCTCGACCACAGAACCAGTCAATTTCCCTCTGCCAACACTCTCCTCCGCTTAGTGGGGCTGGTCCTTACCTTTAACAACTTCTCCTTCGACTCCTCCCACAGCCTCCAAGTCCAAGGCGTAGCTATGGGCACTCACATGGGCCCCAGCTATGCCTGCCTCTTTGTACGGTTCGTTGAACAATCCCTGTTCCAGGCGTACACTGGCCCTATCCCCGAACTTTATCTCTGCAACATTGACAACTGCATCGGTGCTACCTCCTGCACCATGCAGAACTCACTAATTTCAGTAACTGTACTACTAATTTCCATCCTGCACACAAATTCACTTGCACCATCGTCGACATTTCCCTCGCGTTTCTTGATCTCAGCGTCTCCAACACAGGAGACAGACTATCAACTGACAAACCCACTGACTCCCATAGCTATCTAGACTACACTTCTTCCCACCCTGCCTCCAGCAAAGACTCTATCCCCTACTCCCAATTCCTTTGTCTATGCCCAACATGAGGTGTTCCATACCTGGATATCTGAGATGTCCTAATCCTTTAGGAAATGGGGGTTACCCTCTTCTATAACAGATCAAGTCCTCACAAGGGCCTCCTCAATATCCCGCAGCACTCTTGCTCCCCCTTCCCCCAGACGCAACAGGGCCAGAGTCACCCTAGTCCTCACCTTTTACCCCATCAGCCATCGCATACAACACATAATCCTCCGACATTTTTGCCACCTCGAACGGGATCCCACCACTAACCACATCTTCCCATCTCTACCACTTTTCGCTTCCCACAGAGACCATTCCCTCCGCAACTCCCTGGTTAACCCGTCCCTTCCCGCCCAAACCACCCCCTCCCCAGGTATTTTCCCCTGCAACTGCAGGAGATGCAACACCTGTCGCTATACCTCCTCCCTTGACTGCGTCCAAGGACCCCGACAGTCCTTTCGGTGAGGCAGAGGTTCACTTGCACCTTCTCCAACTTCATCTAGTGTATCCAGTGTTCCAGGTGTGGACCAGAGATGGTGCCCATCCCGTGAGTTACTCCAGCATTTTCTGACTATCTTCCATCTATTACTTACCAGGCTCCCCCATCTCTCTTCCAGTTTTTTTTCCTTCTTCCCCTCCAATCAGTCTAAAGAAGTCCTGACCCAAAACATCATTTATCTACGTTCTCCAGAGATGCTGAGCGGCTGAGTTACTCCAGCACTTTTAGTCTGTTTTTGTTAAGCAGCACCTGCAGTTCCTTGTTGCTACATGCTCTTGTATTCTAAAGTGTAGAGTATTCTCTAAATCTAGCGTTTATCTATATTCCTTGATATTCACGGTTCTTTGTGTGTTGACCTGACAGTTCACTCTGAAGCTGAAGCAATCCCGTCCAGTTCTGCTGCCTGAGACCACTTCCACAATCTCCCCACACTCATCATTTCCCAGCCTGGATTGTGAGGCCTATAGTGTTAGCCCACAGCATCCTGGACACCAGTAACGACAGTGTCAACCTTGCCTCCAATAGCGCAAGGAAAAGCATTTGGCCTCAACATGCTTCGAGATTCAAGATTCAAGAGATTCAAGAGAGTTTATTGTCGTGTGTCCCAGATAGGACAATGAAACTCTTGCTTTGCTTCAACACAACAGAATATAGTAGGCATAAATAATTACAGAACAGAACAGAACAGATCAGTGTGACTATATACCAATGATTATATATATACACACATAAATAAACAGATAAAGTGCAATGGGCTACTAATGATCAGAGTTTTGTTTGAGTTAAGTTTAATAGCCTGATGGCAGTGAGGAAGTAGATATTCCTGAACCTGGATATTGCAGATGTCAGGCTCCTGTACGTTCTACCTGAAGGCAGCGGGGAGATGAGTGAGTGGCCAGGATGGTGTGGATCCTTGATGATGCTGGCAGCCTTTTTGAGGCAGCGACTATGATGGATCCCCTCGATGGTAGGGAGGTCAGAGCCGATGATGGACTGGGCAGTGTTTACAACTTTTTGCAGACTTTTCCGCTCCTGGGCGTTCAAATTGCCGAACCAAGCCACAATGCAACCGGTCAGCATGTTCTCTACTATGCACCTGTAGAAGTTTCGAGAGAGTCCTCCTTGACATATCGACTCTCCGTAGAGGCGCTGATGAGCTTTCTTTATAATTGCATCAGTGTTCTCGGACCAGGAGAGATCTTCAGTGATATGCACACCCAGGAATTTGAAGCTCTTGACCCTTTCCACCATCGACCCGTTGATATAAATGGGACTGTGGGTTCCCATCCTACCCCTTCCAAAGTCCACAATCAGTTCCTTGGTTTTGCTGGTGTTGAGAGCCAGGTTATTGTGCTGGTACCATTTGGTCAAACGGTCGATCTCCTTTCTATATTCTGACTCATCTCCATCAGTGATACATCCCACAACACTGGTGTCATCAGCGAACTTGATGATGGAGTTCGCACTATGACCGGCTATGCAGTCATGAGTATAGAGTGAGTATACCAGGGGGCTAAGCACGCAGCCTTGAGGTGCTTCCGTGCTGATTGTTATCGACGTTGACACATTTCCACCAATAGGAACAGACTGTGATCTGTGAATGAGGAAGTCAAGGATCCAATTGCAGAGGGATGCGCAGAGACCCAGTTCTGAGAGTTTGGTAACCAGCTTGGAGGGGATGATTGTGTTAAATGCCGAGCTGTAGTCAATGAATAACAGCCTGACATATGAGATTTTGTTGTCCAAGTGGTCCAGAGCGGAGTGGAGAGCCAGCAAGATCGCATCCACCGTTGATCTGTTGTGGCGGTAAGCGAACTGCAGTGGGTCCGGGTTTTGGTCGAGGTAGGAGTTGATTTGCGCCATGATCAACCTCTCAAAGCACTTCATCACCACAGGCGTTAGTGCCACTGGTCGATAGTCATTGAGGCACGTCACCTTACTCTTCTTGGGCACCGGTATTATTGATGCCCTTTTAAACCAGGTGTGAACCTCAGACCTCAGAAGTGAGAGGTTGAAAATGTCCGTAAAAACACCAGCCAGTTGGTCCACACAGGTTTTTAGAAAACGACCGGGTATGCCATCATGACCAGGCGCTTTCCAAGGGTTCACCCCTCTGAAGGATTTCCTGACGTCGACCTCTGTGACTGTGACCGAAATACCATCACAGCTAATGGGGGCTCGAGAAGGCACATCAGTGTTCTCCATATCAAAGTGTGCGTAAAACGCATTGAGCTCATCAGGGAGTGATGTTTCGCCGACATTCGAGCTGCCTCCTGATTTCGCCTTGTAGGAGGTGATTGCATTCAGGCCCCGCCACAGCTGCCGAACATCAGTCTCATCCTCCAGCTTGGAGCAGAAGTCCCTTTTGGCCTTTTTGATGGCCTTACTAAGGACGTATCTGGTCTTCTTGTAGTCCTCAGTATCTTCAGACATGAATGCCCAGTGTCTGGACCTGATTGGGAAACACTCGGAAGGTTTTTGTTGTGATGCAGTCCTCCACACATTTCCATATGAAGTCTGTAGCGACTGTGATGTATTCATTCAGGTCCATTGCCGAGTCCCTGAACATTGCCCAGTCTACAGACTCCAAACAGTCCTGGAGTTGTTCCTCTGTGTGTGTGTGTGTGTGTGTCCACCCCCCCCCCCCCCCACCCCCAACCAGCTCTGTACAGTCCTCACCTCTGGGGGTGCGCTCTTTAATTGCTTCCTCTAGGCAGGAAGAAGCAGCACCGCGGAATGGTCGGATTTATCGAAGTGAGGGCGAGGGATAGAGCGATAGGCATCCTTGATAGTGGTGTAGCAGTGGTCAAGGGTGTTTGGTCCTCTGGTGCAGCAGGAGACATGTTGGTGTAAGTTAGGGAGCGATTTCTTGAGGTTTGCTTTGTTGAAGTCCACAACTATGGTGGTAAACGCCTCGGGGTAAGACGTCTGGTGTTTGTTGACCACGGTGTGCAGCTCCTCTAGTGTCAGATGGACATCTGCTTGGGGTGGGATGTAGACCGTGGTCAGGATGATGGAGGTGAATTCTCTCGGGAGGTAGAAGGGGCAGCACTTCACCGCCAGATGTTCGAGGTGTGGAGAGCTGGAGTTGGATAGGACTACCACGTCTGAGCACCACGCAGAGTTGACCATGCTCTCCTCTCCCTTTTGCAGATGCCTGCATACGGTCCATACGGTGGATGGAGACCCTTTCAGGCTGGAACGCTGCATCTGGGGAGCTGGGGGTGAGCCATATCTCTGTGAAACAGAACACAGAGCATTCCCTCAGCTCCCTTTGATAAAGCAGCCTTGCCCTTAAGTCCTCCAAGTGACTGTATGTTGGCCAGTAGGATAGTAGGGAGAGGGGACCGAAGTCCCCTCCGCTTCAGTCTTACTTGTAGTCCTGCCCGACGGCCACGTTTCCGTACTCCATGGAGCCCTCCTCAGTGTTTAAAGGTAGAGTACATACGGGTCTCCTCGAGGTCGGGGAATCCCCTGAGTTCGGGGATTCCCTTACAGTCGGCACCTTCAGCTCCGTTGCTGCTGGGGGATCTTGCCCGACGGCTTCGTTTCCAGACTCCATGAAGGCCTCCCCGGTGTTTGCAGGTAAGGTTCTTGCTGTAGCTGCGCTCCTCTGCGAGGTTGGGGATTCCCCTCTGATCAGGGATTCCCTTACCGTCGCTAACATCGGGAGTTCGCAGTAGCGCTAATGCATTTAGATGCGTTAGCAGCTCGCTACTTACAGCGTTGATTTCAGTGGATTCTCTGATGCAGGTGAGTTCAAAAATACTGTATTTTACTATTTTTCGTTGTGCCGTTCGCAAAATGTCGCCGCATGTAGGTGCCATCGTAGCCTGATGTAGGCTTCTGGAAGAAAAAACACAAACAAAGTGTAATTGTAATTGTAATTGTAATTAATTAATTAGCCAAGTATATAAAAACATACAAGGAATTTAATTTGCTATACAGTCATACCAAAAAAGCAACAAGACACACGACTACATAAAAATTAACATAAACATCCATCTCGGTGTGCTGTGATCGATGGCAATAATGTCTTATCTTCTTCCCTCCTTTTCTCTCCTTTTCTCCCGCAGTTGGGGCAGTCGAACCATCTGCAGTCAGGGCGATCGAAGCTCCCGCAATCCGGGCGGTCGAAGCTTCTGCGGTTGGAGCTGCTGAAGTCGATCCCTAACCAACGGACCGCGAGCTCCAACACGTTAAGTCCGCAGGTTCCCGCAGTTGGAGCTCCCCAGCTCCCGAAGTCGATCCCCAGCAAAGGGACCGCCAGCTCCACAGTTATTCCGCAGTGCGGACGGAAATACGATACGGAAAAGGTCGCATCTCTGTCGAGGAAAGAGATTAAAATAATTTCCCCCACCCCCACCTTCCACATAACACAAAACTAAAGATGCACTAAAACATACATTTAACAACAGACTAAAAACAACTACAAAAGAAAAGGATGAGACAGATGTTGGCGAGGCTGCCATGGTACAGTGCCAACCGGTGCTAGAGTAACTCAGCAGGTCAGGCAACATCTCCAAAAAATATAGATACGGACCCTTCTTCAGACTGCTTGACTATTGAGACTGACGAAAGGTCCCGACCTGAAATGTCACCTATCCATGTTTAGTTTAGTTTAGAGTTACAGCGCGGAATCAGGCCCTTCGGCCCACCGAGTCCACACCAACCAGTGATCCCCGCACACTAACACTATCCTTCACACATTAGGGACAATTTTGGCACACTCAGAGCTCCCATGGATTTTGAAGAAACAAAGAGAAAAGAGAAGCAGGAAAAAGCACTGATTGGCTCTAGCCCGAGTGGGAGGAGAGTTAGGAGTCAGAGGGGGAAAACAGTTTAAAACTGAGGAATTTGGTTTGTAAATTGGTAAATTAGGCAATTTAAAAAATATATTTTAATTTTATTAGAAGTACAATCATATGGCACCAAAGTGCCTAATATATAATGACATAATACATTTTATGTACAGCTTCTTATTTTTTTTATTATGATAAAGAAGAATAAGAAAAAGAAAGTAGATAGTAAAAGATAGAAAAACGTGAGGTATATAGTGTGTGAAAAAGAAAAAAAAGAGTGAAAGAAGAAAATTGAAGAAAAGAAAATAGAAAAAAGAGAGTAGAAAATAAAAAAAAGATAAGTAAGGAGATCATTATTTATAATCTTGACCATCCCTCACCCAGTCCTGGAACAGTTAGCTTCTACAATTGTGTTGAACCATATGATTCCAAAAAGACGACAAATGGAGACCAACTCGTTAAGAATTGGTCTGATTTATCTATTAGGATGAATCGCATTTCCTCAAGATGTGCGGTGTCCAACATGCTTGAAATCCACATTTTAAGCGTTGGTATTGGTGTATTTTTCCAGAATTTGTATTAGTTTTTTTGCTATTATTAAACCATAATTAACAAATAAATTTTGAGATGAGTTCAATTTATTCCCATCTTCCATTACTCCAAATATAATCATTTCAGTATTAGGTTCCATTCTTATCTTGAATAATTTTGTAAATATTTCAAAAATATCACTCCAAAATTTATAAAGTTTTATGCAGGAAACGAAAGAGTGTGTTATAGTTGCGTTTTGGGATAGACATTTATCACAAATGGGGGATATATTTGGATAACATTTATTCAATCTAGTTTTTGAATAATATAATCTATGTAAAATTTAAAATTGAATTAAATTATGTCTTGCATTAATCGAACATTTGTGTATATATATCAAATACTTTTCCCATGTAACCTTCGTAATTTTTTATCATTAATCCCCGTTCCCACTCTTCTCTACCTCTGTCGATGGTAGGTCTATATTTAAAATACTATTATATAAATATGATATTAATTTCTGTGAGTCAGCCTTAATATTCATTGCTTCTTCCAGTAAATCAAAAGTTGTTTTTTGATATCCTTGTATGTATTTCTTCATGAAATCGCAAATCTGAAGATATTTATAATATTGGTTATTTTTCAGTTTACATTTTAATTGTAATTGTTGGAATGATAACAGATTTCCCATTTCATGCATATCACCGATCCTTTTAATTCCCATTCTTTCCCATTGGTTATATGTTTTATCAATAAGAGATGGTTTAAATAAAGGATTATTCGCTATTGGCATTAACAATGATAAATTTCTTAATTTTAGAGATAATTTTATTTGTTTCCAAATTCTTAATGTATCGTGTATAATTGGGTTCTTCTTATATATTGTGTTGTTCAGTTTTTTCGGGGAGAAGAGGATCGTTCCTATATTACAAGGAAAACAATCCTCTTTCTCCATTCTTATCCATTCTGTCTGTTCGGTAGAACTGTCCAACCAGTAAATTATATTCTTAATATGCACTGCCCAATAGTAATACAAAAAATTTGGGAGTGAAAGTCCCCCGACATCCTTTGTGTTTTCTGTGTGATCTATAATCCCAAATAAAATTAGTAATACTAGTCTAATTTAAAAAATATATATATTTTGGTATATATAATGGTATAGATTGAAATAAGTATAATAATTGTGGTAGAAAAATCATTTTTATAGCGTTTATTCTACCTATTAATGATAAAGGAAGTGTTTTCCAAAACTTAATCAACGTATTGAGTTTATTTAATAACGGTATAATTAAATTAGGCAATTTAACAGCCAATATAAGCAAGACGGCTCCTAGGGAGCGGCAGTGAGGGAACGGCCTTGTGAGAAAAGTGTGAGTCTTTGGCTCGAGAGTCTTAGGGGAGGAGGCTACGCTTAAAGCTCGAGAGGACGGAACATGGTGAACACATGTCGGGGCAGATGAGACAGTGTGAGGCTTGCAGAATGTGGGAGCCCAGGGACACAGATGGAGCCTCTGGCTGCTACAACTGTGGCAAGTGCGTACAGATTCAGCTCCTAAAGGACCATGTTTGGGCACTGGAGAAGCAGCTGGATGACCTCAGGGCCATCCTGGAAAACTAGAGGTTCCTGGACAGGACCTACCTTGAGGTAGTCACGCCGAGGATACGGGAAGAACCAAGGTGTGTGACAGAGAGAAAGGGTGGAAATCGTGGAGTGCAGAAGACTCAGGTGGCTGTGCCTAATGAAAACAGGTACGCCCTCTTGGGAACTGTCCGGGGAGACGATGTTTCCAGTCCGAACGGCGGACACGTCGGTGGCTCCAATCCTAGAGATAGCACTCGACCGGCGAGACCGACGTCGGGCAGAGCTCTAGTGGTGGGTGACTCCATTGTCCGAGGAGTGGACAGGAGATTCTGTGGCGGCAGACGAGATGCGAGAATGGTCTGTTGCCTCCCTGGTGCCAGGGTTCAGGATGTCACGAGCCGAATTCAGAACATCCTCGAGAGAGAGAAGGTGAACAGCCGGCAGTAGTTGTGCACGTAGGCACAAACGACATCGGGAAGAAGAGGAAGGAGGTTCTCCAACATGACTTCAGAGAGTTGGGAAGAACTGAAATGCCGGACTTCTAGGGTGGTTCTCACTGGATTGCTTCCAGTACCTCGTGCTAGTGAGGACAGGAACAGGGAGATAGGGGATCTGAATGTGTGGCTGAGGGGCTGGAGCAGGGAGCAAGGATTTAGATTAATAGACCACTGGGATCTCTTCTGGGGTAGGGGTGACCTGTACAAAAGGGACGGGTTGCACCTTAACTGGAAGGGGACCGACATTCTGGATGGCAGGTTTGCTAGGGCTACACGCATGGGTTTAAACTAAATAGTGGGGGGGGGGGGAGATTGACAAATTGGGAGTATAAAGATGGAGTTGAAGGGGAAGTGGCTACAGGAAAAATTACAAAGGATTCTCGAATTAATGGGAAGGAAAGCTTGAGAATGGACAACAGAGTAAGGTCAGGGCCAATTGCGAGCGGTGCGAGGGGGGAAGTGAATACGGAGGTCAAAGTGCTGTATGTGAATGCGCGAAGTATATGGAATAAAATGGATGAGCTTGAGGCTCAGTTAGAAACTGGCAAGTATGATGATGTGGGAATTACTGAGACATGGCTGCAAGAGGGCCAGGGCTGGGAACTGAATATTCAAGGGTATACCTCCTATCGAAAAGACAGACAGGTGGGCAAAGGGGGTGGGGTTACCCTGTTGGTGAGGAATTAAATTCAGTCCCTTGCAAGGGGTGAGATTGAAACAGGAGATGTGGAGTCAGTATGGATAGAACTAAGGAATTGTAAGGGTAAAAAGACCCTAATGGGACTAATCTACAGGCCCCCAAACAGTAGCCTGGACATAGGGCGCAAGTTGAATCAGGAGTTGGCATGCAGTAAAGGTAATGCTGTGGTTGTTATGGAAGATTTCAACATGCAGGTAGACTGGAAAAATCAGGTTGGTACTGGATCCCAAGAAAGGGACTTTGTAGAGTGCCTTCGTGATGGATTCTTTGAACAGCTTGTATTGGAACCTACCAAGGAGAAGGCAATTCTGGATTTAGTGTTATGTAATGAACTGGATTTGATAAAGGACCTCGAGGTTAATGAGCCATTAGGAGGCAGTGACCATAACATGGTCAGGTTTAATCTACAATTGGAGAGGGAGAAGAGTAGATTGGAGGTGTCAGTGATGTAGTTGAATAAAGGGTTCTATGGGGCCATGAGGGAGGAGCTGGCCAAAGTTGACTGGAAAGATACACTAGCAGGGATGACAGTGGAACAAAAATGGCAGGTTTCTAGGAATAATACAGAAGGTGCAGGATCAGTTCATTCGTAGGAGGAAGAAAGATTACAAGGGGAGAAAGGGATGACCATGGCTGACAAGGGACGTCAGGGACAGTATAAAAATTAAAGCGAAGAAGTACAATGTAGCAAAGATGAGCGGGAAGCAAGAGGATTGGGTAATGTTTAAAGAACAACAGAAGATAACTAAAAAGACAATACGGGGAGAAAAGATGAGGTACGAAGGTAAGCTAGCCAGGAATATAAAGCAGGATAGTAAAAGCTTCTTTAGGTATGTGAAGAGAAAAAAAATACTTAAGACCAAAGTTGGACACTTGAAGACCGAAAAAGGTGAATTTATTATGGGGAACAAGGAAATGGCAGATGAGTTGAACAGGTACTTTGGATCTGTCTTCACTAAGGAGGACACAAACAATTTTCCTGATCTAGTAGTGGCCAGAGGATCTGGGATGATAGAGGTACTGAAGGAAATCCACATTAGGCAGGAAATAGTGTTGGATAGACTGATGGGACTGAAGGCTGATAAATCCCCAGGGTCTGCATTTCAGGGTACTTAAGTGGCTCTAGAAATCGTGGATGCATTGGTGATAATTTTCCAATGCTCTATAGACTCAGGATCAGTTCCTGTGGAGTGGAGGGTAGCTAATGTTATCCCACTTTTTAAGAAAGGCAGGGGAGAGAAAACAGGGAATTATAGACCAGTTAGCCTGACATCGGTGGTGGGGATGATACTGGAGTCAATTATAAAAGATGAGATAGCCGAACATTTGGATAGCAGTAACAGGATCGGTCCGAGTCAGCATGGATTTACAAAGGGGAAATCATGCTTGACTAATCTTCTGGAATTTTTTGAAGATGTAACTAGGAAAATAGACAAGGGAGAGCCAGTGGATGCAGTGTACCTGGACTTTCAGAAAGCATTTGATAAGGTCCCACATAGGAGATTAGTGGGCAAAATTAGGGCACATGGTATTGGGGGTAGACTGCTGACATGGTTAGAGAAGTGGTTGGCAGACTGGAAACAAAGAGTAGGGATTAACGGGTCCCTTTCAGAATGGCAGGCAGTGACTAGTGGGGTACCGTAAGGCTCGGTGCAGGGACCGCAGCTATTTGCAATATACATCAATGATTTGGATGAAGGGATTCAAAGTAACATGAGCAAATTTGCAGATGACACAAAGCTGGGTGGCAGTGTGAACAGGTTGGGGGAGTGGGCAGATGCATGGCAGATGAAGTTTAATGTGGATAAATGTGAGGTTATCCACTTTGGTAGCAAAAACAGGAAGGCTGATTACTATCTAAATGGTGTCAAGTTGGGAAAAGGGGAAGTACAATGGGATCTGGTGGTCCTTGTACATCAGTCTATGAAAATAAGCATGCAGGTACAGCAGGCAGTGAAGAAAGCGAATGGCATGTTGGCCTTTATAACAAGAGGGATATAGGAGCAAAGAGGTCCTTCTGCAGTTGTACAGAGCCCTAGTGAGACCACACCTGGAGTATTGTGTGCAGTTTTGGTCCCCTAATTTGAGGAAGGACATTCTTGCTATTGAGGGAGTGAGCGTATGTTTACAAGGTTAATTCCCGGGATGGCAGGACTGTCATATGCTGAGAGAATGGAGCAGCTGGGCTTGTAGATAAAAAGATAAATAAACATTTATTGTCACGTACACCAATTGGTGTAGTAAAATTTGACTTGCCATGCAGCACACAAATAAAGATAACATTAAAGAATTTAACAATAACATAAAAACATCCCCCCACAATGGTTCCCACTGTGGGGGAAGGCAGCAAAGTCCAGTCCCATCCCCAGTTCACCCATAGTCGGGGCCTATTGAGCCCGATACCTCAGGCCCTCTCGCCGGATGATGAAGCTCCGGCGTCGGGTGAACACTCTCAGCGGCCCGGAGTGTCTGGAGCGGCCACTACCTCCCAGGAGACCACGGCTCCCGAAGTCCACGAGCCGTGCTGGTCGATGCTCCGACTCTGGCGATCTCGTCGTGAGATCCCAGGTCCGCGGTGTTTAAAGCTCAGCGCCGCCCGCGGCTGGAAGCTCCACAGACCGCTGCCCGCAGACCGCAGACCACCGACCGCAGCTCCGCGCTGTTGGTGCCGGCTGTCACAGCTCTCCGGAGCTTGCTGCACGGCAACCCGGGTAAGGCATCGCCCGCTCCGCGATGGTGCTTCAGCGCTGCGCCGCCGCCGAAGCTGACGTCCTGGCCGGTCCCGGCAGGAAAACGCCGCTCCAGTCTGCCCGTAGGCCGCGAGGAAGGGGCGAAGATACGGCTCGGAGAAAAGCCGCAACTCCGACCAGGTAGGTACTGAGAAAATAGTTTCCCCCTTTCCCCCCCCCCCCAACCCACACATAAAAAGACTAAAAGACCTCCAAAACAAACACTTTCAACTAACTAAAATAAAAAAAGGGTGAAAAGACTAACAGCCGCTGGCAGGGCAGCCATACTCGATGGCGCCCCAGGTGGTATATATTATCGTTGTACACTCTGGAGTTTAGAAGGATGAGAGGTGATCTCATTGAAACATATAAGATTGTTAAGGGCTTGGACACGCTAGAGGCAGGAAACATGTTCCCGATGTTGTGGGAGTCCAGAACCAGGGCCACAGTTTAAGAATAAGGAGTAAGCCATTTAGAACGGAGACGAGGAAACACTTTTTCTCACAGAGAGTGGTGAGTCTGTGGAATTCTCTGCCTCAGAGAGCGGTGGAGGCAGGTTCTCTGGACGCTTTCAAGAGAGAGCTAGATAGGACTGAAAAATAGCGGAGTCAGGGGATATGGGGAGAATGCAGAAAAGGGGTACTGATTGGGGATGATCAGCCATGATCACATTGAATGGCGGTGCTGGCTCGAAAGGCCAAATGGCCTACTCCTGCACCTATTGTCTATTGTCTATTGACAATTTACATTCATACCAAGCCAATTTTAGCCACTGTCCCACTTTCACGACCTAATTGGCGACCTCTGCCGAGTTTGCCCTTGACTCATACTCGCAGCATGGTCGCCACGGGGTCGAAGGAGGTCATAGGAGGTCTTCGCAACTCGTCCTCATGCTTGTGACTGGTCTCCACGTACTTGTGGCCTCAAGTAGGTCGCGGCGTTTTTTCCAGCCTGATAAAAAAATGTCCATGAGTAAAAAAAAGGTTGGCATGGAAAAAATGTATACTTTTTACACGTAGGTAGGTAGTAGTAGGTCGTGATGGTAGTCGGAGATAGTCGTAGATAGTCGTAGATAGTCGTAGATAGTCGTAGATAGTCGTAGGTAGTCGTAGGTCTGTAACTGGCCCGAGAAAAAAAAATGCAAACATGACATCATTTTATCATGTGATCATTTTCCACTCGTAGCTCGTCGTAGTTGGTCTTAGGTGTAGAAGACTAAGGTCGAGGGGGGTCGTAGGAGGTCGTGGACATAGTCGTAGGAGGTCGCAGACATAGTCATAGGAGGTCTTTTACTTCGGCGAGTCAACACGACCTTGACATTTTTTTCAACTCGTCAAGGGTCTTCTAAACTCGTGGATTAGGTCGTCCAAGTGGGACAGGCCCACAAACATACAAACCTGTGCGTCTTTGGAGTGTGGGAGGAAACTGAAGATCTCGGAGAAAACCCACGCAGGTCAGGGGGAAAACGTACAAACTCCATACAAACAATCACCCGTAGTCAGGATCATACCCGGGTCTCTGGCGCTGTAAGGCAGTAGCTCCACCACTACGCCACCATGCCACCTAATGTTCTCCAGAGGTGCTGCCTGACCTGCTGAGTTACACAACACCTTGTGTCTATTTGGTAAACCAAAGTCTGCCATTCCTTGTTAATGCTTCTGGAACGTTGGATTTTTGGCACATCCCTGCTTTGGCCAGGTAACTTTTAGTTTTAGAAAAAGCTTAGCTTTATTACCCATAGCCCATTTCCCCAATGAAGCCTTAGGTTCCTTGCCAGGTCTGATCTGGTGCTGGGTCAGGGAGGTGATTGTCCCGATGGTGTTCAGCAGTAGAACAAACCAACTTATTCAACCTCCTGAACCTATGTGATAATTCTGAACTTCTAAATGGAGCACTGCAAGTACAAAAGGGCTGGAGTGCGGACACACCTTCTGGAAGGAGCTCATCAGTTTATTGTCTGCCAACACAAATAATTCTGTCGCTGAAGAATGTTCTTTTCGGAAGGTGACAAAAGGGGGAGTACAACTTTCTGAGGAAATCTAAGGTCCAAATAAGGTTTATAAATAATGGTGAGGGATCATCTATGCAGTACCCCTCCAGACGTCCACATCTGTGCCAGGTGCGTTGAGATGGGGTTCCTAAGGGACCGTGTTAGGAACCTGGAGCAGCAGCTTGATGACCTCTGTCTGATCAGGGAGAGTGAGGAGGTCATAGAAAGGAGTTATAGGGACGTGGCCATCCAAGACCACGGGAGGCAGACAAGTGGGTCACGGTTAGGAAGGGCAAGGGGCAGAGGGAGGGACTAGAGAGTACCCCGGTGGTTGTACACCTTGAAAATAAGTACTCCTGTTTGAGTACTGTTGGGGGGGACAGCCTTCCTGGGGGTAGCGACAGCGGCCGGGCCTCCGGCACAGAGACCGGCCCTATTGCTCAGAAGGGTAGGGAAAAGAAGAGGAGGGCAATAGTAATAGGTGACTCTATGATTAGGGGGTCGGATAGGCAATTCTGTGGACGCAGTCAGGAGGCCCGGATGGTAGTTTGCCTCCCTGGTGCCAGGGTCAGGGATGTGTCTGAACGCGTCCAAGATATCCTGAAATCGGAGGGAGAGGAGCCTGAGGTTATGGTACATATAGGTACCAATGACATAGGCAGAAAAAGAGAAGAGGTCCTGAAAGGAGAATTTAGGGAGTTGGGAGGAGAGTTAAGGAGAAGGACCGCAAAGGCAACAATCTCAGGATTACTACCTGTGCCACGCGACAGTGAGAGTAGGAATGGAATGAGGTGGAGGATAAATGCGTGGCTGAGGAACTGGTGCAGCGGGCAGGGATTCAAATTTCTGGATCATTGGGACCTCTTTTGGGGAAGGTGTGACCTGTACAGAAAGGACTTGCACTTGAACCCGAGGGGGACCAATATCCTGGCGGGGAGATTTGCAAAGGCTACTGGGAAGACTTTAAACTAGAACGGTTGGGGGGAGGGACTCAAATAGAGAAAGCTAGTAGAAAATGTGGGAGGCAGGAGGCAGAGAAGGGAAGCACTTGGACCCAAAATGTAGGGGAGAAAGAAGAAAAAGATAATAAACAGTGAATAAGTGGTGGTGGGTTTCTTAAATGTGTATATTTTAATGCTAGGAGCATTGTAAGAAAGGTGGATGAGCTTAGAGCCTGGATTGACACCTGGAAGTATGATGTTGTGGCGATCAGTGAAACATGGTTGCAGGAGGGCTGTGATTGGAAACTAAATATTCCAGGATTTCGTTGCTTCAGGGGTGATAGAATTGGAGGGGCAAGAGGTGGGAGTGTTGCATTGCTTGTCAAGGAAGATATTACAGCAATGCTTTGGCAGGATAGATTAGAGGGCTCGTCTAGGGAGGCTATTTGGGTGGAACTGAGAAATGGGAAAGGTGTAGCAACACTTATAGGGGTGTATTATAGACCGCCAAATGGGGAGCGAGAATTGGAAGAGCAAATATGTAAGGAGATAGCAGATATTAGTAGTAAGCACAAGGTAGTGATTGTGGGAGATTTCAATTTTCCACTCATAGACTGGGAAACACATTCTGTAAAAGGGCTGGATGGTTGGAGTTTGTCAAATGTGTGCAGGATAGTTTTTTGCAGCAATACATAGAGGTACCTACTAGAGAAGGGGCAGTGCTGGACCTCCTGTTAGGAAATGAGACAGGGCAGGTGGCGGAGGAATGCTTTTGGGAGCACTTCGGGTCCAGTGATCACAATACCATTAGTTTCAATATATGGAGAGGGTCAGAACTGGACCTAGGGTTGAGATTTTTGATTGGAGAAAGGCTAACTTTGAGGAGATGCGAAAAGATTTAAAAGGAGTGAATTGGGACATGTTGTTTTATGGGAAGGATGTAGAAGAGAAATGGACGACATTTAAAGGTGAAATTTTAAGAGTACAGAATCTTTATGTCCCTGTTCGGTTGAAAGGAAATAGTAAAAATTGGAAAGAGCCATGGTTTTCAAGGGAAATTGGTTCGGAAAAAGAGAGAGATCTACAATAATTATGGGCAGCATGGAGTAAATGAGGTGCTTGAGGAGTATAAAAAATGTAAAAAGAATATTAAGAAAGAAATTAGAAAAGCTAAAAGAAGATATGAGGTTGCTTTGGCAAGTAAGGTGAAAGTAAATCCAAAGGGTTTCTACAGCTATATTAATAGCAAAAGGATAACAAGGAATAAAATTGGTCCATTAGAGAGTCAGAGTGGACAGCTATCTGCAGAGCCAAAAGAGATGGGGGAGATATTGAACAATTTCTTTTCTTCGGTATTCACCAAGGAGAAGGATATGGAATTATGTGAGGTAAGGGAAACAAGCAGAGTAGCAATGGAAACGATGAGATTCAAAGAAGAGGAGGTGCGGACACTTTTGAAAAATATGAAAACGGATAAGTCTCCAGGTCCTGACAGGATATTCCCTAGGACATTGAGGGAAGTTAGCGTAGAAATAGCAGGGGCTATTACAGAAATATTTCAAATGTCATTATAAACGGGAATAGTGCCGGAGGATTAGCGTACTGCGCATGTTGTTCCGTTGTTTAAAAAGGGTTCTAAGAGTAAACCTAGCAATTATAGACCTGTTAGTTTGACGTCAGTGGTGGGCAAATTAATGGAAAGGATACTTAGAGATAATATATATAAGCATCTGGATAAGCAGGGTCTGATTAGGAACAGTCAACATGGATTTGTGCCTGGAAGGTTATGTTTGACTAATCTTCTTGAATTTTTCGAAGAGGTTACTAGGGAAATTGATGAGGGTAAAGCAGTGGATGTTGTCTATATGGACTTCAGTAAGGCCTTTGACAAGGTTCCTCATGGAAGGTTGGTTAAGAAGATTCAATTGTTTGGTATTAATGGTGGAGTAGCAAGATGGATTCAACAGTGGCTGAATGGGAGATGCCAGAGAGTAATGGTGGATGGCTGTTTGTCAGGTTGGAGGCCAGTGACTAGTGGGGTGCCTCAGGGGTCTGTGTTGGGTCCACTGTTGTTTGTCATGTACATCAATGATCTGGATGATGGTGTGGAAAATTGGATTAGTAAGTATGCAGATGATACTAAGATAGGTGGTGTTGTGGATAATGAAGTCGATTTTCAAAGTCTACAGAGAGATTTAGGAAATTTGGAAGAGTGGGCTGAAAGATGGCAGATGGAGTTTAATGCTGATAAATGTGAGGTGCTACATCTCGGCAGGACAAATCAAAATAGGACGTACATGGTAAATGGTAGCGAATTGAGGAATGCAGTTGAACAGAGGGATCTAGGAATAACTATGCATAGTTCCCTGAAGGTGGAATCTCATGTAGATAGGGTGGTAAAGAAAGCTTTTGGTGTGCTGGCCTTTATAAATCAGAGCATTGAATATAGAAGTTGGGATGTAATGTTAAAATTGTACAAGGCATTGGTGAGGCCAATTCTGGAGTATGGAGTACAATTTTGGTCTCCTTATTATAGAAAGGATGTCAACAAAATAGAGAGAGTACAGAGGAGATTTACTAGAATGTTGCCTGGGTTTCAGCAACTACGTTACAGAGAAAGGTTGAACAAGTTAGGTCTTTATTCTTTGGAGCGCAGAAGGTTAAGAGGGGACTTGATAGAGGTCTTTAAAATTATGAGCGGGTTAGACAGAGTTGACGTGGATAAGCTTTTCCCATTGAGAGTAGGGAAGATTCAAACAAGGGGACATGACTTGAGAATTAAGGGACAGAAGTTTAGGGGTAACATTAGGGGGAACTTCTTTACTCAGTGAGTGGTAGCTGTGTGGAATGAGCTTCCAGTGGAAGTGGTGGAGGCAGGTTCGATTTTATCCTTTAAAAATAGATTGGATGGGTATATGGACGGGAAAGGAATGGAGGGTTATGGTCTGAGTGCAGGTAGATGGGACTAGGGGGAAGTAATTATTTTTTTTAAAATTTAAAATGTAAAAAGTGTTCGGCACGGACTTGAAGGGGCGAGATTGGCTGTTTCCGTGCTGTAATGGTTATATGGTTATATGGTTATAAGCATACAACCCAAGAAAATAGAAAAAATGAAGTTGGAAGAGAGGTAAGCTACCCAATGCCTTAAGTCTGCTCTGAAATATAATTAGATCATTGGTGATCTGTACTTTAACTGAGTCATCAGAATTGTTTCTTTTCATTTATCTTCAAGACAAATCTGAAGTTAAGAGTGGAACATGATTTTAAATTATAACTATCATCAATGTTCTTCTGTTATTCATTGAATTGTGCAGTTTCTAGAGTGTGGAACCACAGTAACAATAAAGCTTGATATCAATTTGATGGTTCAATGGTACTTTATTCCAATTGTGCATTCAGTTCAGTTCAGTAAAAATCTTACTGTACATAAGCACAAACATACTTAAGTAACAGAGTGTAAGAATAGAAGATTACACTGAGGGACAAGTGTCGCCACATTTCCGGCGCCATCTTGTATCCTTCAAGTTTGGAGTTGTTAACAACATTAGAGTCTTAACTTGGCCATAAAGGCCCATTGTCTTGTTGGCGGCAATGGGTTGTAGTTGCTGGGTCACCTTGACCGGGCGATGTTGTTGATGCCCTCCTCTGTGCAGATACAGACTGTGTGCAATCCGTGCTCTCAGTCACGTGGAGAGGCACCTGATCTAATTGAGCCCCATGCTGTTGCAGGGCCTCCTGCAGCCCACTCCATCAACACATCGACCCGGACATGTTGACTCACCATCACGCTGTGCATCAAAAGTTCAATCCATACAAATCACCGTTTGAAAAGTACAAAACGTGTTATGAGCAGAACTATGAAGAACACTCTGTAAATATTCCAAATAAGTGTTGAATTAATTCTTGAGAGTTCCCTCAACTAGTGACAATTCAATGTTTGACTGGCTCAGTAACGATATTACTTATACAGGGATAAACAAACATTATGTCACTTGATTGAAGAATTAACCATTCAAATAAAAAGGATTATTTCATTCATGAAAAGTGAAGAAAACCGTTTAAATCTTAACCAAAGCATTGAACTTCTTTCACGTACAATTACTTTTTTCTTATAATTGATACCATGATGCAATTATATCCATGCCACATACAATAAGACATCAATTTAATCAAATTCAAGGATATAATTTCATTTTTTGTTTTTAATTGTTTCTCTTGAACTAAAATGATCAAATAATGAAATGTACATAATAAATGAATACTTAACTATTAAAAAAGGAAGTTAGTATAGACAATAGACAATAGGTGCAGGAGTAGGCCATTCGGCCCTTCGAGCCAGCACCACCATTCAATGTGATCATGGCTGATCATCCACATTCAGTACCCCGTTCCTGCCTTCTCCCCATATCCCTTGACGAAAATGCTACATTTCAGCCAGGGTATGATTCAATGCTTGCAAGACAACAACGAGCACTTCATTTCTGACTTTAGTTTAGTTTATTTAGTTTAGAGTTATTTATTAGAGATGATTACTTTATTGATTTTAGTGAAAGCACAATGTTTATTTCACACTTGTTCAATAGGGAATAGTAGATAATACTATTACTATATATAAATAATCATTCCTTGCTAAAACTAGCAGTGCAAACTTTTGTGGTTTATGCAACTTTGGCATAAGTCACAAGAGCACAAGATGAGAACTTCATTATCACCTATCCCCGGTTAGATCATGGGCTGTTATTATTTACTGGTTTTGTTTTATGGAGAGGTTTTGATATGTTTTTTCTCAACTTATGTAAAAGCAGTGACTGTCCAAGCGGATGCTAGCTTCATTTAGTTTAATTTAGGGATACAGCGTGGAAACAGGCCATTCGGCCCATCGAGTCCACACCGATCAGCAATCCCCGCACACTAACACTATCTGTAGGAGGGAATTTTCTACTTTACCCGAACCCTATATCTGACTTTACTCAGATAGGCACAGACACAAAATAAAACACCTCCTAGATCAGTGGTGAGCCTATCGAATGTCAGTTTAATAAAGACCTTAGCGATGCACATTGGGAAACAGTGTGAGCAAGCTCAAATTGCTTTAAAACTTTAATCTTAAATTTCTTGTTGTTTAGAATTCTCACTCCCATATATTTAATAAGTAGATACCATGAATGTCCAGATTCTACTCGCTAGATGAAGTCCCCTCGTTAAAGAGGTAACTTGTTAATCTTTGAGGGTCTTTGGGAGACAGTGACAAAGAGCAGCTGTAATCTCAAGATTGCAACTGATAAGAACCTAGACAGAACTGCAAAGGACTATCCTCCCCCTACTGATAAGGAAGCCTGCTTCTCAGCAGAATGGTTCAGCTTTTGCTATTTTAACTACTATCTATCTTGGCCATTTTCCCATCATGCTCCCCAGTATGTGAGCTCCAGGGTTAACCAAACTATAACCTACTCATCTTCCTTATAATTCTCATAATTTCCAACAACACTATCCTAAATTTACAATTTTACCAAACCAATTAACCTACAAACGTGTACATTTTTGGAGTGTGGGAGGAAACCGGTGCTCCCGGAGAAAAGCCATGTGGTCACAGGGAGAATGTACAAAATCTAAACAGACAGCACCCATAGTTAGGATCGAACCTGGATCTGTGCCGCTGTGAGGCAGCAACTCTACTGCTGTGCCACCGTGCCATCCTTGGATCACATGGATAATAAAATTTGATGTAACTTTCAGGTCATTGACACAGTTTTATTGTGAAATAATATGATAACACAATGACTTCGACAAGAGACGCTTCATGGGCAAAGATACCTCCGAGGAATACAGTATGTTTTCTTATGCTAAAGATTTTCTTCTCTTTCGATAACTCTCAACTTTACTTGAAGAACAGGTCTAGTGTTTTCATCCAAACCCATTGCATGCCGAGTCAGCCCCATCTCTTACAGCAGGGACAACCAGAGGAGGCAGGTGTTTATGTTCCAACACCCGCCAAGGAGATACGCAGTTTGTTCTTGAGCTGACTTGACGAGGCTGTGGCCAGCAATGCACTGAAAACAATGTAAACAATAACTTCTAATTTAATCCCTGTTCCTCAGCTCATCCCCCCTCCTCCCCACATTTTGGTTCCAGAACAATAAATCTCCCCCAATCTAAATGGCAGTCAATTTCATCTTTTTTTTAACAAAGAGCTTTTATTCAATAAAACACAAATACAGAGTAATCACAAAATCAAGACTGCCATTAATCACAAAATCAAGACTGCCATTGGCAGTCAAACAACAATCAAACAGTACACAAAAATGCTGGAGAAACTCAGCGGGTGCAGCAGCATCTATGGAGCGAAGGAAATAGGTAACGTTTCGGGCCGAAACCCTTCTTCTTCAACCCATCTGCAGTTCCTTCTTTAACAACAATCAAACAGTTATCAGATGAAAATGATGTCAACTTTATCTACAATATGCCCGACCCCCCCCCCCCGCGGCGACCAGCGTTCATGGAAGGCCTCCAGAGTCCCCATGGACAAGGCATGCTCCCTCTCCAAGGACACGCGGGCACAAACGTAGGCCTGGAAGAGGGGCAGGCAGTCGATTTGGGCAGAACCCTCGACTGCCCGCTGCCTGGGCCCGCAAGATCAATTTCATCTTGGGTGGTAGGGTAGGTTGCACTACTTGTAAAGTTACTGCTCATTTTGCCTGCAGGTCTCTGGCAAGAAAGGATGATAGGTGTCTTCAGATAGAAAGCTTCGATGACCTCTCTTACACAATAGAGGGCATAAAACTGCAAGATGATAAATATATATCTCCAGCTCCAGATAGGAAGGAGCCAAGCATATCAAGATTGATTAGCAAAGTTGTAACTGACAGCAACAATCAGAGGGGTCCTTAACTTGTCCTGAACTATCGGTTTCAAGCTGCTGTAGGTGACATGCGAGGACATTCTTATAAAGCACATACATTTTGCACATTACTTTCCACTGCAGTTCAGATAAGGGAATTGATCTCAGAACCTGCCAGGTAGATTTGGCCGGCTGCCAAAAACTCTTCACTCCTTTTTTTCCTCCATTTTCTCTGTCCATTCTCCCTTGACGACCAAATGACAAGGGGAATAATTCCTAATGAACCTATGTCTGGAAACAATTAATTTGTGCACAAAACCTTTAAGTCAACAAGATAGTCTTTCAATTCCTGATATGCCGCAGGATGGCATGACGGCGCAGCGGTATAGTTGCTGCCTTACAGCACCAGAGACCCGGGTCCTGGGTTCGATCCCGACTATGGGTGCTGTCGGTATGGGGTTTGGCTTGGTATAAGTGCAAATCGTCCCTAGTGTGTGTATATAGTAGTTAATGTGCGGGGATCGCTGGTCAGTGCGGACTCGGTGGGGCAAAGGGCCTGGTTACGCGCTGTATCTCTAAACTAAACTAAATGAGCATGAACATCTTGAAACAGCTGTACACACAACTATTTGCTGTGATTATCATGGCAACAATCTGAAGAAATGAACCAGAATCCATCCTTAAGAAGTTGAAGATCTTTAGCGATAGTACTAGTTGGGAACCCTTCCTATCGATGAATACTAGGATAAGAGAAAACATTTGTTAAAGCATCTTAATGGAAGCACTGCTAATCACATTAGAGCTGCACAATGCAAGATGTCATTTATACTTGCACTGCTTTCAAAAATGTGATGGCCCTCACAATTAAACCCAACAAATGTGAACACTCAGCACAAATAACATTTTGCAAGTCTAACGCCCATTAAGCCCATTAAGCACATGCAAATTATCTGATTTGATAACATTTTTCAATCTAATTGGTTGAAGAAGCACAATAACCCTTGCTCTGCTGATTCAAGTTCCACGTGTCCTGCAGAGTGGAGTGATGAAAATGGTTCCCTATTTACAATAGAGAAAACAGAAAATGCGGGAAGGAATCAGCAAGTCATGCAACATCCACGCAGAAATAAAACAGTTCACATTTCATGTTCTAATCACCAGAACACAATGGGGGTGGCAGAGTGGTTCAGATGGTAGAGTTGCTGCCTCAAAGCGCCAGAGACCCAACCTGACCTTGGGTGTTGCCTGGGTGGAGTTTGCACATTTAAGAATAAGGAGACGAGGAAACACTTTTTCTCACAGAGTGTTGTGAGTCTGTGGAATTCTCTGCCTCAGAGGGCGGTGGAGGCTGGTTCTCTGGATACTTTCAAGAGAGAGCTATATAGGGCTCTTAAAGATAGCAGAGTCAATAGACAATAGACAATAGACAATAGGTGCAGGAGCAGGCCATTTGGCCCTTCGAGCCAGCACCGCCATTCAATGTGATCATTGCTGATAATCCACAATCAGTACCCTGTTCCTGCCTTCTCCCCATATCCCCTGACTCCGCTAATTTTAAGAGCCCTATCTAGCTCTCTCTTGAAAGCATCCAGAGAACCTGCCACCACCGCCCTCTGAGTCAGGGGATATGGAGAGAAGGCAGGAACGGGGTACTGATTGTGGATGATCAGCCATGAACACATTGAATGGCGGTGCTGGCTCGAAGGACCGAATGGCCTACTCCTGTACCTATTGTCTATTGTCTATTCTCCCTCTTACCTCTTAAGCTTCCTTCGACTGCTCCAGTTTCCTCTCACATCTGAGAGATGTGCGGGTTTGTAGATTAATTGGCTTTTGTAAAATTGACCCTGACGTGTAGGTAGTGGATGAGAAAGTGGCATAACAGAACTAGTGTGAATGGGTGACTCGATGGGCCGAAGGGCCAGTTTCTATGCTATCACTAAAACTAAAACTAAATTACCGTTAATCAAATCCTCACTTAAAATCCGTGAGCAGCTGCCAGTATAATGAACAAATGCCATTGCTTTGCCACTGACCGGAGAATCTAGGCCATGCTGCCTTTATAAATGCAAGTAATAATTCTACCATTGCATGAATCAAAGTGTGCTTGCTTTTATTAATTGTTCCAATCAATCAGACTTTGGTTTGCCTTAAAATATGTGTGTGCATTTGTCAAAGTGAAAATGATTTCAATAGAAATATGTGCTACTATTTTTATGCTGGTCTGACATACTTTTTCTCTTTGCCAAGCAGCTGGGACATTGGCAATTGCTGGTTTCCTACCACAGACAGTACATAAAATGCATACAATATGATCTTTGTACTTAGAGAGATTATTGTTTCCTGCTTGATATTTAACCATGCAAGATACTGTTCTCAGTGAATTGATGGTCGAAAGGAAATAGATTTATACTCTTAAGATAGACACAACAAGCTGGAGTAAAGCCCCTGTCCCACTTTCACGACCTAATTGGCGACCTCTGCCGAGTTTGCCATTCTCATACTCGCAGCATGGTCGCCACGAGGTTGTAGGAGGTCTTCGTAACTCTTCCTCATGCTCGTGTGGTCTCCGCTTACTCGTGGCCTCAAGTAGGTCGCGGCATTTTTCCAGCCTGATAAAAAATGTCCACGAGTAAAAAAAAGGTCGGCATGAAAAAAACCTATACTTTTTATTCGTAGGTAGATTGTAGGTAGGACATAGTAGGTAGTCGTAGGTAGTCGTAGGTAGTCGTAGGTAGTCGTAGGTCGGTAACTGGCCCGAGAAAAAAATGCAAACATGACCATTTATCATGTGTTAATTTCCACTCGTAGCTAGTCGTAGTTGGTCTTAGGTGTGGAAGACTGAGGTTGAGGGGGGGTTGTAGGAGGTCGTGGACATAGTCGTAGGAGGTCGTAGACATAGTCGTAGGAGGTCATAGGAAGTCTTTTACCTCAGCGAGTCAACACGACCTTGACATTTTTTTCAACTCATCTAGGGTCTTCTAAACTTGTGGATTAGGGCGTCCAAGTGGGACAGGCCCTTAACTCAGCGGATCAGATAGCATCAGTGGAGAAAAGGAACAGGTGACATTTCGGGTCGAGACCCTTATTCAGACCTTATACTCTTGAGGCTTTGTGAACCTTGAGCCCCTGTCCCACTTACGTGTCCTCAGCACGCTAATTTCGCGACCTCGTGGTCGCGTTGAGGCGCGATGGTCTCGCGAAGTTCGCACGCGACTTCATGCACCTGCACAGCCGTCTGGAGTGTGTGACGTCATTTGAAGATGGACACAAAATGCTGGAGTAACAGCGGGACCGGCAGCATCTCTGGAGAGAAGCAATGGGTGATGTTTCGGGTTGAGACCCTTATTCAATCTGAAAGAAGGGTCTTGACCCGAAACGTCACCCATTCCTTCTCTCCAGAGATGCTGCCGGTCCCGCTGAGTTACTCCAGCATTTTGTGTCCATCTTCAATTTTCTTTACCCCGTTCTGGGAGTAGAAGTGGGGGCGGACTCAGATCCGCAACGGCCGTGAGCCCCAGGCTGAACTCGGCGATCGTTTGCCTGCTTCTGCTGCTGTTGGAGGTGAGACGTTGCGTCGCGCCAGGGTCTTGGGCCTGTCCCACTTTAGCCGTCAGTTACGCGACAGATTTCGTTCGCTCCAAAATTTCGGAGCGCCGCGCGATACCGCGCACAACTCCATACCCCTCCGCGCTTCACAGTGGGACCGACCCCGCGCGGCCACACGATGCCCATGCGCCTCAAAGCGACGACGAGGTTGCGTAATTTGCGTGCCAAGGACACGTAAGTGGGACAGGGCCTTTATGGACTAACCAATAGAACTGGGAATAGATTTTTAATGTGACAATGCCCATGTTGAGTCGTTATCCCTTTTGAGCAGAGTCCTGATTCCTATTCTAGTCAATGAATCTAAAGCGCACAGAATGTAATGTAGAATGGTCACACGGGTATCTTATAAAATAAAATGGCTCAGCACATATTTTTGAGTGCAATGGCTTATATATGCAGAGAAGAACCAACACCTGCAGCGAAGAATATCAAAATGTACATTACACTCTCAAAAACAGCACTTACTAATCATATCTAGTTATCTACAAATATCTGCTAGGAACAGCAGATGTTGGTTTACAAAAAAAGACACCATGTGCTGGAGTAACTCAGCAGGTCAGGCAGCATCACTGGAGAACATGGATAGGTGAGATTTTGGGTCGGGACCCTTCTTCAGACATTGTGTGTGTGGGGGTGGGGCGGGGGGGAGCTATAAGAGACGAGGAGCAGGTCAAAGTGCGGCAGGTAATAGGTCAACGCAGGTGAGGAGTTATTGATAGGCAGATGGTTGGGCAAAGGCTAGAGATGAGGGAAAGGTGTGAGAACAAAGGAATAAAAAGTTTCAAATTGTGAAGCCAGATAAAGGAATGTAGGGGGAGGGGAGGGGAGAAATTGGCACAAGTCTAGGTTGGGGGACAGGAAGGGGAGGAAAGGTGGGTACAAGGGGGAGAAAGGTGAGGTGAGGAGGGGTAGGGGTTTAAAGTTGGAGAATTCAATATCCTGAAAAGCGCTATATAAATAAAATGTATTATTATTATTATTATTATACCTTGGCTTGTAAGCTATCTAAGTGGAATATGAGGTGCTGTCCTCCAGTTTGCATGTGGCTGCACTCTGGCAATGGAGGAGGCCAAGGACAGAGAGGTCAGTATGGGAAGGGGAGTTAAAATGATTAGCATGGTTAAATGGTTAAAATAGTCATGCCAGTAGGCCTTGGCGGACTGAACGCAAATATTCGGGGAAACAATCGCGGAGTGTACTCCTGGTCTTGCCGATGCACAGGAGGCCACATCAGGAACACCAGATACAGTAGATAAAGTTATAAGGTTACACATGAACCTCTGTCTCACCTGGAAAGACTCCTGGGGTCCCTAGATTGAGGTAAGGGAAGAGGTATAGGGGCAGGTGTTACATCTCCTGCGGCAGCAGGGGAAAGTACCTCATGAGGGGATAGTTTAGGTGGGAAGGGATGAGTGACTAAATGAGTTGCGCATTGAGGAATCTCTGTGGAAGGCTGAAGACGGTGGAGATGGAAAGATGTGATGGGTGGTGGGATCACGTTGGAGGTGACGGAAATATTGGAGAATGATTTGTTGGACACGGAGGCTGATTGGGGTGAAGGGACTCTAGGCTTGTTCCAACGAGAGCAGAACTACAGGATCCATCTATGACAGCAGGGCGGTGGGAAACTACATTTACTAAAGAACAAGGACATCTCAGATATCCCAGAACGGAAAACCTCATCATGAGAGCAGATCCAGATGCAGCCATGACAGAGAAATTGAGAGTAGGGGAAAGCATTTTTGCAAGTGGCAGGGTGGGAGAAAGTGTCGTCCATGTAGCTGTGTAGTCGATAGGTTTATAGCAGACATCAGTTGATCGTCCTGTGACGGACACAGAGAGATCAAGAAAGGGGAGAGAGCTGTCAGAGATAGTCCAGGTGAATTTAAGGGCAGGGTGAAAGTTAGTGAGGAAGTTAATGAAAGCTTTGTGTTCTGCACGGGTGCAGGAGGCAGCCCCAATGCAGTCGTCAATGTAACGGAGAAAGAGTTTGGGGATGACGCCATTGTACATTTGGAACAACCCCCCTCCCCCCTCTTTCCCTTTCTTCCTCCTTCCCCCGTACCCCACCTAGATACACTGATTTCTACCCTCCACCTACATTCCTTCCTCTGGCTCACAATTCATAACCCTTCTATCCTTTTGTCTCACAATTTTTCTTCATCTCTGCCCTTTGTTCAACCAACTGACTATCAACCTCCCCCCCCCCCCTCGCCAATGTCCACCTATTAGCTCCCATGCTTTGTCCTGCCCCTCCTCACATCTTCTTACTCCCCTACAATCAGCCTGAAGAAGGATCCTGACCTGAAACGCTACCTATCCATGTTCTCTCGAGTTGCTGCCTGACCCGGTGAGTTACTCCAGCACTTTGTGGGTTTTTTAAAACTAATAATATCTAACCAGTTGTAAACTGTGAAGAATAATAACAATTCCAAAACATTCAAATTAATGAGTCGAAGTCTCATAATATTCACCTGTGAAATCATTTATTTGCCATATTAAAGATCCCAAAATTAAGTTTTCCAAATTATTCCTGACATTTAGGTATCTGCCAATTCTATCCCAGATATAATAATTGACTGCCTGTAGAGAAAGGCAATTCTTGCTAAATGTTTCACAGTGATGTGGACAGTGTAATTTTAAATTCTTACTCAACATCCTTCCTAACTGAATTGCAGAAATCATGTCAGCTGGTGCAGGAGTAATATTATTTAAAACTAATTTCCTCTGTGCTCACCAGCTATCCATCATGATAGCTAAACTATTGACCACATTTATGTGTCCCTGCATGCATTTATAGATTGTCTACTTCCATCATGTGCATCCCATGCATGGTCACCTGAAACATTTAAAATTACACATTAATCCACATTACATGCACCTTTTATCATCCATTAATTGCTTTTTATTTACTTTCATTAGCAGTACGGATTTAAGGAGCCATTTGGCTTCATATAAAACTTTCTTGCAGCTGCTCAACTGTTCTGTCTGAGTTCTCACTTTTGATATCTTATATGAAAAATAACATTGAAATACATGAATGCGTAGGAAGGAACTGCAGATGTTGGTTTATACCAAAGACTGACACAAAAAGTTGGAGTGACTCAGCAGGTCAGGCAGCATCTCTGGAGAAAAGGAATAGGTGACGTTTCGGGTCGAGACCCTTCCTCAGACGGGCAAATACATAAACTTGGAGCAAAGACTTATGGGCCTGTTCCACTTACGCGACTTTTTAGGTGACTACAGGAGACTATGAGGTCGACACAAGGTCGCCACATGTTCGCCGTAGGTTGCCGGGGTGTCATCTGCACAGCGGTGAGTAGTTCTTGTAACTAGTCGTGGCTTCATTCTGGTCGCCGCTAATGTTTCAACATATTGAAAAATTAGCAGCGACCAGAATTTTGACGCCATGGAGAGTAGCGAGAATTCTCGTGACGTAGGTGCAGTGGTAGTGGGTCACCAGGAGGTCGTAGGTTGTCATAGGTTGTCGTAGGTTGTCGCCGGTGCGGACCGGTGAATTTCATTGGCTCATTGGGAAAAAAAAGTAAACAGTAGTTTTCAGAACCAAGGTAGACAAAAATGCTGGAGAAACTCAGGGGGTGAGGCAGCATCTATGGAGCGAAGGAATAGGTGATGTTTTGGGTTGAGAACCTTCTTCAGACTGATGTGGGGGTGGCAGGAAGAAGAAAGGAAGAGGCAGAGACAGTAGACAGTGGGAGAGCTGGGAAGGGGAGGGGAAGGAGGGAGAAAGCAAGGACTACCTGAAATTGGAGGTCAATATTCAAACTACCCAAACTAAATATGAGGTGCTGCTCCTCCAATTTGCGTTGGGACTCACTCTGGCCATGGAGGAGGCCCAGGACAGAAAGGTCAGATTCGGAATGGGAGGGGGAGTTGAAGTGCTAAGCCACCGGGAGATCAGGTTGCTCAATGCGAACTGAGCGGAGGTGTTGGGCAAAGCGATCGCCAAGCCAACGCTTGGTCTCACCGATGTAGAGCAGTTGACACCTAGAACAGCAGATGCAATAGATGAGGTTGGAGGAGGTGTAGGTGAACCTCTGCCTCACCTGGAAAGACTGCTTGGGTCCTTGGATGGAGTCAAGGGGGGAGGTAAAGCAACAAGTGTAGCATTTCCTGCGGTTGCAAGGGAAAGTACCAGGGGAGGGGGGTGGTTTAGGTGGGAAAGGACGAATTGACCAGGGAGTTACGGAGTGAGCGATCTCTGCGGAAAGCCAAAAGGGGAGGAGATGGGAAGATGTGGCCAGTGGTGGGATCCTGTTGGAGGTGGCGAAAATGTTGGAGGATTATCTGTTGTAATCAGTTTCAGAACCAAGGATAACCGACCGGTAATGTTAATGTCCGCCGAGCTTCACAGCCGTGTACCTCTAGCTTCATAAAAGTTGTCTCCACTCCTTCTCCCCCCTTCTACCCCCTTCTCTCCCTCTCCCCCTTCTTCCCCCTCTTCCCCCTCTTCCCCCCCTTTAAAGGACATGTGATCCTTCCTGTACACTGTGCTTTCACCATCTTAATTACAGCGCCAACCTTCCTGTTCATCGTGGTGTGTATCTGTATCACATTGGCTTTGCACCACATGAATTTCATTCAGTCAGCGCTCCCCTCACTTGCCCTGTCCCCCGCCTGCATAACGGGCTGGTGAAAGAAGCGATGTGTGCATGTATGTATGTGTTCCACTCTGACAGTCACCGTTTTTTCAGCGACCTGCTACGACTTGACAGCCGCCGGCAGTCGCCTGAAAAATCGTCTAAGTGGGACAGGCCCATTAGGTTATACAGTGGGCACATAGATGCCAACATCCAGAATCACTCAAGCCTCCACCTACTTTTCCTTTTCTAATTAACCTGTTCAGTGCCAGCACAGAGTACACTCGGGTCATGGCCCATAGTGAAAAACAACTTATCAGTCAACAGGTTAAACAAAATCTCATTTTCACCTTTCCTTTTCAATGCATCTAAATTGTTCACTTCAATCACTCCATTTGAGAATAAGTTTCACTCTCAAAGTAAAGAATTTTCTTTTGGAATTTTTTTTAAATTTCTAGTGGTTATCTTACATTGAAGACCTCCAATATCCTTCCTTCCCACAGATACATTGCCCTGTTTCTAGAGAAAAGCCCCAAATATTCATTCTTTGTTGACGGTGTCATTTTGAATTTCAGATGCTATCCTCGTATCATTGTACTCTTTTCATAGGACAAATAAAAATGGACTCTGAAGGAGTTCACATCGAGGTACAAGATACACTAACGTATGTTTCAGCCCCAGCTTACAAGAAACATATCTGAGTGTAGATAGTCTGTACTCTCATGGGCTCCATAAATCATGACACTACTTAAACTAATTTGTTTTTATTTCACTCAGTGAATCCTTTTGTTCTTCATACTTCATTAGATTCGTTCGTTTACATGTTATTTTTACAAAAATGCAATGTATTGTCTTCTTTGCAGTGCAATTCATTTGGCAATTTAATTCCCAGTTGTACAGATAGATAGCACGGAAACAAGCCCTTTGGCACAACTCATCCAATGCTGACCAAGGTGCCTATCTGAGCTGGTCCCATTGCCTGTGTTTGACCCATATCTTTCTAAACCTTTCTTGTCCATGGTCCTGTCCAAATGTATTTTAAATGTTGTGGTTGTTTCTCCCTCCAACTCATTTAAGCTCGTCCCATAAACCCACGTCCTCTATGTGAAACACCTGCCCCAGATCCCCTTTAAATCTTTCCTGTCTCACTTTATAAATGCTTTTCAAATTGCTGCAATCTTCCTCAGAGTTGACTGTCCACGCTACTCCCCATCTACTTTCATCTGAAAATATATAATCTTATTTATCCATATAAATTGTGAATAGCAGTGTGACAGATTATTGTAAGAGCACTTACTGCCTTCTGCCACATTGAATAACTACACTTTACCCTTACTGCATTTTTTGAGTCCCATTAACTATCCAAATAATTATTTGCCCCGAATTTTGCGTGTTCTAGCATCCATTATTGATCGATTACGTAGTATCTTATCAGTTTTGAAGCCACATGTTATATCCACTAGATTGCAAATTTCTTTAATGATTTTGTTTAAGTTACTTAAGTGGGGATTTTTCCTTTAGATATTTATGCTGAATATTAATTTCCATACTTTTTAATGCAAATATTTATTTCTCCTTTAACAGAGATTCTTTCGTTCAGTCTGAAGAAGGGTCTCGACCTGAAACATCACCCATTCCTTCTCTCCAGAGATACTGCCTGTTACTCCAGCATTTTGTATCTATCTTTGTTTCTTCCTTCAACTGGTTGTTCTATGATTCCTAGGGCAATGTGATCTCTCTTCTTAACTATATTGCATTAGCTATCCCACCAGTCCTCTGGTACTATGTTTTATTCCACATATTCTTGTATATGTCATGGTGTCCCTTCCATCTCTTCCCTTGGTTCATTTTATGTTTATCCTCTGAATTTGATTAGATTCTTAATGTTCATTCTCCTTTACTTTGAAAGTGATTATTTCAATTTTCTGTAATTTCTGTATCATCTGTCTTTGCAGGTAATATTGAAGCACAATTGATATTTACTGCTTGTTTCTTCTTACGGTTGCTGCCTGTGATTTCTTCCTGTCATTCCCCTGGGAACCTGATCCCAGTTTGGCATTTCTCTTCTTTTCTCTTTCATGTGCCATAATTATTTTAAGGTTCCTTGAATCTGCTCATCGCTTTACAAATTGCTACAAGCCATTTGTAGCCTTTGTATTCTCCCTTTTTACATCCATGTTATCCATGAATGTAAATGTATATTTGTTATCTTACCTCCAATTTTCCACTGATTTTATAATAGCCTATGTGCCGCAATAATTGTGTTTTTTACATAAGTACATTTTTGGGGGTGGCACAGTGGAGTAGCGGTAGAGTTGCTGCCTCACAGCATTAGAGTCCCGGGTTCGGTCATGACTATGGGTGCTGTCTGTACGGAGTTTGTACATTCTCGCTGTGACGGTGTAGGTTTTTCCAGGTGCTCCAGTTTCCTCCCACACTCCAAATACAAACAGGTTTACAGATTAATTGGCTTGGGAAAAATTGTAAAGCGTCCCTAGCGTGTAGGATAGTGTTAGTGTACAGTGATCGGTGGTCGGCGCGGACTCGGTGGGCCAAAGGGCCTCTTCCCGTGCTGTATCTCTAAACTAAACTGAAAAAAACCTCTGATGAACCATGATTAAAATGTCATTTTATGTCATTGTTCTAATTATGATTTTCAAATATTATTATTTTTTTCCTAAGATCTACTCACGGTTTTCCAAAGGTGCCTCTCGTTCAATCTATAACATTGGTCTTTAACATACAGATGTGCCTCTTATTTATACAATCAAAAGTACAAAATATTCTGCACTCCATTAACCAGAACTTTTATTTCTCTTATCTTATCTCATGGCGCAGCGGTAGATTTGCTGCCTTACAGCGAATGCAGCACTGGAGACACGGGTTCGATCCTGTCCGTGCGGAGTTTGCACGATCTCCCCGTGATCTGCGTGCGTTTTCTCCAAGATCTTCGGTTTCCAACTACACTCCAAAGATGTACAGGTTTGTGGGTTTATTGGCTTGGTAAATGTAAAAGTTGTCCCTAGTGGGTGTAGGATAGTGTTAGTGTGCGGGAATTGCTGGTCGGCGCAGACCCAGTGGGCCGAAGGGCCTGTTTCCGCTCTGTATCTCTAAACTAAACTAAAACTAAAATGTCAACCCCATTGTTAGTTCCTTCGGTGAATTCTACACTGTTAGGCTTCCTTTATATTGGGCTAAACATTAATCTTGCATTCACTTCGGAACTCCATCCCCGTAATCCCCTCTTAAAGATAGTGGAGTCAGGGGATATGGGGAAGGGGCAGGAACGGGGTACTGATTGGGGATGATCAGCAATGGTCACATTGAATGGCGGTGCTGACTCGAAGGTCCGAATGGCCTACTCCTGCACCTATTGTCTATTATCTATTGTCTATTGTCTATTGTCCTAGCTCTACCAAACAATTAATTTTGGAATATTATGTTATTCAGTGATTCACGTCTTTTGTTTATTAACGCCCTTTAATCAGACTGCACACAGTGCTTCCATCTCCCTTTCACTACTTTGCAATCTGCAGTCCACTTTCTTTCTGTGATTGATACGTTATTTTTTTTTATCCCCATTTACACGGATTCCATTTCTGTCTAACTGATTGCTGTGTCACATTTTTACTGTCATCGTGTTATTTTCAGTGACAGTTACTCTCTTTTTTCCCCTTTGCGTTTCACTAAATATATGTTATACCCTGGAATATTTAATCCCTGGTCTTGACTTTTTTTCCCTGAAGCCATGTCTCCATAATCATTATTATTATAGATGGTTTCTTACAGTATATTGTTGCTTTCAGTTCCCCTTTCTTTAATAAGTACACAGTGTGAGTTGTTCTACAGACAGTCCAACACATTGTTACAACTGATCCTGTCACTTTCCATGTTTTCTCATGTTCTTTTTTGATATCTGACTTTATTTCCATCCTTTGTTCTATATTCTATTTTCTTGTATATGCCTCCATAGATGGTTAACTCTTCAAGACTCTCATTTAATGTTCCTATATCGAAAATATCTTACTTTTTTATACCGTTCAGTCCCACACTGCACACATCACCTCTGATTGCCCTGTTCAGCCACAGTGCCTTGATATGTATTCTGTCTCTCTCCTTGCTATGTCAAGTGGACAGGATCGCTATCTGTAGGATGTCCATTTCAACCTCTCCAAAGTCTTATCTACCTCCCAAAGTCGCTCCTTCCATTTTCTTGACCTGTGCTGTCCTCCAGGATATTACTCTATTCCAGATAAAGCTATCCCGAAATTCCCCTGCTTCCCTTTTTCCTGGTATGTGTCTTACTCACATTCCAGCATAGTGACAGGGCCAGAGCAATTGAAAGCAGAGATGGTGCTTCAGAATTTTAGTTTTGTTTAGTGTAGTTTATTGTCATGTGTACTGAGGTACAGTGAAAAGCTTTTGTTGCGTGCTAACCAGTCAGCGGAAAGACAATACATAATTACAATCAAGTCCTCCAGATATATTATAAAGGGAATAACGTGAATAACGTTTAGTGCAAGATAAAGCCAGTAAAGTCAGATCAAAGATGGTCTGAGGGTCACCAATGAGGTGGATAGTAGTTCAGCACTGCTCTCGAGTTGTGGTAAGATGGTTCAGTTGCCTGATAACAGCTGGCAAGAAACTGTCCCTGAATCTGGAAGTGTGGAAATTTGGAAATTGAAAGCTATTGTTGACCAATAATTTCTTCATAAGGCAACTCCACAATTCCTGCCGCATCATGTCCTGCATTGTTTATGTGGTTATTAGAAGCTTTCATTAAAAGCAGTAAATTGTCTTTGTTTAAGAACATTTTTTTTTACTCACCTTATTTGCTATATTTGCTATGAACAGGTACTTTGGATCTGTCTTCACTAAGGAGGACACAAACAATCTTCCTGATATAGTAGTAGCCAGAGGATCTGGGGTGATGGAGGAACTGAAGGAAATCCACATTAGGCAGGAAATGGTGTTGGATAGACTGATGGGACTGAAGGCTGATAAATCCCCAGGGCCTGATGGTCTGCATCCCAGGGTACTTAAGGAAGTGGCTCTAGAAATCGTGGATGCATTGGTGATAATTTTCCAATGTTCTGTAGACTCAGGATCAGTTCCTGTGGATTGGAGGGTTGCTAATGTTATCCCACTTTTTAAGAAAGGCGGGAGGGAGAAAGCAAGGAATTATAGACCTGTTAGCCTGACATCGGTGGTGGGGAAGATGCTGGAGTCAATTATAAAAGATGAGATAGCCGAACATTTGGATAGCACTAACAGGATCGGTCCAAGTCAGCATGGATTTACGAAGGGGAAATCATGCTTGACTAATCTTCTGGAATTTTTTGAAGATTTAACTAGGAAAATGGACAAGGGAGAGCCAGTGGATGTAGTGTACGTGGACTTTCAGAAAGCATTTGATAATGTCCCACATAAGAGATTAGTGGGCAAAATTAGGGCACATGGTATTGGGGGTAGAGTGCTGACATGGATAGAGAAGTGGTTGGCAGACAGGAAACAAAGAGTAGGGATTAACGGGTCCCTTACAGAATGGCAGGCAGTGTCTAGTGGGGTACCGCAAGGCTCGGTGCTGGGACCACAGCTATTTACAATGTACATCAATGATTTGGATGAAGGGATTCAAAGTAACATTAGCAAATTTGCAGATGACACAAAGCTGGGTGGCAGTGTGAACTGTGAGAAGGATGCTGTGAGAATGCAGGGTGACTTGGACAGGTTGGGGGAATGGGCAGATGCATGGCAGATTAAGTTTAATGCGGATAAATGTGAGGTTACCCACTTTGGTAGCAAAAACAGGAAGGCAGATTACTACCTAAATGGCGTCAAGTTGGGAAAAGGGGAAGTACAACGGGATCTGGGGGTCCTTGTACATCAGTCTATGAAAGTAAGCATGCAGGTACAGCAGGCAGTGAAGAAAGCGAATGGCATGTTGGCTTTTATAACAAGAGGAATCAAATATAGAAGTAAAGAGGTCTTTCTGCAGTTGTACAGAGCCCTAGTGAGACCACACCTGGAGTATTGTGTGCAGTTTTGGTCCCCTAATTTGAGGAAGGATATTCTTGCTATTGAGGGAGTGCAGCGTAGGTTTACAAGATTAATTCCCGGGATGGCGGTACTGTCATATGCTGAGAGAATGGAGCAGCTGGGCTTGTTCACTGGAGTTTAGAAGGATGAGAGGGAATCTCATTGAAACGTATAAGATTGTTACTGGTTTGGACACGCTAGAGGCAGGAAACATGTTCCCGATGTTGGGGGAGTCCAGAGCCTGGGGCCACAGTTTGAGAATAAGGAGTAAGCCATTTATAACGGAGACGTGGAAACACTTTTTCTCACAGAGAGTGGTGAGTCTATGGAATTCTCTGCCTCAGAGGGCGGTGGAGGGAGGTTCTCTGGATGCTTTCAAGAGAGAGCTAGATAGGGCTCTTAAAAATAGCGGAGTCAGGGGATATGGGGAGAAGGCAGGAATGGGGTATTGATTGGGGATGATCAGCCATGATCACATTGAATGGCGGTGCTGGCTCAAAGGGCCGAATGGCCTACTGCACCTATTGTCTATTGTCTATTGTCTATTGTCTATCTCAAAATAAAAATATTTAGGGTAACCTTTGGGGTGCAGTGTTCTACCCTGCTGCTCTAAAACACTAGGGTCTATCACATAGGCTTGTAAATTCTAGGCCATGATATTCAGTTCTGTAACCTTTCTGAACAGTTGTTCAAGGTCAGTGATTATACGCTTCTGCTACATTTCGGTGAGTTTGGCGTTAGCTGTTTAGGCCTATATGGTATTCACACTGTCTCCCAAAGGTTGGACAGGAGATGCTTGACGGGATGATAAGTGGTTGGTATGGAAGGTGGTGCAATCCATACTCCATATCCATTGGGCTTTCATATGCTTCTACTGAGGTTCTCACTGCCATCACTTGAAACAAATTCTCTGTCCTGCTGATAATTTCTTGCTATAATACATCTCAGAACAGAGTGCTTATTTTAAGTGTCTAGTGCTGGCCATTGGAACTGTCAGAGTTCAGTTGGTTTTTAGTACTGTGGTCATTGGCCTGGGAGTGGTGATGACGTTGAATTATTTATTTGTCAAATGGATTTGGAGGATAATGCTACCTCTCTGTTGCTCTGAGCTACTTATTGTAATTGGCCCATGTTTCAAAATCACGCGGGGGGGGGGGGGGGGGGGAGTGGACCACTGTCCCAGCGGCAACTCTGTAGACCTTGTTCTTTAGCATCAAGTGAATAGTGGAATATAAAGGTAGGCAGATCATGTCAATAATGGTGTAATTCTGATTAATTACCAGCGCATTGCCATCTTGGAGGTTAATGTTTCACCTAGCTCCCTCTCCAAATCTCGCACAGCTGTATTTGCAACCATGCAGCAGCAGTATCCCCACAGGCCTTGTCTAAAGAGATTATCAACTACTTGCAGTTAGCTTGCCGATTGATTTTTACTGGCTGTTACAATTTTACTGAAGTTCGGTGCTTACTGAAGCGCTTTAGAATTGCTAAAGACTGCAGGGAACAGCGCACTAGGGTCTAAAGGACTTTGTCGTGATTTCAAAGGCGTCTGCATAAAATGGTTGCTCACAGATATGAGCAGGTATTCCCTTTGGAATACATCAATGTTTTGCTTTCAGCTCAGGCATTGACTGATTTATCACGCACTGTATCTCTGCTACTGGTTCTGCTTATCATTCCGACCACTCTCACACAGTCTTAAGTACTAATTCTATTATATGATTTTAAAGTCACAGGATTCAGCAAAACACTCTTCTGAAGTATCTGAGTACGTGTGGGAGGTTATTAGTTTGCTTTATTCTTCAATAAAGAATTCAATTTGAAAATTATGAATGCGCATATTGATTGCTAGTTTCCTAAAAATGCATTAAGCAAAATGCAGTTTAGAAATAAAAATGTTTCAGACATACTGCTATTGTCCTCATAAGCAATAGCACCAGGGCTATTAGGATTATCATGCATATAATATGAAGAGTTTTTATTAAAATTTTGAAGGTAGATAAAGTGCTCTAGAAGAACTCAGCAGGTCAGGCAGCATCTGTGGAGGGAATGTACAGACAACGTTTCAGGTTGGGATCCTTCATCACACTGAGAGGGTCAGTAGGGAGGAGGCTGACCCACTGAGTACCCCGAGCACTTTGTGTTTTGCTCAAGATTCCAGCATCTGCTGTGTGTTGTGTCTTAATTTTCAAACCACATGCTTGATAATGACATACTTTAGCACTACATTCATTTAATCAGGACAATAATCATCCAGTGTTGGTTTTTTGTTCATTTATTATTTAGAATCTTAAACATTCTCAATATTCTTTAGTGCAATTTTATTTAAGCATAATTAATTTCCTCAATTCTTGGAGATCAAAATTCTAACATTGCTAGTATAGATTAAAAAGAGGTAGCAAAGAGACTTGGGGAGTAATGAAGATAGCAGATAGAGAAATGGCAGGAATTCTAACCAGTTATATTGGATCATTTACCTGGTGGAAGATTCGAAAACAATCTAAAGCTAGGGGCTGCAGGGAAAGGGAATTTATAATATTATCTTTCACTAGAACAAAAGAACTAGGCAAACTGATGGGGTTACATGCTGACAAGTCCCCTGGACTTAACGGTCTACAGTTAAGAAGGGTTCGGACCTGAAACCACACCTATCCTTTTTCTCCAGGGATACTGCCTGAGCCACTGAGTTCAGCACTTTGTGTTTATCTTCAGTCTGCATGTTAGACAGGGTACACAGTCAAAACCAATTTCCTAGGGTGCAGATGTCAAAGACTAGAGGGCATAGCTTTAAGATGAGAAGGGCAAGGTTTAAAGGATATACACAGGGCATGTTTATTCACACAGAGAATGGTGGGTGCGTGGAAAGTGCTGCCAAGGGTGTTAGTGGAGGCAGGCACGATAGCGGCATTCAACAAGCATTTAGATAGACACATGGATTCGCAGGAAATGGAGGGATGTGGATAATGTGCAGTGAAAGTTGTTTAGCTTAACCTGGTACCATGTTCAGCACAGACATTATAGGTCAAAATACCTGCTCCTGTGCTGTTCTTCCTTCTATGTTCTAAATGAGGAGGCAAAGAAAAGTGGTGCTGATGCCAGTATTGATTCAGCTGTAATCTTATTGAAAGTCAGGACAGTCTCTCGGGTTGATTGTCCTACTCGTGTGTCTATTCTGCTGTTATTTTGATTCATTTCATTACGGTGTTTCTGTGTCACTGCTACTTTCCTCACTTGTGAGTTCCTGATTTCATTTTTGCTTTATCTCGTTCCCTTGAGTTCTATTTCAGTCTTTTTCATCACAAAGCCAGGCGTGGTGCATTTGTGGGACCTTTACATCAAGACTGGTTTATAAATACCAGTTTGTTTTTCAATTCAACCGAATTCCTTTGTCTGAAGTGTAGAAGATGCACGATGATATAAACAATGATACAAGTCAGTGACCGTACATTTGGATTTGCTAATCACATGGAAATTGCAAAATCTGGTTTAGTTTAGTTTTGAGATACAGTGCTAAAACAGGCCCTACAGCCCACTGTGTCCACACTGACCAGCGATCCCCGCACACTAACACTATCTCCACACACTAGGGGCAATTTTTACATTTACCAAACCAATTAACCTGCAAACCATCATGTTTCCATATTGACAGTGAGCACCAACAGTGCCACTATAATTATAACAGCAACATTTGGGCCAAGATTCCCTCTCGCTCATCTGTTGGAGTACAGACCTCTCTAGCATTCTGTGTCCCAGTAATAATCCTACCATTGCATTTAATGGGCAAATTGCATTGGCACACACATAGTCACTCGACACAGTGAGGACAGCACTTCAATCTCATGTCATCTTTCAGCGAGTTAGGGCAAAAGGGTCTGTTCCTATGCTGTACATTCTAGGATAACTGGAGTAGTGAATTCTTCATAATTCAGAAGTCTAACATTGAAGGATTTTTTTGAGTTTGTTGTTAAAGAAGAATAGGTGGCAGTTAAGTAGAACCATCTAACGTTAGTGTGAAGGAAGGAACTGCAGATGCTGGTTTAAACCAAAGATAGACACAAAAAGCTGGAGTAATTCAGCAGGTCAGACAGCATCTCTGGAGAAAATGAACAGGTGACATTTCAGTTTGAGACCCTTCTTCAGACCTGTTCCTTATCTCCAGAGATACTGTCTGACCTGCCGAGTTTCTCCAGCATTTTGTGTCTATCTTCGATTTAAACCAGCATCTGCAGTTCCTTCCTACACACTTTATCCAGTTGGCTGGGATCCCATGCTATCTAACACTCCAGATCAGCCTACCATGCACATTCTTATCAAGTGCCCAGCTGAAGTCCATTTAGACAATGTTTATGGCTCGGACCTCATCAACGTTTTGGTTACGTCTTCAAAATACTCAGATTCTTACGACACTATCTCCCACACACAAAACCACACTGACTGTCTCTAATCAGCTCTAATCAGCCTATCTTCCATCTAATGAGTGAACCTCTGTGAAGCTCTGGATTAACGGTTAGTTCCTCTGGCTGTTAACCATCAGTTGTCCTGGTCCACATGCCACATTCTGTTCTTCCCATGTACTTTCCAAATGCTATGCACTCGCTTGATGAAAATAGTAAAACTCTCTTCAGAGAATGCTGCTAACTACAATGTATTTTGAAAATCCATAGTCGTAGAGAGATGCAGCACAGAAACAGGACCTTTGGCCCACCAATTCTGTGCCAACAATTAACCACCCATCCATACTAATCCTACATTAATCTCGCGTTTTATTCTCCCCACACTCTTACTGACTCCGCCAAGGTGTTAGCTCTCACCTACATACGTGATAATTTACAGTGATCAATTAATCTGCCAATCCGCAATGATTGGATTGCTGGAGGAAACCGAGCCTTCCAAAGGAAATCAATATGGTGACAGGGAGAACATGAGAACTCCACACAGATAGGTCAGGATTGAACCCAGATCTCTGGGGCAATGAGACAATGGCTCCACCAGCAACACCACTGTGTTGCCCTGGGCAGCAGGATATAAGATTCCATCAGAATTATCCAGTCACGCAAATGGAACTCAAAATTCCTGCACTTTATGTTAATTCTTCTGGCAGCACCTGCCCATTATAGTCAATTACCCACAATCAAGCAGCTAGATTTATAGCTGAGATCCAAATGGTTCATTCAACTTGATTCTGATATCATAGCAGCCTCTTGGCTAGTATTGATAAAAGCAGAGCTTATTAGCCAGAATTGAATAAGCAAGAACGTTATCATTAATAAAATGATTTGAATGCCACTATTCTTCCAAATTTCATGATTTCTAAATGTATTACCTGGTCATTTATTTCAATATTGTTTGTGAGAACCACAATTCACATTTCCTGGATGAATAGAGCTCAAAAAGACCACGAAAGACCACTTGGGACTTTGTGAAAGGTTTTATATATAATGCAGAGTCATGGGGTAGAATAAATTGATTCATTAATTCATCATCGTTGAAAACATTAGCGACGCAGTGGTGCTGGTTTCCTTACGGGAACGGTGACGGACGCACCACACATCCAGTTCCTGCGGACTTCCGCCGCTGGAAGTACAGGATTTTGGTGTGTGTGTTTTATCATCATTCCTTACAATGCTATGTACGACAGTGATCGCAACTTCTACCGAAGTGTGGATGGCCGTTGGTTCGCTAGAAGCTCATCCGCCCTTTGACAGGCAAACCAGGTGGGGAGACGGTTTAGTCGCCAACTATCCGACCATGGAGCAGGTGGCACAGGATTGCATGGTACCCGTGGAGGGGGGAAACTCCCCCTGACCTGACCTAAGACCTAAGACAGAAAGTAGACAGTGGGAGTAAACTGCTGCTATTAGTGGTGGACGGAGGTGGGTAACATCGCATAAGCATCTGAGCTATGATTTGGTGTTGCTCATAACTTGTATTAATAGTTTTGGCTTATGAGTAAATTTTCAAATGATTCCAATTTGGGAGGTGGTCAATGATGATAAGATTGCAACAAACTACAAGACAACATTAATAAATGAATTATAATAATAATAATAGATTTTATTTTAAGGGCGCCTAATACCGAGGTCTCTAGGACACCTTACAATTTAAGAAACATATAAACATATAATCAGAGTAAAACAAGTTATAAAGACATCACAAATACACAAATTAAAAACAGGAATTTGATCCAAAAAAAGACAACAACAAAATTCAGAAAACACAACATGAAGGGAGAGCAGCGGCAGCCAAACCGCGCCAGCGTACAATCTCCCTTTCGACCGCCATGTTGGACATAGACTAACACAGAATAACACAGACACTTAACACTACACACAAAATCAACTATAGGATAGGAAGTAGATGGAGATCACGTACTTAAGGACCTGTCCCACTTTCACGACCTAATTCGCGACCTTTTTTACTCGTGGACATTTTTCATCATGCTAGAAAAACGCCCCGACCTACTTAATGCCACGAGTACCTACGACTAGCATCACGACCTACCTACGAGCTACCTACGACCTCCTACGACCTCGTGACGACCATGCTGCGAGTACGAGTCAAGGGCAAACTCGGCAGAGGTCGTGAATTAGGTCCTGAAAGTGGGACAGGCCCTTTAGATGGTGCCAGCATAAAATAGGGTAGAGGAGCAAAGAATCCTGAAGTACAAAAGGAGTAGGCCATTTAGGACTGAGATGAGGAAAAACGTTCATGTTTTCACCCAGAGAGTTATGAATCTGTGGAATTCTCTGCCTCAGAAGGCAGCGGAGGCCAATTCATTGGATGTTTTCAAGAGAAAGTTAAATATAGCTCTTAGGGCTAACGGAATCAAGGGATATGGGGAGAAAGCAGGAACAGGGTTCTGATTTTGGATGATGAGCCATGATCATATTGAATGGCCTACTCCTGCACCTATTTTCTATGTTTCTATGTTTCTATACCAATCACTATAGATTACACCACAGATTAGTAAGGCAATAAAAAAGCAAACCACCCATGAGATAGATGGGTGTGAAAAGTAGCTGTTATCCTAAAGCTGTATCAAACCTTAATAAAAGCACAATGATGTTCTGATGATTGGTTTCAACCCAGAATATCACCATCTGTCTTTTGCCTCTCCAGATGCTATTTGACCTGCTGAGTTCTATTTTTATTCCTCAATAAAACCACTCCTGGAATACTGGGTAGAGTTCTGGATTCAACATAATAACATGGATTCAGATGCAATGGAAAAGGTATGGAGAACATTTACATGGATGACACTGGGTATATGAGGTGTACATGCCAGGAATCGATGAATGGACTGGACCCCTCTTCCATAAAGAAATAAAGGTGAAGGTGTAATCCAGTAGAGGGCTTTAAAGGTAATGAAAGAGTGGATAAAACAAGAAAAGTCCACTTGTGGGAAAGGGAATAACTATAGGGCATCAATGTAAGTTTCCCACCCAGAAAATAGGGAATTTAGAAGACACTTTTTATATCCAGAGTGGTGGACTATGAAACTTGGTACCACAAGGATTGGTTGAAGCAAATAACATGGATATGTTTAAAGGTGCTGTTCAGCTAGATAAGGGAGGATGATAGAGGATTACACTGAGGGATTAAGATGATGAAAGATGAGAGAAAACTCCAAAGAAGCACAAACACAGGTAAGAACTGCTTGGGTCGAATGCCTCACGGTCTCTTATGTCATTCTATCTCACGATTTCAGTAGTTTCCATACGTGAAGGACAAGGTTTGGCCCAGAAATATACTTGGATTCATTTCCACATTTTTAATTATGAAGTCATGTTATATTTGTTTATTAGAAATCATAGAATTAGGACTAAAGAGAACAAATGATTTTTAGATAATTTAATATGCAAATAATATATCTCTTCTTATGTACACGCTAATATATTCAGAAAAAAAGCAATCATTGATGATCGTGCTAAAACTGTAAAATTATTATAATAAAATAAATATGTTAATATTATGAATAGGTGACACCTCATTCATATTGATTTTCTATATATAATTGATGTAAGCTGATGGCCATATTTAAAGATATATTTGGTTAGTTTAAATTTATTTGATAGACTGAAATCATAAAATTGCTGTTAATTAAGTACTGTTATTTGGAAACAGTTTACATGAAAAGCCTGATTTTCGTATACCACAAAATTGTAAATAGATTGGGCTGTGGCTCAATAAATGTCTGCACAGAGGTACAGACCAGGAGTTATTTAGAAAGAAAATCAGACCATAGAGTCAACCCTGCAGAAGCATGGTCTGATAGCTCTGCTAATTGACAAGCAAAGCACCTCAGATCAGGGAGCTGCACTCGGACCTGAGTTGCCACTAAAACTCCAGGATCTAACATCACCTCAGAGCTTCAATACATGAATGGGTGTCTAGCTATTTCTGCACCAAAGCTGGAGAACAGAGGCATCAGCTGCTTCATTCCACCCCCGTTCACCAACAGAGGTCAGGAGCACAGCTTCAGCTCAGTAGTATTGGCTCGATGGATGTGGCTGATGTTGTCCTTTCTTGGGCTGACAGGATAATTATTCCCCTCTTTGCCTCTGACCTGGTTTTTCTTTTGGTTCTTTACAGCCAGATGACCCAGACTGCCCGCGTTGATGTGTAGACAACTCGGTCTGCAAATGGTTCACTAAGGTTCTTGAGTTAATCTACCAACAGGGCAGCATGATGGCGCAGCGGGAGAGTCGCTGCCTTACAACGCTTGCGGTGCCGTAGACCCGGGTTCGATCCTGACTACGGGTACTGACTGTATGGAGTTTGTACATTCTCCACGTGACCTGCGTGCTTCGGTTTCCTCCCACACTCCAAAGACGTTTAATTGGCTTGGTGTATGTGAAAATAGTCCCTGGTGATCCCTAGTGTGAAGTGTGCGGGGATCGCTGGTCGGTGCAGACTCGGTGGGCCGAAGGCCTGTTTCCGCACTGTATTACTAAACACCTTCTGTCGTGCCATCAGTGATGTGTTGGCAACTTTTATCTGGGCTGCAGTAACATGGAAAATGGCTGGTGCTGAATGGGGCTTCCTTCTGTACTCCTCTTGTGCCCTGCTGTAGTAAGCCATCCCATTATATATCAGTACCTTGTAACATCTGTCACCTCCTTCGGTCTGTGTAGGTCCATACTATTATGCTTGCTAAGTTTAGCCACAGTGTGACAATCTCTGTGGTAACGCCACCAACACTGTCATCTGATAAACCAGCCAAACTTTTTTTATCAATCTTCTTGTCGTGTCGCTACACTTTTCCAAGCCACTGCATAACGCAGGCTCTGGCATGTGGGTTGAAGACCTTGAGATCTTCTGGTTTGCTGGGCTCTGGGAGGAGGGGGCAGGTAAGTAAGTGCTCCATAGTTTGGGTTGCCTCCCTGCAGTCACATTCAGTTGTTCCATCGTTGTTGTACCCCCACTTCTGCATGAGGGCTTTGCACCGTCCGACCTGTGTTCTGGGGCGATTGAGGCAGAGCCAGAATGGCCATGCTCTTTTTCTCCCAATGGAAGGGACTCCTCAGGGTATAGTGTCAGCGTGTGTTAGGTGTGTCACCCAAGCATCTATCGTACAGGTGCGAGGGTTATCATTCAGGGGTTGAACCATGTAGGAAGCTATTTCTGGATTTTCACCTCTTTGGTGCCTGGATGTGTTGGAAGAGTGGGTGACAAGGGTCATCCTCCTGCTTGGTGCGTTCCACTTTTGGGGATCCTGCTCTTCTGATTGGAGGGGGTACAATACCACACAGCAGGCACAGGTCGTCAACTCCTGTGGGGTTGAGGCAACCAGAGATGGTTCTGCATGCTGCGTTTAGCACCGGATCCAATTTCTTGGCATGTGAAGAATGTCCCCAGACATGGCAGGCATATTTGGCTGCTGAATAGCACAGTGCAAAGGCAGTACTCCGGAGGTTCCTGGATCTGATCCCCATTTAGAGTTGGCCAGCTTTCTCAGGGTGTTGTTTCTGGCTCATATCTTTGCTTTTGTCTTTCTAACATGGTCTTTGTAGCTTAGAGTGCAGTCCGGAGTAACTCCTAGGTATATGGGTTTGGCTGAGTAGGCTAGACTCTTCCCATACCAGTGAACAGTTCATTTGCGGTTCGCATCACGGTCTTAAGGTGGAAGGCACTAATTTGTGTTTTGTCTGGGTTTGCCCGTAAATGATTTAGGGCGTAGTAGTTGGTAAGGCCGTCTAACGCTTTAGTGAGGGACTTCTCAAGTTCTGCGAAGGACTGACACTGAGATGCGATACAGAGGTCATCAGCTTACAGGGAGCTCCTGGTGCTTGGGTGGATGGGTTGGTCATTGGTGTAAATGTTGAAAAGCAGAGGGGCAAGAACACTGTCTTGAGGAAGCCCATTCTTTGGTCTGCGCCATCTGCTGCCAACCAATGTGAGAAAATGGTCCTTGACCCAATTCCAAACTCCCAACACCGACCCACTGGAGTCAGGATCAATGCAGTGATTGTTCCTCGTCCGGTTCCCTTCAGACGTTGCTTCAAACTTAGAATTGGGAGAATTTCGCAACTGAACTGGATGCCGCAATCATTGACCTCCCAGCATCGCCAGCCAACTACGATGTCTTTGTAGAAATGCTGAAAAAATCCTCTAGGAAGAACATCCCAGGAGGATGCCGAGTGAACTTCATACCCGGACTGTCAGAGGAAGCTAAGGAACTCCATAAGGAATACACCAACTGTTTTTATCAATGTAACCAGCTAAATTAATAATGGAGGACCAGTGAATACAGTACAACAGAGTTTTGATAAACAAAATATCACAGTACGGTTATTTCAGATTTGAAGGCACCTCATTATTGTGCGAAAAAAAATTGTTATAAACAAGGAAACAGAATGTAGAAATAATTTGGGTTTCTGGACAGTTTATCAGCAAGTTACTAAAGACACAATGTAGGATCAACACTTGACCCATCGCCTATTTACTGTCCATTTTAATAACAGCTGAAAGAACGGAGTATAACATATCCACGTTTGCAATGGATCCAAGACAAAGTGGGAAATGAGCTTTGAGGAAGAAGCCAAGAATCCTCAGAGTGATATGGATATGTTAAGTGACTGACCATCAGAGTGGTTGATGGAGGTAAAATACAAGAAAATATGTTATTTTGGTGAAAATAACAGAAAAGCTATATTTTGCACAAACAAATCTAAATCTGCTGATTCGTGAAGCACAGGAATCTACCAGTTTGGAAGGCCCAGACCATGTCAACCTATACTATAGAAGGTTTGGAGCGTACAAGAAAAATAATTCACTTCAGTTGTGCTTAGATTTAATGACACCACCCCGATAATATTATGCATGGTTTTGGTCTCCATCCCAAGGAAAGATATTGATGCAGTGCAGATACATCAGATTGGCTCTTACAATGAGTGTAACTTGGCTGAGTTTGGCTATACTCACCAGAATTTGGATGAAGCTTCTCATTTAAACATTAGATACTGAAGGAGATTAATAGCGCAGACACCAAAAGGCCTTTTTCTCCAGCTAAAGAATCAAGAATTAAGGGGCTCTACTCACATTTTTTGGCACCACTTTGGACTGACATCAAGGGAAATATCTAGACAGTCAGAACTTTCCCCAGGGTGCAAATGACCAAGACGTGCGGGCGTAGGTATAAACAAGTGGGGGAAAGTTTAATGGAGATGTGCGTGGGCAGGTTGTCTTTTACACAGAAAGTGGTGGGGTGCCAGGGATGGTGGTGGAGGCAGATACAATAGTGGCCTCAAAGAGGCTTTTGGATAGACACATAGAAGTGCAGGGAATAGAGGGATAAGGATCGTGTACTGGCGAATGAGATCAGTTTATCTTCACACGATGTCTGGCACAAACATTGTGGGCCGAAGGGCCCCTACCTGTGCTTCACTGTTTCTTTGTTCTATGTTAACTCAGAGTGGTATGAATCTTTTAAACTCTTTAACCAGGGGGTTGTGACAAATTACCCACTGAGTATATTCAGGGATGAGGAAAAGAGCCAAAGATGGTCCTCCATCGGTCTCAACATGAAGGAAGACTTGTTGGAGACCAGTTATCTCAATATCCTTGGTCTTCTGCAGAAGGCATCCCAGATAGCTTGTAAAAATTCAATAGTAATCCTCATATCATATAATATCTACTCATCAAAACTATGCCAGTCGGGTGGAAATATGATCTGGTTCCTAATATTAAGTTGCAATATTATTACCTTGCCGGTTGCAATTCTGTTATTTACTCTCTGTAAAATCAGTCAAGGATGATGTCCCAGAAATTAAAAGTAGATTGTTTAGTGTGTTAAACAATTGACTCAAAATGAACCTTGTGGAAGAAAGAGAGAAAAGTAAGATTTGCATTGAGATTTGCCTTTCAAATCATCAGATGTCCAAACAGCTGTGCAATCAAATGAAGTACTTTTAATTTTAAGGAAATTGCACACTTCTGCAATCCTCTCGATGAAAATGTGCTTCCTGATTATATACTCAGTCAGGAGCATACGTTTAAAACTGAGCCCATTTGTTCTTGATTTCTCTCTGGAAGAAATAAAATAACATATGACAGCACTGGGCCTGTACTCGCCGAAGTTTAGAAGGATGAGGGGTCCCCTCATTGAAATATACCGAATAGTGAAAGGCTTGGATACAGTGAATGTGGAGAGGATGTTTGCACTAGTGGGAGAGTCTAGGACCAGAGGACATAGCCTCAGATTTAAAGGATGTTCCTTCAGGAAGGAGATGAGGAGGAATTTCTTTAGTCAGAGGGTGGTGAATATGTGGAATTCTTTGCCACAGAAGGCTGTAGAGGCCGTCAATGAATATTTTTAAGGCAGACACAGGTAGATTCTTGATTCTTATGGCTGTCTGGGGTTATGGGGAGAAGGCAGGAGAATGGGGTTAGGAGGGTGAGATAGATCAGCCACGATTGAATGGCAGAGTAGACTTGATGGGCCGAATGGCCTATTTCTGCTCCTATCACTTATGACCTTATGACCTTATGAGATTCATCCTCCTTTCTCTGCTCAATCATCCTTTCACTGTGCGCTTCACTTACATTACTTTGCAAATATCTGAAATCAAAGAAATCCAAACCAAATTTATCAAATCTGTCCACATAAATTAGTCTTTAAGCCAAGACGAGAGGGCAATTAATGATTTAGTAAAACTGAACTGCTCCCTTTGATAGTTCAGTTGCCTGCAAATGATTCCCAGTCATTGAGGGTAATTATGCAACTGAAAGCATTTGTGTTCAACGTCACATCTTAAAATCTGATTCATTAACTTCAACATTTTGCAATGAGAGTGGGACCAAGGATACTATTATGCAGCAGTTTCAGCAATATCTACCAGGAATGAATTTCCAGGCAAATAAATCTTCCCTAAAGCTAAAGTGTACAAACAGAATATAATATTCCCAATTGGGCATTGATTGAGCTGACATATAACTCAAGCATCATTTAACCATTCCCACATTGCAACCCTCTCGAGTTGAAGGACAGCACTTTATTTATGTTCTTGGTGATGCTTTATGCTTCTGCATGGTAATTCATATGCATGCAGTGAAAACAGAACCTCCTAGGACCTAGATCCATAAACAACAGCATTTGAAAACTTGTGGACAGATGCAAAAAACTGGAGTAGCTCAGCAGGTCACGCAGCATCTCTGGAGATAAGGAATGCATGATGTTTCAGGTCAAGATCCTTCTTCAGACCCATCCAAAAATTGTAGTAAAATTGTGCTAATTTATCTCCAATCTCGGTTTACTACCACCCTATCGTCCAAATCCATGGTAAAAGGTTACTTTTTTTGTGAATAATCTCCTATACTACGTCTTGTTAAATGAACCAGGTAAACACACATATAATGGGCATAGATATTCCTTTATCCTCCACATTACTGACTTGCCCAAAAGTTTCAAGATTAATTAATCCATACTATAAATCATGTGCATGCATCACTACAAATAGACATCTTGGAAAAGGTAATCGGGCTGTCCCACTGTACGAGCTAATTCAAGAGTTCTCCCGAGTTTTCCCTGCTTCGAATTCGGAGAATTATGGTAATAGCCGCTCGTAGGTACTCGGGGCTCTCGTGGACATTTTCTTCACGAGTCTTCCCGAGCTTACCGTGTTTCCCGAGTACCTGCCGTTAGCGTTACAAGCCGCTAAGAGACGTCCCGAGCTCCGACATACCTGCTCCGTACATTCTACGTGCTTACCACGAGATTTTTTTTTTTTTTAACTCGGGAGAGCTCTTGAATTAGCTCGTACAGTGGGACAGCCCCTTAATGATACAGAGAAAAATCAGTACCTCAACAAATCTAGCAACGGTGAATGTCAAAGTAAAAAATGTATTAATAGGATGTAATTTATGCAAGTCAGGAGGTTCAACATGCTGAGTGTCCATACTAAGATAAATAAAAAACAGATATATTGGGCAACATCAAAGATGGGAGCCAATCGTTCCACAGGGAATTTACAGCTGTAAGCCATTCATTGCTTACCTTATCTTGCATTTCTGCACACATTCTGCCAGAAACAGAAATCGAAGACTAGTCAGGGATCAGCTGTTGGGCATCTGAACTCGTATACCACCTCAATCCATCAGCAGTGCATCAGCATCTGGCCCTTTAGCTTTACACCGGGTCTGGTCCAAGTATGCTGTAGTGAACACTGTTTCAATTTCTGCTATAGAGGTCCATATGAGTGGTGTATAGTCTAAGAAGGGTCACGACCCGAAAGGTCACCCATTCCTTCTCTCCAGAGATGTTGCCTGTCCCGCTGAATTACTCCAGCATTTTGTGTCTATCTTCTGTATAGTCTATGGAGGTCAGAGTTAAATATTTCCACTGAATTCTTTCAATGTCTTTTTGAAATAATGACTACGTTCTGCGGGTCAATGGTGAATGGCCACTTTTCCCTGCTGATTTTCATAAACGACTGTGGTCAGAACAATATAGGTCCTGATATCCCTATCCTTCAATGTGCTCAGAGATCTGCTGGGGATTATGAATATCACATGTGTTCTCCTCCTACTCAGGGTGGCACGGTGGAGCAGTGGTAGAGTTGCTGCTTTACAGCGCTTTCAGCGCCGGGTTCGAAGCCGGGTTCGATCCTGACTACGGGTGCTGTCTTTAAGGAGTTTGTACGTTCTCCCCATGAACTGCGTGGGCTTTCTCCAAGATCTTCAGTCTCCTCCCACACTCCAAAGACATACATGTTTGTAGGTTAATTAGCTTGGTATAAATGTAAATTGTCCTTAGTGTGTGTAGGGTTGTGTTAATGTGCAGGGATCGCTGGTCGGTGTGGACTCGGTGGGCCGAAGAGCCTGTTTCCGCATTGTATCTCTAAACTAAAAACTAAACTACACAATTGTCAAATACTGCTTTATCTATGTTCGTATGCAAAATACTCCAGAAGATTCATCCTTTAGCTGACAGTTACGGCAATATATTTAAAGTCTTCTCAACTACCTCTCATTACTTCTCCATGAGTCCTAATAGACGGACTAAAAACAGATGTTTTATTTTAAAAAATTACCAATTTCTGAATGGACTTCTCATCAAACACCTTTCCATTTGAGTAGGAAGGGACAGCAGATGCTGGTTAACAATAAAGATAGACCCAAAATGCTGGTGTAACTCAGTGGGACAGGCAGCATCTCTGGATAGAAGGGTCTCAACCCGAAACATCACCCATTCCTTCTCTCCCGAGATGCTGTCCGTCCCACTGAGTTACTCCAGCATTTTGTGTCTGCTTTTCCATTTAGTTTTAGTTTTTTTAGTTTTAGTTTTAGAGATACAGTGTGGAAACAGGACCTTTTGCCCACCGAGTCGATGCCGACCAGCGATCCCCACACATTAACACTATCCTACACACACTAGGGACAATTTACACATACACCAAGCCAAATAACCTACAAACCTGTACGCCTTTGGAGTGTGGGAGGAAACCGAAGATCTCGGAGAAAACCCACGTGGTCACGGAGTGAACGTACAAACTCCGTACAGGCAGCACCCGATCGAGCCCGGGTCTCCGGCACTGTAAGCGCTGTAAGGCAGCAACGCTACCTCTGCGACACCACATTGGATGTGTTGTTTTTTTAACCGAAAGAATCCTTGGTAATTTGCTCAATTGTTTGCTCAACTATCTTCCCAGACCATCACTATAACCTTGGCAGACATCCAGCGATAATACCTGTTCAGGTATCAAAACACAGATTTGCTGCCAAAATATTGGTGGCAGATTCGATGATCGACCATCAATTAATCACTGCATCCCGCTCTAATCTTACCCCCAATACTGTGTGCTCCCATATGTTGCAGTACCTCAAATGAGACAATACTGAGGCTTGTCACTATATCTGCTTCACTTAGCTGGGCAGCCAACTTAGTGTGATTAAAACATTTTTTCTCCTATCCCACCTCCAAAATGAAGCAGTTGCCAGATCTACTGCTCCAACGCCTTCAGGCAAAGGTTTCACCAGTGGTAATCCTCTCACAAAATTGTTAGTCAGCAAATTAATTAAATGTGTGTCCGAAGAAAAATACCTCTTGTGCATTAGCTAACATTTACTGACTAACCCAGATTTATATATATATAGTTGTAATGTATCCTTCATCATCCATTACCCACACAAAGAAAATAGTGAATATTATGCTACATGTTTGAGGTAATACTTTACGACAAGTGCTGCAAGTCACTAAAAACCATTCTGACAGCGATATGTCAGAGCTCTATAATTGAACATTTTGCTTGCCCGCAGCTTGTAGCCACCACAGAACTCACCTGCTACACTTAAATTATTTTGTTCTTTCATCACCAAAACATATTACCTTAGAAACCTATGTTTGACTAAATATCTTCTCAGTCATACCATGTGTGTCTTCCAGAATATAAATTTACAGAGAGCAGAGCTGTGAAACAGAAAGGTGGCCATATGCCCCATTAAGTCCATATTAGCCCAAATGCAGTCATTTAGATTAATTCCTGTCCCAGTTCTTGTAACTTTGTAGATAGCAGCATCTTATCGAATTACTTTTTACTTGTGAGAGGAGTTCTAGATCATTGGTGTTCTTGAGTTGAATACGTCTTCTAAGCTAATTAACCTAACCGTGTTCTCTAGTTATTGTGTTCCCATAAATGTAATTGAGTGCTTCCATTCACTTTATTCACAAACTACAGTCTGAAGAAGGGTCTCGACCCAAAACATCACCCATTCCATCTCTCCAGAGATGCTGCCTGTCCCGTTGAGTTACTCCAGCATTGGGTGTCTATCCTGTTAAAACGCCCATCACTTACCTCTGTTCTGCAGAACACCACTCACACCAGTCTCACCTCAAAGCTAAAATTGCCTAGCCAGACTTTACCCACATAAATCTACTCCGCCAACAGGCTAATGTTATTTCAATTCTCCTGCACTTCAGTGACAGGAAATGTACACAGTCCCCTACCCCCTCCTCCTTTATCCCTGCCTCTATCTTTCCTGTAGCACAAGTACCCTGGGACATTAAGCTGCCAGTGTTGTCCTTTTTTTAGTTTAGTTTAGTTAAGAGATACACAGCGGAAACAGGCCCTTCGGTACCGAATCCGCACCGACCAGCGATCCCAGCACATTAACATTATCCTACACACACTAGAGACAAATTGCATTTATACCAAGTCAATTAACCTACAAACCTGTACATCTTTGGAATGTGGGAGGAAACTGAAGATCTCGGAGAAAACCCATGCAGGTCACGGGGAGAACGTACAAACTCCATACAGACAGCACCTGTAGTCAAGATCGAACTCGGGACTCTGGCTCTGTAAGGCAGCAACTCTACCGCTGCTCCACCGTGCTGCCCGGTTCTCTTAGCCAGGTTTCCGTTATGGCCACAACATCCCAGTTGCATATACTTATTCATGCCCTTTCATCCACCTTATCCATCAGGCCTCTCACAGTAATATAAATGCAATTCAACCCAACAGTCCTTCCTCACACGCTGCCGCGCTCCTGCCCATTCTGTCCACTGAACTTTCTTTCATCACCCTCCATACCAACGTCCATCTCCCCCCCTGCATTGGATCGCACCCTCAAGCCAATCTAGTCAAACCCACTCGTGCAGCACCAGCAAATCTATTTTCCAGGATATTAGTTCCCCTCCAGTTCAGGTGCAACCCATCCATCTTGCTCCAGTCACCTCTGCCCCAAGAGATCACAATGGTCCAAACATCTGAATCCCTGCCCCCTGCACCAACTCCTCAGCCACACATTCATCTGACCTATCATCCTGCTCCTACCCTCACTAGCACGGCACTGGGAGTAATCTGGAGATCACTACCCTAGTGGTCCTACTTTTTAACCCCTCATACTTCCCTACTTTCATTTTGCAGGACCCATTTGTGCCAACATGCGCAAGAATTCTGATGCTCCCTCCCCTTGTGAATGTCACGCAGTCACTCCAAGACTAATCTAAACTAATTTTAAACTAATCTCTAAACTAAATCTATCTCTAAACTAAACTAAACTAAACATCATGGACCCTGGCACCATGGAGGCAACACACCATCCTAGAGTGCCAATCTCATAGCACTATGTCTCTGTCTGACATTAATCTTCCCCACTGTGCCTCTGAGCCACACACCTGACTGCTTCTGCTGCTCACCCCTAACGGGCCATCCCCCTCAACAGCATGCAAACAGCGATACTTGTTTTCAAGGGGAATGGCCACAGGGGTCAGCTGTATTCTCTGTCTACTCCCATTCCCCGTGGTCAGCCACCTACTCTTGTACTTTAGCCGTGACCACCTTGCTGTGACTCCTCTCTATGAAGCTCTCATTGTCCCGGACAATCCTGACGTCGTCCAGCTGCAGCTCCAGTTCCCTTGACGCGGTCTGTAAGGAGATGCCCCTGGACACAGTTCCCTCAGGTGTAGTCACCAGGGACACCAGCAGTTTCCCTGACTTCCCACATCCTGCAGGGGGAACGTTGCACCATTCTACCTCCAATCACCGCTGTACTCAAATCATGAGGAAAGCAAAACAGGACAACAATCATACACAACAAACAGCAGCCTGTACCTTATCTTCTGTACCCCTAAAGCCTCTTGAGACAAAGTCTAAATTATGGGCGGCATGGTGGCGCAGTGGTAGAGTTGCTGCCTTACAGCGTTTGCAGCGTCGGAGACCCGGGTTCAATCCCAACTACGGGTGCTGTCTGTACAGACTTTGAACGTTCTCCTCGTGATCTGCATGGGTTTTCTCCGAGATCTTCGGTTTCCTCCCTCACTCCAAAGTCATACAGGTTTGTAGGTTAATTGGCTTGGTAAATGTAAAAATTGTCCCTATTGTGTGTAAGATAGTGTTAATATACGGGGATTACTGGTCGGCATGGTCCCGGTGGACCGAAGGGTCTGTTTCCGCACTGTATCTCTAAACTAAACTAAACCAAACTATAAGCCTTGATTGTATTGATGGATCTGATTACCTGATCTGATTAGATAGCATGCCAAATAAAGCTTTTCATTGAACCTCGGTACACGTGACAATAATAAATGTAAAACTAAACCTATAAAGTCAAAGATAAGAGCATGTAAAACAGGGGCCGAGCAATAGGCTCCATGGTTCCCACTGTAGACAGCCTTCAGTCACAACCCATGAAGCATTTCCCCTTGCTTCCAAACACTATGCCAATATTCAATCTAAATTGTCATTTAGCAGCACGGTGGCGCAGCTGTAGAGTTGCTGCCTTACACGAGCCAGAGACCCAGGTTCGATCCTGTGTACGAGTGCTGCCAGTACGGAGTTTGCACGTTCTCCCCGTGACCTACATAAGGTTTTCTCCGAGATCTTCGGTTTCCTTCCACACTCCAAAGACGTACAGGTGTGAAGGTTATTTGGCTTGGGATAAATGTAAATTGTCCCTAGTGTGTGTAGGATAGTGTTAATGTGCGGGGATCGCTGGTCAGGGCGGACTCGGCTGGCCAAAGGGCCTGTTTCTGTGCTGTATCTCGAAACTAAACTAAACGATTTCCCTTTAAATGTCTTAGGCTTCAACGTTCCTGATCAGACTGCGATGTGGAATTTCACCAAATGCATGCTTAAGGGCCTGTCCCACTTGGGCGACCTAATCCGCGAGTCCAGAAGAGTGCCTTCGACCTTCAAGCTCGAGGGCACTCTCTTGGAAAACCACGAGCTGGATCGACCAGCCGCGTTGAAACCACGAGCTGGATCGACCAAACCGCGAGCTGCATCTACCGACCGCACACACACACATACACAAACACATCGCGAAGGTGGGGGTCAGGGAAAGCGGGGGAGCGCTGTCTGTGCGATGACGAGGAAGGTAAACGGCTGCCACAGAGTACCGTAAGTCCTTTAGAGAGCGCGGGGGGGGGGGATGGGGGGAGACGGGGAGAGAAGGAGAGAGAAGGAGAGAGAAGGCAGACAGAAGGGAGACAGAAGGGGAGAGAAGGAGGAGAGAAGGGGAGGAGAAGGGGCGAGAAGGGGGGGAGAAGGAGTGAAGACACTTTTAAGACGTTTAATAAAGTTTAGCGGGCATTTTACCTGCCGGTAGGTCTTCCTAGGTTGTAATACTCCAATGAGCCAATCAAAATGGAGGAGATTGCCTACGGCTGCCCTCGTGGGCCTGTAACCAAATAGCGACCCCATTCCACTGCACTACGAGTGAAAAAGACCCATGGCGACCAAATTTTACTCACGGAAATTTTTTCAATATGCTGAAAATTTTTCCGCGACCTAGCTGAGGCCACGAGTAGGCGGGAACCTCCCTCGAGCATGAAGGAGAGTTCCAGCCACCTCATACGACCTCCTAGGACCTCGTGTCAACCATGATGTGAGTTTGAATCCAGGGCAAACTCTTTTATCCTCGCAGCTTAGGTCGCCCAAGTGGGACAGGCCCTTTAAAATCCACAGTCTCAATCAAATCTGCTACCCTCGCTAACTCTACTTGCTAGCTCATCAAGTAGCATTGGTACAACCCAAATCTCCAAGTAAATTGGAGTTATCCATAATATCCATTCTATCTGTGACAACCTCTTACCTACTTCGGGAATTCCATTAGAAATCTCTGTCAAATTAGAATTATTGCCATTGATATCAACCTCTTTATTTTCTATTGTCTTTTTTTTTTGTTGAAAATATTTTTTATTGGAGATAAGTACACAACATATTATCATCATTACCAGTCTTACATTTTTAAATTGATAATATTGTCAATTATTATTACATTGTCTCCAATACCTTTTGCCTTTTTTTTTTTTTTTTTTAAACTAGATAGAACTAAAAAGATAGATGAAGTAAAGAAAGAAAAGAGAAAGGAAAAAAAAAAAGAAAAAAAAAGAAAACAGAAAAGAAAAAGATAGTTAAAGAAGAATGGAAACATTTATTAAGATAAAAAACTTCGTTCGAGATATATTCGTACATTTCAGAGTATAACATTTCATCCATTCTTTAGCCCGAGTGTTAGTCAGGTTCTTGTGCTGAACCATTCTGACCCTTTAAATAATCAATAAAGGGAGACCATGTTCCAACGAATAATTCCTGTTTGTCCAACAGGGAAAATCTGATTCTTTCCACATTTAAGGTCTCCGTCATTTCTATAATCCACATTTTGATTGTGGGGGTCATAGGGCCTTTCCAAAATTTTAGAATTAATTTTTTTCCCGTTATTATACTATAATCAATAAAGTTTCTTTGTGTTGTTGTAAATGTTTGATTTAATTCTAATGTTCCGAGTATTATTAATTTTGAATCCGGGTCCAATTGTGCGCTGGTCACTTTAGATATTATACTGAAAATATTTACCCAGAATTTTTTAATTTTTATACAGTTTGCAAACATATGAGATAAGTTAGCTTCTAAATGTTGACATTTATCACATATAGGTGAGATATGTTGAAAGATTTTATGTAATTTTGTTTTTGAATAATGTAACCTATGTATTACTTTAAATTGTATTAAAGAATGTCTGGCATTTAATGAACATTGATGTATGTGTTGTAAACTTTCTTCCCAAGTATCTTTTGTTATTATTTGATTTAATTCTTTTTCCCATGTTTGTCTGTGTAAGTCCGTCGATGGAATGTCACTGTCTAATAAAATATTATATATATAAGATATTAATTTTTCTGTATTAGGATGTTTATTCCAACATTCATCAAGAATTTCTGAATTTCTAATTCGAAAATTTTGAGTATTCGATTTTACATAATCTCTGAGTTGAAGATATCTGAAAAAATAATTTCCTTGAAGTCCATAAGTCTGTTGCAATTCCTGAAATGTAAGAAAAGTGCCTTACTTGTAAAGTTGTCCCATATTTTTTATTCCATAATTCTTCCATTGTGTAAAACCCCTGTCCAACCATGAGGGTTTAAACAAAGGGTTATTCACAATTGGAAGAAAAAGTGATAAGTTATCTAATTTTAATGTCTTTTTTAATTGTTTCCAAATTCGTATAGCACTAAATATTATAGGGTTTTCCATATAATTTTTTTTGTTTAATTTAGACGTAGCAAATAATATCGAGCCGATATCAAAAGGTAAACAATCTTCCTTTTCCATTTTTAACCAATCTGGTTGTTGATCTATTTCTTCCAACTAGAAATTCATATTTTTAATATTAACTGCCCAAAAATAAAACAGGAAGTTTGGTAAAACCAAGCCTCCATTTATTTTTGATTTACACAAATATTTTTTGTTTATCCTATGATTCTTATAATCCCAGATAAAATCATTAACAATGGAATTCAATTTTTTTTTAACGTTTTTTGACAAATATATCGGAATTGTCTGAAAAAGGTATAATATTTGCAGTAAAAAAATCATTTTTATGGCATTAATTTTGCCAACCATTGAGATAGGAAGTGTTTTCCAATATTGAATATTCTTATGCAGTTTGTTCAGTAATGGGGGAAAATTTGCTTTAAATAATGATGTATATATCTTAGTTATGTAAATGCCTAGGTATTTGAATTTTTCATTTACTATTTTAAATGGAAATTGTTGTATTATCTGTTTGTTGTGTTCCCTTATTGGCATAATTTCACTTTTATTCCAATTTATTCTGTATCCTGAGAGTGAACCAAATTGGGTTATTAGCTTTAATAAGTTTGGAATACTAATTTCTGGTTTTGTAATGTAAGTTAGTACATCATCTGCGTATAGAGAAATTTTATTCACTGTATCCTTTGTATTATACCCATGTATTTCCGGATGACCCCTAACTCTTTCTGCGAGTGGCTCAATAGCAAGCGCAAATAATAATGGAGATAACGGATAATGTAGACAACCTGTCTACAACCTCTAGATAGGTTGAATTTAGATGACAACCTTTGGTTTGTTAATATTCTAGCCGTAGGGTTTGTATATAACAGTCTTATCCATGTGCAGAATTTCTCCCCTAGCTGCATATTTTCCATCACCGAAAATAAATAGGGCCATTCAACCTGTTCAAAAGCTTTTTCAGTGTCAAGTGAGATTATTGCTAGATCTTCATTAATAATTCTCTTAGAATATATAATATTAAATAATCTTCTTAGATTATAATATGAGTACCGTTTCTGAATAAAGCCTGTTTGGTCAGGGTGTATTAATTTATTCATCACTGTACTTAATCTATGCGCTAGTATTTTAGTTAATATTTTCTGATCTGTATTTAAAAGTGCAATTGCTCTATATGATCCCGGATCTTCCGGATCTTTATCAACTTTAGGAATAAGTGTTATTATAGATTCATTTAAAGTATCTGGAAGCTTCTGTTGAGTATAGATATGCTCATACAGCCTTTGTAAACGTGGGGAGCAAGTCATAATTTTTTTAATAGAATTCAGAGCCTAAACCATCTGGTCCTACTGCTTTACCATTTTTAAAGAGCCAATAGACTCTTCAATATCCTTTATCGTAATCTCCCTTTCTAATAATTCTCTATCGTTTGAGTCTAAACCTTTTAAATTACATTTTAGTAAAAAATTAGCTATTCCTTCTGGTTGTACTACAGTTTTAGTTGAATAAAGATTATGATAGTATTGGAGAAATCTCTCGTTTATATCCTTGGGCATTTTTAATAATTCTCCTGTATCTGTTCTAATTTTATGAATTATTTTTTCCCCTTACATTTTTTGTAACTGACGTGCTAATAGTTTTTGTGGTTTGTCTCCAAATTCAAAATGTAATTGTTTGGTTTTTTGATAAAGTTTTATTACTTGTTCTGAATACATTTTGTTTAATTTATATTTCAATACAGCAATTTTATTATGTTTTAAAATAGATGGCATTCTCGCATTTTCTATATCTAGTTGCTTGATTTCACTTTCCAATGTTTGTTGTTTAATCCTGTTCTCTTTATTATAAAATACTTGAGCAGAAATTAATGCACCTCGAACAAACGCTTTAAACGTTTCCCACATAAGAGAAGTAGGTGTGTCAGGGTTATCATTTATCTCATAAAATATTTGAATCTGTTTAATAATATATTCCTGGCATGATCTTTCGTTCAAAATTTGTGGGTTAAATCTCCAATATGTTTGTTTCTCGGACATTCCATTTAATTTAATCATGAATGTTACAGGTGCGTGATCTGAGATTATAATATTATGGTATTTTGAGTTATAATAAATGGGATAAACGTTTTGATTAAATTTAGATGTGCCAAAACTTTACCTCTCTTAATTGGTTCATTGATTCCCTTGACATTCCAACTACAAAATGTTATTCCCTGACCCCCTCTTGTCATATTAACATCTTGCATATTGTTTCTAAGGTGGTCTATAACCGAGCAGAAGGTGCAACACATAAAACCTGACCCTGCTCCCGAACCTCAAATAGATGAATTTAAAATCATATACATCGCTCTTCCGAACACATCTCCTTGTATTAGTCTTGTTTTTCCATTCAAACATTAAGTTATAAAAATATTTAAAGTGAAAAAAGTGATAGAATTGGTTAGCATAGGGTGAAAGAAAAAAAACTACATCTACAATTAGTGTAGTTAGTGATAGCCACACTAACGTGACTAGAATTCTAAAGACTTCCGTAGCCTTTGTAAAAAAAAATTCCCAGCTCCGTGCCCGAAAAAAAAAGAAGATTATTTCTAACAATCAAATAACTTCTTTGGGAGTAACAAACATATATACATACCCATACATACGTACACACATACATACACATATACACATACATATATATATATATATATATACCCATATGCATACATACATAAGCACGCATCCCTGCAGAAAAGTCCGAGAACAGTATAAATTCATAACGTTATTATTCTCTACATATCATATTAATATCTTCGCTAAATCTATAAATTTAATTTTAAATTGAAAAATAAAGAGAAAAAATGTCAAACCTTATTATGACGTAGGCTGAATTACCTCTTGCATATCTTCCTATATAATATAAGTATGTAATTCATTTCTACGTTAACCAAAGACTGTTAGTTATTAATCATTGTTATCAATCATACCCAGTATTAAATTTTTATGAGTAATATAAATGTTAATAATTTTAGTAGTAATATAGATATTTAATAAGTATTAGTTGTTACATATATAGTTAGATATGAATATACATATAATAATAGTGATTAATAAAAATTTAAAAAATTAAAAAACCACGGTTTTCTCCAATGTCCACCGTCCATTCGGTTTTCGAATGTCCTTAAAGCTCTTAAAAGAACTTTAAAGGTCCTTTTAGATCTGACGGTCCCGTTAATCCTTGACTCCTGAGGAGTAATGTAAATTCTTCAGTCTGTGGTCCCGTTCCCGATTTCTTTGGCAAATTCCAGTGCTTTTTCATGGTCTGTAAAAAATTGCTCCTTGTTCTTGTAGGTGACTCTTAGTCTTGCAGGGTAAAGCAGGCCATATCTCAAATCAGGTACATTCTTCAGTATTCTTTTTGTCTCAGTGAACAGCGCCCTTTTCTTGAAGACCTCTGCCGGATAATCTCGGTAAATACTGAACCTCACACCTTCAAAATGGAGCTGTCCGCTTCGGACGATTTTCTTCATTATATCGTCAAATTCATGATCCAGTTGCACCTTTACGATAATTTGTCTTGGATGGGCATCATCTTGTGTACGACGCCGCTGCGCTCTATGAGCTCGACCGAGTGAAGGTTTTTGATCCAATTTTAAGGCTTTTTGTAGTAGGTCTGCCACAAAATCCCGAGGGCCCATTTCCCTCTCACTTCCTTCTTTCACCCCTACAATTCTTAGATTCTTACGTCTTTGACGCCCCTCCAAATCGGTACATTTATCACTTAATTTGATTACCATACCGGAGAGGCGTTGGTTTTCAATAAGGAGTCGACCTACAGTTTCCTCACTTGTCGCCGCCCATTTCTCAAGTTCGGTTATCGCTGTTCTATGTTGTTCAAGTGCTTGATGAATGGGGGCCACCTCCATTTTAACGTTCGCTTCCACCGAAACGAGCCTGGCTTCCAGCACTTCCATCTGTTCCTTGACCTCTTCCTCCCTCGACCTCTTCCAGACTTCCAGTATTTCTTGAACGGTAGAAAGCATTTCTGCTTTAAAATCTACCTTAAAAAAGTAAAGTTCCTCTTTAAAATTCTCTCCAAAGGTTTTCAATTCAGCAGCGAGAAAAGTTTTAAGATCATCCATTTCAGACTTTTTCTGCCTTGATTTCTTCGGAGGGTCTTCCTGGGCCGTCATTGTTGGGGTCGTCATCTCAATGCAGGTACCTTCTTCAATATTCAATATTCTTTTTGTCTCAGTGAACAGCGCTCTTTTCTTGAAGACCTCTGCCGGATAATCTCGGTAAATACTGAACCTCGCACCTTCAAAATAGAGCTGTCCGCATTGTCTAACCAACTAATAATTCACTGGAACAATTCATGATCTATACACATCCATGATAAATCTCCTGTTAAGTACCTTTGAGGTAGTGTAAATGGCAAAAAGCATACCATTTTCCTTACTTTAATCTGCCAACTATAATACAATGGGGGGCAATTTTTAATAAATCTGGCTTGGTTCTCGTAAAGAAATGTTGATACGGATTTATTGCTTATGTTCAGGAATTGTATTCCTTGATTGCTATTATTCTTTTTTCAATGAGTTAACAGAGGTATTTCCTTTGTATTTTATGATAGAATCAAATCGATAAATAGCTAGAGTACATTGTCAGCCTTCTATTTAGTTTCTGTTCCTGTGTAAAGCACCACTTCATTCTGTTCTTTGAAAGCCTATTCAATTTATAATCCTGTAACTAACTGAACATTTTAATTTACTGTCCGGTTAAGCAATTCAAATATCTGATATCAAAGATCTGGCTCCGTCCTGGGGGCGGGGGGGAGTTGGATTAATGGGAGGTGGTCTTGGAGGGCAAGATGCTCTTCAAACTGTGGAGCTTCTTGGACAATACAACCCCTCCATTGGTCAACCTGAGGGGCACCTTCAGCAACAGACTGGTTCGACCAAGATGCAGGACAGAACGCCCCAGGAGATCCTTCTTCCCGGTGGCTATCAAACTGTACAACTCCTCCCCCTTCTGTCATGTGGTAGACTGACTCCCCTCCCCCCCCCAAACCCCCCTCCCCAAATCTTCGCACATCCCCCAAGCCTTTCCATTCGTCACTTTAATTTCATGTTTCATGTATCTTGTGCTTTATGACTGTTGGCAGATCAATTTCCTTCCTGGGATAAATAAAGTTCTATCGTATCGTATGTTATCGTATCGTATCATATCGTATCTCAGCAGTATAATAATCTTGTCATTTTTAGCAGCAAAGAGAGCATTGGAGAGCAAAAAATGGCATAGTTGGAGATGGCAAATGGAGTTATGGAACCAAAGGTTCAACCAAGATACACCTTGTGTTTGGATCGGGCCTGAATATTGAACTGGTCGTTTGAAGATCACTGATAAACATTTTTGTGTGCTCAGAAGGAAGAGAGGTTTTGAAGTTTACATATTATACTTCATCACCAGCAGTGGGCGGCACTTTGACACAAAGATCCGGGTATGATCCTGACCCTGGGGGCTGTATTGCGGAGGTTTCCCATTTTCCCTGTGACCGCGTGGGTTTCCTCTGAGTGCTCTTGTTAATTGGCTTCTGTAAATTGCCCCTAGTGTGTAGGGAGTGGAGGCGAAAGTTGGATGACACAGAACTAGAGTGAACGGGTGATCGATGGCTGTTGCAGACTGTGGGCAGGAGACTGTTTTCATGCTGTATCTCTAAACCAAAAAGTAAAATACCTAAAGCTAATTTTCAAATGTTGATTTATTTAATCCGTGGTGTGGTGAGTTGTGAATCTTTGGTTTGTAACGTGAATGTGGTACCTACCTGATGTGTTAGAGGGTTTCAGCTAAAAATATTGGTGCAGTACCATTACATTTCATCTAGACAACAGATTTTCTGAACCACAAAGAGGTGTAGTTCAGAAAATCACAGCCCAACAATTTCAATTTTCTGTCATTGACTTCAATGGATGGAAAATCACTGAATGAATGCACGCAATTTTCCATTGTGTGGTCCTGGCACACAACTCAAAAGGCTCTGACAAGAACTAGAATCATATAAATTAATATGTCCAAGTAATGTAAGTTACTTAATTAATCGGTGGGCGGCGCGACTCTCGTTTGCAGCGGCCTCTGCAGTCCGTCTGTCTTTTTATAATTTTTGTCTCGTTTTTATGTAGTTTTTTTTTGTTTTTGTCGGGGTATGTGTGTGGGGGGGTGGGGGTGGGGGTGGGGGTGGGGCGGGAAACTTTAAAATCTTTCCCCTGCACGGGAGACCCAACCTTTTCTTTGTTGGGTCTCCGTTGTCGATGGGGCTGGGCAACGTGGAGCGGCCGGCAGCAGGAACGACCTGGGGCTCCAGTTGCGGAGCTGCGGACTACTCACCGTCGCGGGGCTGGCCGAGTCCGGAGCGGGTGGAGCTGTGGGGGAGACAATCGCTGCTGCTACCCGACCTCCGGAGATTCGGAGGCTACAACCGCGGGTCTGGCGGACGGCAACACCGTAAGCCCGCGGGTCCCCTGGTGGGAGACCGCTTTTCGGGGCTTCCGCAGCGGCGACTTCTCCCGCCCGAGTTGCGGGGTTGAAGAGCACCTGGAGCGGGGCTTTGCATCGCCGCCCCGCGCGGCTTGGAATGGCCGCCGGACTTTACGAGCGCGCGCCGGGGCTCTAACACCAAGACCCGGTGCGCGACCCTGCATTAACCGGCGTGGCTTTAATGGCTGCGGGATAATCACCATCGCCCGCCGGGGGCTTTGACTTTGACATCGGGGGGGGGGGGGAGTGCAGTGGAGAGATACGTTTTTTTGCCTTCCATCACAGCGCTGTGATGGATGTATGTGTAAATTGTGTTGTGTCTCGGGTCTTCTTCGTTTTGTAATGTATGGCTGCAGAAACGACATTTCGTTTGGACCTCAACGGGGTCCAAATGATAAATTTGTCCAAAAGACAAATAAAATTGTATTGTATTGTAAATTGTATTGTATTGTATTGTAATTATCAAACAATTTATTTTCAAAATATCTTACATATCTTAGAACATGTAAAGTTTAACAATGGGTAATGGAAAACCACTCAATAACCCCTCAGACATTCTTATTCATAATCATGTTTATTTACTTCATATGATATGTTTGCTCCAATGTAATGCCTATTACCTGATATTTGAAATTAAATATTATTTTAAAATAGCCTGTAGCTAATTCATTATCCAGTAATGTAGTCTGTGGCCTTACTGTCACGGATTCAAAACAAGATTAATCAGTTGAAGATTCAAGGTAAAATATGAACAGCTGATAATTGCCTTTAAAAATAGATCATTTAAATGCAAAGGCGAGTAAGGTTAATATGAAAATTGAATTCAATTAACAGCCAAAGTGGATGTAAACATTTATAAAGATTAATGGAAGTCTTTTACTGAAGTGTTGTGTTTGCGGTATTGAGGATACTTAATGGCAAGTATTCAGGATCGATACATTCATACTATGAATGACACTCCTCATTATTATTAACTGCAGCCTGCAATGTCTAATCAATCTTCTCTCCCTTGGCTCATTGTTCTGTTGCTTTTCCAGAGCATTATCACAGAACATTCAGCACATGCTCATTCCTTTTCTAAACTTTCACAATGACTGCAGTTATTTTTTTGATATTCATGTCTGTACATCTGCAAATTAATTGTGATTCCACTTTGCACGATGATCAAAATTGGTGTCTTTATTACAGGTGGTCAACAAGCACAACAGATTGCTGCAGAAACAAAATCATTACCAAGAGTTTATCAAATGTAGTTCAATTGTGCAGAAACTAGTGAATGAAGCTCTGGGAGTCAAACAAAGCCAATTGGGACGAGCTTTGTCGGGGCATCTTGGTCTGCATAGATGAGATGGGCCGAGTGGCTTGTTTCCATGCTGTATGGCTCTGAGTCTATGGATAAAGGAGAAGCATTTAATATAATAACCTTCATTAATCATCAGAAAATAATATCAAATTGCAGGAATTAAATGAGGTTCTTGCCTTGCTTGTGCCATTTCATTGAATTGATTTGAATGTCCCATCAACTTTAGCTAACTGGCTTTAATTGTCGTGATGTATTTTGGGCCACATTGAATTCCTTGGTTTTCCAGACTGCAGAACAGAACTGTCTATTCTGTTTTGTCATGGTTACATTCATTATTTTAAATGTCTTTGGTGTTCATACTTCCCTGCCTCTGCCAATTGCTCAAAGTACCCCGATTAGCTTAGCTGTCTTCATAGTCTTGACTACACTGACAGCCTTGAAGGTATTGAGTGTGCTGTCCGCATTGACTCTTTCAGCCGGTTTGATTTGATTGATTATCAGTATGACTAAACTGTCTGAGAGGTATTGACCACCTTGATATTATTCTTTGTCTTGTCGCATGGCCTATTTTGACCGCAATCACCAACCAACCTTATTTATTCTGACAGCCCCATGGTTTTGTGGTCTTAACTGCACGTTATCTTATTGATATTGGCTTCAGCAGTTATCCTTGCTACATTGATTCTCTTGATCAGCCCACCTATCCCTGCTATCTTGACAGCATTTTACCATGACTGCATTGATAGTACTAGATGACCTCACTGTATGACTGCCTTAATTGACTGTCTCTATGTCTTACTCTCCCAGAGGATCCATGAAACAGTACAGCACGTTGCTAATAAGAAGTGACAACAGGGGAAAAATGGACAAAATGAAAAACTGTAGGAAACAATGTTAAGCAACTATATTATCCTAATTGCATTTGTCAATTCCTGGTCAAAAAACACTCTTGACATTTTAGAGATACAGCATGGAAACAGGTCCTTTGGCCCACCAAGTCTGTACCAACCAGCGATCCCCGCACCTTAACACTAGTCCTACACACACTGGGGCCAAATTACATTTATACCAAGCAATTAACCTACAAACCTGTATGTCTTTGGAGTGTGGGAGGAAACCAAAGATCTCTTAGAAAACCCACGCAGGTCACGGGGAGTACGTACAAACTCCGTACAGACAAGCACCTGTAGTCAGGATCGAACCCGGGTCTCTGGCGCTTTAAGACAGTAGCTCTATTGCTATGCCACCGCGCCACCCTTTATTTTCTGTTTCAGTGACTTTGTTGTGCAGCCATTTTCCAGCAGGGTCATCACCGTGAGATCTAGCTCACTGCCAGGGGTTGTCATCCTGCATGGCTGAACTTTGGTTGAAAAATGACTACCGCTCAAGGCCCTTGAGTTGGGCATCAAATTACAAATAACAACCAGGTCATAGTCAAGTCAAGTCAAGTCACATTTATTTATATAGCACATTTAAAAAACAACTCCTGTTGGCCAAAGTGCTTTACATTTGTTATAATGTACAAAACAAACTACATACATATATACATGTAGCCCTCACTCAGAGGACATCAGGAAAGGCTTGGGAGTATAGATAAGTCTTTAGTCTTGACTTAAAAGAGTCGATGGAGGGGGTAGTTCTGATGGGAAAGGGGATGCTGTTCCACAGTCTAGGGGCTGCAACCGCAAAGGCGCGGTCGCCCCTGAGCTTATTCCTAGACCGTGGGATATTCAGCAACCCCAAGTCGGCCGATCTGAGGGGCCTGGAGGTGGAGTGGTGCGTGAGAAGACTTTTTATGTAGGTGGGGGCAAGCCCATTGAGGGCTTTGTAGACATGGAGGAGGATCTTGAAGTTTATACGGAACCGCACAGGGAGCCAGTGGAGAGAGGTCAGGATCGGGGTGATGTGGTCCCTTTTTCGGGTGCCCGTCAGGAGTCTCGCTGCGGCGTTTTGGACCAGTTGCAGGCGGGACAGGGAAGATTGGCTGATGCCAGTGTAAAGGGAGTTGCAGTAATCTAGGCGGGAGGAGATGAATGTGTGGATGATCTTTTCGAGGTCATCAAACTGGAGGAATTGTTTTATTTTAGCTATCGTCCGAAGCTGAAAGAAGCTAGCTTTTACCACAGCATTGACTTGTTTGTCAAATTTCAGTGCTGAGTCAAATATCACGCCAAGACATAGAGTCATAGAGTCACAGAGTGGAAACAGGCCATGTTGCCCACATCGGCCAACATGTCCCATCTACTCTAGTCCCACCCGCCTGCAATTAGCCCATATCCCTCTAAACCTGTCATATCCATGTATCTGGTTAAATATTTCTTAAACATTGCGATAGTACCTGCCTCAACTACCTCCTTTGGCAGCTCATTCTATACAACTACCACCCGATGTCATGGAAAGCACAATTTGAAAAGGCCTTGTTCCCAAAGTGACCCAGCTCCTTTTTCAGCTGCAAATTGGCTGGCACGGTGGTGCAGCGGTAGAGTTGCTGCCTTATAGCGCTTATAGTGCCATAGACCCGGGTTCGAATCTGACTACAGGTGCCGTCTGTACAGAGTTTGTACATAGAAACATAGAATAATAGGTACAGGAGTAGGCCATTCGGCCCTTCGAGCCTGCACCGCCATTCAATATGATCATGGCTGATCATCCAACTCAGTATCCTGTACCTGCCTTCTCTCCATACCCCCTGATCCCTTTAGCCACAAGGGCCACATCTAACTCCACCTTAAATATAGCCAATGAACTGGCCTCAACTACCTTCTGTGGCAGAGAATTCCAGAGATTCACCACTCTCTGTGTAAAAAATGTTTTTCTCATCTCAGTCCAAAAAGATGTCCCCTTTATCCTTAAACTGTGACCCTTTGTTCTGGACTTCCCCAACATCTGGAACAATCTTCCTGCATCTAGCCTGTCCAACCCCTTAAGAATTTTGTAAGTTTCTGTAAGATCCCCCCTCAATCTTCTAAATTCTAGCGAGTACAAGCCGAGTCTATCCAGTCTTTCTTCATATGAAAGTCCTGACATCCCAGGAATCAGTCTGGTGAACCTTCTCTGTACTCCCTCTATGGCAAGAATGTCTTTCCTCAGATTATGAGACCAAAACTGTATGCAATACTCCAGGTGTGGTCTCACCAAGACCCTGAACAACTGCAGTAGAACCTCCCTGCTCCTATACTCAAATCCTTTTGCTATGAATGCTAACATACCATTTGCTTTCTTCACTGCCTGCTGCACCTGCATGCCTACTTTCAATGACTGGTGTACCATGACACCCAGGTCTCGTTGCATCTCCCCTTTTCCTAATCGTCCACCATTCAGGTAATAGTCTACTTTCCTGTTTTTGCCACCAAAATGGATACTCACATTTATCCACATTATACTGCATCTGCCATGCATTTGCCCACTCACCCAGCCTATCCAAGTCATCTTGCAGCCTCCTAGCACCCTCCTCACAGCTAACACTGCCCCCCAGCTTCGTGTCATCCGCAAACTTGGAGATGTTGCATTCAATTCCCTCGTCCAAATCATTAATATATATTGTAAATAGCTGGGGTCCCAGCACTGAGCCTTGCGGTACCCCACTAGTCACTGCCTGCCAGTCTGAAAAGGACCCGTTTACTCCTTCTCTTTGCTTCCTGTCTGCCAGCCAGTTCTCTATCCACATCAATACTGAACCCCCAATACCGTATGCTTTAAGTTTGTATACTAATCTCTTATGTGGGACCTTGTCGAAAACCTTCTGAAAGTCCAGATATAACACATCCACTGGTTCTCCCTTATCAACTCTACTAGTTACATCCGTGAAAAATTCTATAAGATTTGTCAGACATGATTTACCTTTCATAAATCCATGCTGACTTTGTCCAATGATTTCACCACTTTCCAAATGTGCTGCTATCCCATCTTTAATAACTGACTCTAGCAGTTTCCCCACTACCGATGTTAGACTAACTGGTCTGTAATTCCCCGTTTTCTCTCTCCCTCCCTTTTTAAAAAGTGGGGTTACATTAGCTACCCTCCAATCCTCAGGAACTACTCCAGAATCTAAAGAGTTTTGAAAAATTATCACTAATGCATCCACTATTTCTGGGGCTACTTCCTTAAGTACTCTGGGATGCAGCCTATCTGGCCCTGGGGATTTATTGGCCTTTAATCCATTCAATTTACCTAACACCACTTCCCGGCTAACCTGGATTTCACTCAGTTCCTCCATCTCATTTGACCCCCGGTCCCCTGCTATTTCTGGCAGATTAATTAAGTCTTCCTTAGTGAAGACAGAACCAAAGTAGTTATTCAATTGATCTGCCATCTCCTTGTTCCCCATGATCAATTCACCTGTTTCTGACTGCAAGGGACCTACATTTTTTTTAACTAATCTTTTTCTCTTCACATATCTATAAAAACATTTGCAGTCAGTTTTTATGTTCCCTGCCAGTTTTCTTTCATAATCTATTTTCCCTTTCCTAATTAAACCCTTTGTCCTCCTCTGCTGGACTCAAAATTTCTCCCAGTCCTCTGGTAGGCTGCTTTTTCTGGCTAATTTGTATGCTACATCTTTTGTTTTGATACTATTCCTGATTTCCCTTGTTATCCACGGATGCACTATCTTCCCTGATTTATTCTTTTGCCAAACTGGGATGAACAATTGTTGTAGTTCATCCATGCAGCCTTTAAATGCCTTCCATTGCATATCCACCGTCAATCCTTTAAGAATCAATTGCCAGTCTATCTGGGCCAATTCACGTCTAATACCCTCAAAGTTACTTTTCTTTAAGTTCAGAACTCTTGTTTCTGAATTAATTATGTCACTCTCCATCCTAATGAAGAACTCAACCATATTATGATCACTCTTGCCCAAGGGGCCACGCACGACAAGACTGCTAACTAACCCTTCCCCATTACTCAATACCCAGTCTAGAATAGCCTGCTCTCTCGTTGGTTCCTCTACATGTTGATTTAGAAAACTATCCCGCATACATTCCAAGAAATCCTCTTCCTCAGCACCACTGCCAATTTGATTCACCCAATCTATATGTAGATTGAATTCACCCATTATAACTTTTACCTTTGTTGCACACATTTCTAATTTCCTGTTTGATGCCATCCCCAACTCCACTAGTACTGTTAGGTACTCATTTTACACCCCTCTGTCTCTCTGCTCCCCGTGACCGCGTGGGTTTTTCGACGAGATCTTCAGTTTCCACCCATACTCCAAAGACGTACATGTTTGTAGGTAAATTGGCTTGGTGTATGTGTAAATTGTCCCTAGTGTGTAGGATAGTGTTAATGTGCGGGGATCACTGATCGGCACGGAATCGGTGAGCCGAAGGGCCTGTTTCTGCGCTGTATCACTAAACTAAAAACTAAACAAATTTTCCCAGCTTTAACCGGGTTAATTATACAGACTCTCTGCTGAGCATGATGCAAGCAATTCGTTTATTGCCACACGTGAGATACAGAACATGCTCAGAATCAGGTTTAGGTTTATTATTGTCATCTGTATCGAGGGAAAAGCTTTTTTGCATGCTATCCAAACAGATCAGGTAATATATATAAATACAATCAAGTCAAACTTGTACCATAAATAGAGCAAAGGGGAAGATACACAGTGCAGAATATAGTTCTCAGCAATGTAGCCAAACTGTTCCGTAGTCAAAGTGCAATGTCCACAATGGGGTAGAGGTGAATCGGACAGTGCCCTCGCTTCTGGAAGGACCATTCAGACGCATGATAGCAGAGAGGAAGTAGCACACTTTCAAGCTTATGTACCTTCTGCCGGACGGGAACAGGTCGAAGAAGGGTGGGACAAGTCTTTGATTATGTTAACTGCAGTTCCGAGGCAGAATTAAGTGTTGATGGACTCAGGGCCGGCCTTAGGAGATGCGGGGCCCAATTGGGAAAATATTTCGTAGAAATATAAATAAATAATTATAAATGAGTCACGTGTCATGAGTAACATGACAATTCGGGGGAGAGTTCCTTTCACAGCGTGTGGGGAGTCTAGCCAGGGGGTAAAGTTGCGTGGAGGAAAGGAGCGTTCAGAAGGAGAGGGTCGGGGTTCATGCCAGTAACACTCACTCACCGCTGCCGCAGCGCTCCGGGCACGGAGCTACCGCATTGTGGCCGGGGAGGGAAGCAGCTCGCGTGGCTATGAGCGGCCTCCATCACCGGACAGCGCAACCGACTGCCATCTCATCGCCTTCTGCCGGCCTGCTCACCGCTGGCAGTGCTCTCCGTCTGAACAGTGCCAGCTCAAGAGCAATGATCATAGAGCGAAGCGGGTCAGCGGGTGATGGATAACATCACAGCGGGCGGAGGAGCTTACTCCTGTGTCAGCGCGAACACGGGATCAATTGAGGTTACTCGCACTGACATATGGAGTAAGCTCCACTGCCCGCTGTCCTGTTATCCATCGCCCGCTGACCCGTTCTTGAGTTGGATGATCCCCGGCCGACCCCTCCTTCTCAACCCTCCTGTCCTCCCCACAACTTTACCCATGGACAGACTACCCACACGCTGTGAAAGGAACTCCCCCCCCCTGCCAGCAGCGCTGTCCTTTTACAGCCGCTTCCCATTTTACAGCCGCTTCCCTTCAGCTGCTAGCAATGAGGGATAGACTTGGCTATATCTCAGTACAGCAACATAATTCTTGATGTTGCTGTACTGAGCGATAACGAAGTCTATCTTTCTTGGCTAACAACCTAACCTTCGGTCTCCAAGATGCAGGTACATTTTCTAGCAATGTTACAAAATTTTGAGATTTTAAAAATCAAGTCTGCAATTTATCCCATCAGATAAAGCATAAAAATAAGTTTAATTTGACACCTAATTCACTTTCATATCTTCAGTATTTAAAAAAATTATGGCCATTTTCATACTGGAAATTAGCATCTTGTTCCCTATTGCTTTTCCATTGACTTAACACAAAAGCTGTGATCGAGGACAGTGAAAAGCCCATAACTTTCTTAAAAGTTAAGAGAACTGAATGAAATTTTCAGTTATTATAGATTGAAGCATTCTGAAACAAATATAAAACATCTTACTTGGATGACCTGAAATTAAAGCATATAATTAGTTAATTACCTAATTGTAGCTAATTACAAAATTGACCGTTGTGACGGAAATAGTAATAAACGCCCAGACTGCCTTGAAAATTAAAAAACGTGATATTTTCAAGATCAGGACTTTAATATTATTGTATTATATGCTGTAAGTCCGTAACAGATAGGTAAATAAATTACAATTTCTAGCAATAGACCAGGTCTTTATGGAGAAGATCAGTTGCTAGCTGGTACATTGGCATATCATAATCAGTAGCATCATCATACTCCTCAGATTGTAACCAATAAGCAACTCTGTACTCCTTGTTTTTCCTCAACTTTTCAATTTTGGCATTGTAAACTACAAGCTGGAGTAGCTCAGCAGGACAGGCAGTGCTGCGACTCTGGACAGAAGACCCTTCTTCAGACTGAACTGAACTCTCGTCGGTGAGAGTACTTGTGATTGTCTGAAGAAGGGCCTCGACCAGAACCGCAACCCTCTCCCCAGAGCCCCTGCCTGTCCCGCTGAGCCACCACAGACAGGGAGTTGAAGGTAGACACAGGGGGGTCCACCTTCAACTTCAGAGCCAAACAAAAAACACAGAGTGCTGGAGGAACTCAGCGGGCAAGGCAGCACCCGCGGAAGGAACATATCACTTATCAGGAGCCGCCATGGGCCAGGACTCTTCCCCCTCCCAACAGAAAGGAACCGCAGATGCAGCCATCACCGCAAAACGTCTAAGAAGGAACTGTAGATGTTGGAAAATCGAAGGTAGACAAAAATGCTGGAGAAACCCAGCGGGTGTGAAGCCCTGCCCACTGTGCGAGTTCACCCAAGAGCTCTCCCGAGTTTAAAAAAAATCAAAACTCGTGGTAAACACGTAGAATGAACGTAGCGGGTACGTAAGAGCTCGGGACGTTTCAATAGACAATAAACAATAGGTTCAGGAGCAGGCCATTTGGCCCTTCGAGCCAGCACCGCCATTCAATGTGATCATGGCTGATCATCCACAATCAGTACCCCGTTCCTGCCTTCTCCCCATATCCCCTGACTCAGCTATTTTTAAGAGCCCTATCTAGCGATCTCTTGAAAGCATCCAGAGAACCGGCGTCCACCTCTGAGGCAGAGAATTCCACAGACTCACCACTCTCTGTGAGAAAAAGTGTTTCCTCGTCTCTGTTCTAAATGGCTTACCCTTTATTCTTAAACTGTGGCCCCTGGTTCTGGAGTCCCCCAACATCGGGAACATGTTTCCTGCCTCTAGCGTGTCCAAGCCCTTAACAATCTTATATGTTTCAATGAGATGCCCTCTCATCCTTCTAAACTCCAGAGTGTACAAGCCCAGCTGCTCCATTCTCTCAGCATGACAGTCCTGCCATCCCGGGAATTAACCTTGTAAACCCACGCTGCACTCCCTCAATAGCAGGAATGTCCTTCCTCAAATTAGGGGACCAAAACTGCACACAATACTTCAGGTGTGGTCTCACTAGAACTCTGTACAACGGAAGAAGGACCTCTTTGCTCCTATATTCGATTCCTCTTGTTATAAAGGCGAACATGCCATTTCTTAGCACTAACGGCAGGTACTCGGGAAACGTGGTAACTCGTGAAGATTTTTCAACATGTTGAAAAATGTCCACATGTAAAATATACTCAGGATGTAAAAATTTGATACTTTTTAACACGTAGTCATACCGTAGTAGCTCGTGAGTTTACCGTAGTAGGACCTGCTGTCCTATATCACTATTGTATGTTCATGATGGAAATAAGAACACTGTGTATATTCATTATTTGAATTGTAGTTTTATGTAATCCCATAATTTCTGAGTTCAATTTCACAATATCTATCAGACATACAGAATGTTGCAAGGTAATATCTTGCCCAAACTCAGTTGTATCTTTCTATCTCAATAAATATCACAAAATATGCCATTGTTTCAGCCACATTATGACAAAATATAGAATGTAGGTTATTTGTTATCAGAAATCCCATCCCAGAAACAACAATACTTAAAGAACATTTGTTTAACTAATTTACGAGCATGTACCATAGGTTGATCCATATCCAACAAAATGTTGTGATAATTGCATAAAATGTATTATTGTCTAAGAAATTTGGTGTGGAATGATAATCCATCTCAGTACTCATTTAGGCAAGTCCCAAGCTATAGATATTTTTCCCCCACCCCCAATCCCCCTCACCCGATCTTCATTGAACCTACCATTTGACTGATCTTTTACTCAGCTGCTGTAACGTTTCCTTCCTATCAAAATCTCTGTGTAGCATCTCTGTCCCTATCTTCCAATTCCCACTTTGAAATATAATTCCAATTTATTGTAATGTACTGTATCTTTAAAAAAAACTACATCAACCAGGTGTGAAAATTAAACTGAATTGAACGATGATTGAAAATGCGTGGGAATCGACTAATCACGATCCTGCTGCGAAATGTTTGTCGAAAACTGTATTTTATTTCAAAGTGGGAATTTGAAGATAGGAACAGAGATGCTACACAGAGATTTTAAGCTCTTGGGCGAACTCGCACAGTGGGACAGGGCTTGAGGCAGCATCTATAGAGCGAAGGAAATAGCCGGGTCTGAAGAAGGGCTTCGACACAAAACGTTGCATATTTCCTTTGCTCAATAGATGCTGCCTCACCTGCTAAGTTTCTCCAGCATTTTTTTTTTTTTTTTTGAAATTTTTTTTTTTTGATTGGAGATAAGTACACAACCTATTAACATCATTGCAGTCTTACATTTTTGAATTGATAATATTGTCAATTATTATTACATTGTCTCCAATACCTTTTGCCTTTTTTTTTTTTAAACTAGATAGAACTAAAAAGATAGATGAAGTAAAGAAAGAAAAGAGAGAGAAGAAAAAAAAAGAAAAAAAAATCAAAAAAAAAAAAAAAAAAAAAAAAAAAAAAAAAGATAGTTAAAGAAGAATGGAAACATTTATTAAAATAAAAAACTTCATTCGAGATATATTCGTACATTTCAGAGTATAGCATTTCATCCATTCTTTAGCCCGAGTGTTAGTCAGGTTCCTGTGCTGAACCATTCTGACCCTTTAAATAATCAATAAAGGGAGACCATGTTCCAACGAATAATTCCTGTTTGTCCAACAGGGAAAATCTGATTCTTTCCACGTTTAAGGTCTGTCATTTCTATAATCCACATTTTGATTGTGGGGGTTCTAGGGCCTTTCCAAAATTTTAGAATTAATTTTTTTCCTGTTATTATACTATAATCAATAAAGTTTCTTTGTGTTGTTGTAAATGTTTGATTTAATTCTAATGTTCCGAGTATTATTAATTTTGGATCCGGGTCCAATTGTGTGCTGGTCACTTTAGATATTATACTAAAAATATTTACACAGAATTTTTTTATTTTTATACAGTTTGCAAACATATGAGATAAGGTAGCTTCTAAATGTTGACATTTATCACATATAGGTGAGATATGTTGAAAGATTTTATGTAATTTTGTTTTTGAATAATGTAACCTATGTATTACTTTAAATTGTATTAAAGAATGTCTGGCATTTAATGAACATTGATGTATATGTTGTAAACTTTCTTCCCAAGTATCTTTCGTTATTATTTGATTTAATTCATTTTCCCATGTTTGTCTGTGTAAGTCCGTCGATGGAATGTCACTGTCTAATAAGATATTATATATATAAGATATTAATTTTTCTGTATTAGGATGTTTATTCCAACATTCGTCAAGAATTTCTGAATTTCTAATTCGAAAATTTTGAGTATTTGATTTTACATAATCTCTGAGTTGAAGATATCTGAAATAATCATTTCCTCGGAGTCCATAAGCCTGTTGCAACTCCTGAAATGTCAGAAAAGTGCCTTCCTTGTAAAGTTGTCCCATATTTTTAATTCCATAATTCTTCCATTGTGTAAAACCCCTGTCCAACCATGAGGGCTTAAACAAAGGGTTATTCACAATTGGAAGAAAAAGTGATAAATTATCTAATTTTAATGTCTTTTTTAATTGTTTGCAAATTCGTATAGCACTAATTATAGGGTTTTCCCTATAAATTTTTTTGTTTAATTTAGACGTAGCAAATAATATCGAGCCGATATCAAAAGGTAAACAATCTTCCTTTTCCATTTTTAACCAATCTGGTTGTTGATCTATTTCTTCCAACCAGAAATTCACATTTTTTAATATTAACTGCCCAAAAATAAAACAGAAAGTTGGGTAAAACCAAGCCTCCATTTATTTTTGATTTACACAAATGTCTTTTGTTTATCCTATGATTCTTATAATCCCAGATAAAATCATTAACAATGGAATCCAATATTTTTTTAAAGTTTTTTGACAAATATATCGGAATTGTCTGAAAAAGGTATAATATTTGCGGTAAAAAAAAATCATTTTTATGGCATTAATTTTGCCAACCATTGAGATAGGAAGTGTTTTCCAGTATTGAATATTCTTATGTAGTTTGTTCAGTAATGGGGGCAAATTTGCTTTAAATAATGATGTATATATCTTCGTTACATAAATAACTAGGTATTTAAATTTTTCATTTACTATTTTTTTTTTTTTTTTTTTTTTTTTTTTTTTTAATTTTTATTTATTAGAAGTACATTACATTACAACCACATACATTAATACTCGTCATTTATATCTTCTTACAATTAATGTACTCCCTTTATTTATTTTTTTACACTAGAAAAAGAAAAGATTGAAAGAAAGAAGAAAGTGAAGGAAAAAGTGCAAGTGTAGAAAAGTGTAGAAAATGTAACAACAAAAAAGGACGAAGACCCTATAAGAGCGAAATTAAAAACAAAAAGAAAAAGAGTTAAGAAATAGGCCCTAAGAAAAGAAAAGAGAAAGAGAAAAAAAGAGAAACAAATGTTTTTTTTTTGAGCATTACGTAAATAGGACATACCAACTCTTCAACTATCATCCCCCCTTACCTGACCTCAATTTTTTAATTTTTTTAAAGTACTTTTGCACCCTATGTTTGTAATAATTCTATAAATGCAGACCACGTCAGGTGGAAGTGATCTGGTTTACCTGCTAGGAGGAGTCTTATCTCTTCTAGGTGTAATGTTTCAAACATATTTGAAATCCACATATTTATAGTTGGTATTGGAACCTTCTTCCAAAATTTTAGAATTAGCTTTTTTCCAGTTATTAACCCATAGTCCATTAATTTCTTTTGAAACACATTTAGTTCTGGATCATCTTCCGTTATTCCGAAGATAATCCATTCTGCTTTGGGTATCAGTCTTGTTTTAAATAACTTTGTAAAGATTTCAAAAATTTCATTCCAAAATTTTTGAATTTTTGTACAGAAGACAAATGAGTGCGCTATAGTTGCTTCTTGGGATTGACATTTATCACAAATAGATGATACTATTTTAAATGGAAATTGTTGTATTATCTGTTTGTTATGTTCCCTTATTGGCATAATTTCACTTTTATTCCAATTTATTCTGTATCCTGAGAGTGAACCAAATTGGGTTATTAGCTTTAATAAGTTTGGAATACTAATTTCTGGTTTTGTAATGTAAATTAGTACATCATCTGCGTATAGAGACATTTTATTCACTGTGTCCTTTGTGATATACCCATGTATTTCCGGATGACCCCTAACTCTTTCTGCGAGTGGCTCGATAGCAAGCGCAAATAATAATGGAGATAACGGGCATCCTTGTCTACAACCTCTAGATAGGCTGAATTTAGATGACAACCTTTGGTTTGTTAATATTCTAGCCGTAGGGTTTGTATATAACAGTTTTATCCATGTGCAGAATTTCTCCCCTAGCTGCATATTTTCCATCACCGAAAATAAATAAGACCATTCAACCTGATCAAATGCTTTTTCAGCGTCAAGTGAGATTATTGCTAGATCTTCATTAAGAATTCTCTTAGAATAAATAATATTAAATAATCGTCTTAAATTATAATATGAGTACCGTTTCTGAATAAAGCCTGTTTGATCAGGGTGTATTAATTTATTCATCACTGTACTTAATCTATGCGCTAGTATTTTAGTTAATATTTTCTGATCTGTATTTAAAAGTGCAATTGCTCTATATGATCCCGGATCTTCCGGATCTTTATCAACTTTAGGAATAAGAGTTATTATAGATTCATTTAAAGTATCTGGAAGTTTCTGTTGAGTATAGATATGCTCATACAGCCTTTGTAAACGTGGGGAGAGCAAATCATAATTTTTTAAATAAAATTCAGAGCCTAAACCATCTGGTCCTACTGCTTTACCATTTTTTAAAGAGCCAATAGACTCCTCAGTAACCTTTATCGTAATCTCCCTTTCTAATAATTCTCTATCGTTTGAATCTAAACCTTTTAAATTACATTTTAGTAAAAAATCTGCTATTCCTTCTGGTTGTACTACAGTTTTAGTTGAATAAAGATTATGATAGTATTGGAGAAATCTTTCATTTATATCCTTGGGCATTTTTAATAATTCTCCTGTCTCTGTTCTAATTTTATGAATTATTTTTCCCCTTCCATTTTTCGTAACTGACGTGCTAATAGTTTTTGTGGTTTGTCTCCAAATTCAAAATGTAATTGTTTGGTTTTTTGATAAAGTTTTATTACTTGTTCTGAATACATTTTGTTTAATTTATATTTCAATACAGCAATTTTATTATGTTTTAAAATAGATGGCATTCTCGCATTTTCTATATCTAGTTGCTTGATTTCTCTTTTCAATGTTTGTTGTTTAATCCTGTTCTCTTTATTATAAAATACTTGAGCAGAAATTAATGCACCTCGAACAAACGCTTTAAACGTTTCCCACATAAGAGAAGTAGGTGTGTCAGGGTTGTCATTTACCTCAAAAAATATTTGAATCTGTTTAGTAATATATTCCTGGCATGATCTTTCGTTCAAAATTTGTGGATTTAATTTAATCATGAATGTTACAGGTGCGTGATCTGAGATTATAATATTATGGTATTTTGAGTTATAAGTAAATGGGATAAACGTGGAGTCAACTAAAAAATAATCTATTCTTGAGTATGTTTTATGTACTGGTGAGTAAAATGAATATTCCCGTCCAGTTGGATTTTCAATTCTCCAGACATCCTTAATATTAGTGGTATTAATAAATGAATTTAAAAATACACTTGATTGAGATTTTACTTTTTTTTTCCTTGATGATCTATCTAAGTATGAATCTAATGTACAATTGAAGTCTCCTCCAGTTATTAATTTATATTGTGTAAATTCAGGAATTTTATTAAATGTTTTATTAAAAAACATAGGGTTATCAAAATTAGGCCCATATACATTAAGAAGAATCACTTTTTCTCCATTTAACTCTACAACTAATATAATATATCTACCATCAATATCCGCTATTGTTGATGAATTCGTAAAAGGTATTCCTTTACGAATTAATATTGCAACTCCTTTAGAGATTAGAGATTAGAGATTCCTTTATTTGTCATTCAGACCTTTCGGTCTGAACGAAATTTCGTTGCCTGCAGTCATACATATAATAATAAATGACAAAACACACAATAAACACAAATTAACATCCACCACAGTGAGTTCACCAGGTACCTCCTCACTGTGATGGAGGCAAAAGTCTTAAAGTCTCTGTCTCTTCCCGCTTTCTTCTCCCTCTGCGCTGAGGCGATCCAGGCTTCTGATGCTGTGACCCCGCCGGGCGACGGTAAGTCAGTACCGCGGCCGAATCCGTGCTCCGCGACGGGCCGGCTCAAACTCCGCGGCCCGGGGTGGTCGAAGCTGCCGAAGCTGCCGCCCTCCAGTCCAGCGGACGCAGCTGTAGTTGCGGGAGCCCCAGAAAAACAGGTCACCAACCTGTGACCTGCGCGCTCCCGACGATGTCGTCCACTGGGCCCGCGGCCGAGCCTCCGGATTCAGGTCGCCACCGCCAGAACGCCACCGCAGCTCCGAAGCCGGCCAGCCTCGCGCTCCCGAAGATGTCGTCCACTGGGCCAGCTGCGGCCGAGCCTCCGGATTCAGGTCGCCACCAGTGTCCTCGTTCGCCACCGCTGGAACGCCACCGCCACCGCCGGAACGCCACCGCAGCCCCGAAGTTGGCCAGCCTCGCGCTGGTAAGTCCTGGCTCTGCCTCCGGAGCCTCGAGGTCGACGGTCGCTCGCAGTTGGAGTTGGAGGCCGGCAGCTCCGCCATTTTGGCCTCAGCGCAGACGGAATCCTCTGGACTTATGGGAAAAAGAGGAATGATATGATTCAGCGATCCACTTAGCTTTAAGTCTATGTTGAGATTCCTTTTTAAGGTGTGTTTCTTGAAGGAATATTATATCTGTTTTGATTGAATTTAGATGTGCCAAAACGTTACCTCTCTTAATTGGTTCATTGATTCCCTTGACATTCCAACTACAAAATGTTATTCCCTGACCCCCTCTTGTCATATTAACATCTTGCATATTGTTTCTAAGGTGGTCTATAACCGAGCAGAAGGTGCAACACATAAAACCTGACCCTGCTCCCGAACCTCAAATAGATGAATTTAAAATCATATACATCGCTCTTCCGAACACATCTCCTTGTGAAAAAAGTGATAGAATTGGTTAATATAGGGTGAAAGAAAAAAAACTACATCTACAATTAGTGTAGTTGGTGATAGCCACACTAACGTGGCTAGAATTCTAAAGACTTCCGTAGCCTTTGTAAAAAAAAAAATTCCCAGCTCCGTGCCCGAAAAAAAAAGAAGATTATTTCTGACAATCAAATAACTTCTTTGGGAGTAGCAAACATATATATATACCCATACATACACACACACATACATACATATATACATATATATATATATATATATATATATATATATATATATATATATATATATATATATATATATATATATATATATATATATATACCCATATGCATACATACATAAGCACGTATCCCTGCAGAAAAGTCCGAAAACAGCATAAATTCACGACGTTATTATTCTCTACATATCATATTAATATCTTCGCTAAATCTATAAATTTGATTTTAAATTGAAAAATAAAGAGAAAAACCGTCAAACCTTATTATGACGTAGGCTGAATTACCTCTTGCATATCTTCCTATAGAATATAAGTATGTAACTCATTTCTACGTTAACCAGACTGTTAGTTATTAATCATTGTTATCAATCATACCCAGTATTAAATTTTTATGAGTAATATAAATGTTAATAATTTTAGTAGTAATATAGATATTTAATAAGTATTAGTAGTTACATATATAGTTAGATATGAATATACAAATAGTAATAGTGATTAATAACAAAACAAAAACAAAAAAACCACGGTTTTCTCCAATGTCCACCGTCCATTTCGGTTTTCGAATGTCCTTAAAGCTCTTAAAAGAACTTTAAAGGTCCTTTTAAATCTGGCGAAGTCCCGTTAATCCTTGACTCCTGAGGAGTAATGTAAATTCTTCAGTCTGTGGTCACGTTCCCGATTTCTTTGGCATATTCCAGTGCTTTTTCGTGGTCTGTAAAAAATTGCTCCTTGTTCTTGTAGGTGACTTAGTCTTGCGGGGTAAAGCAAGCCGTATCTCAAATCAGGTACATTCTTCAGTATTCTTTTTGTCTCAGTGAACAGCGCCCTTTTCTTGAAGACCTCTGCCATTTTTGTATACCGCAAAACATCAATGATTCCGGGAATGCCGAGAGTGCTAGAGAGTGAGATGGGGAACGGGAGAGAGAGAGTGCGCGAGAGGGAGGGAGAGAGCGAAAGACAGAGAGACACAACGTGGCTCGGTAGGTAAATTGAATGACTAACCTGCACACCAAGAATCTTACCAAGAAGAAGCTCTCAATCATGATGGTGAGTTTTAAGAAATTCTCAATGTGTCATTAATGCATCAATCTACATTCCTCAGTAAAATGTAATTATGTTTTGAAGAAGTGTTAATGACGCCGCGTGAATTGTATTCAAAGGAACGCAGCGTCATTAATACTTCTTCTAAAACACAATTACATTTACTGAGGAATGTGGATCGATGCATTGATGACGCATTGGATAACTACTTGTTAACTACTGGCTGTTAACACATCTGGCTGTTAACACAAGTGCGTCAGTGGTTAACATATCGTTTGTGTCTGATGACCGTACAGCGCTTGTATTCCATGCACAAAACCATGTAAGTTTTGTAAAAAAATCCGTATGGCGAATGTTTTAAAAAAAATGTTTATTTAACAAAGCGAATTTGTGTTTCCATATGAAATACGGAAAATTAACGCGGGGCCCCCCTTCGGCGTGGGCCCAATTTGGAAAAATTGGTCCAATCGGCCTAGGGCTGGCCCTGGATGGACTCAATGGTTAGATGTCTGGTCTGTGTGATGGACAAGCTACATCTACAACTCTGCAATTTATTGCGGTCTTGGAAAGAGCTGTTCCCAAACTGAGCTGTAATGCATCCTGAGTGTATACTTTCTATGGTCCTTCTGTAGATGTTTGGAAAAGTCATTGGAGGCATGCCGAACTTCCTCAGTCTCCTCAGCATGTGGAGGTATTGGTGATAGACACACAATGCTGGAGTAACGCAGTGGACAGGCAGCATCTCTGGAGAGAAGGAATGGGTCACATTTTGGGTCGAGACCCTTCTTGAGACTGAGAGTCAGGGGAGAGGAAGACTGGAAATCTGAAAGGGTATGGTGTAAAAATGACAGATCAAAGCAGATGTTGATCAAGGAAATGTAGAATGGTTCATTGAAGATGACAACAAGTAAAATGAATCAGGAGAACATTGAAACTGGTCAGGGAACTAGGGTGGGGGAGGAACAGAGAGAGAGGGGATGCAAGGGTTGAAGTTAGAGAAATCAGTATTCATACCGCTGGGTTGTAAGCTGCCCAAGCAAAATATGATATTGGTGTGCATTTTGGGCTATCTATTTGTACACGCTACTAAAAATGAAATGCACAGCCTATCCTTAAACATGAAACACTGTAATAAAGCATAGCACATGATAATGACTTAATAAAACAGCACCTTTGCACCTACACTGCAAGGGCCAGCAAAACTACGGATGGCGATTTGTCCTCTGTGAAAGTGTTGTTGCATTTAACAGTCTACAGAGTCTGTTCAAGAAGGAACTGCAGATGCTGGAAGATCGAAGGTAGACAAAAATGCTGGAGAAACTCAGCGTATGCAGCAGCATCTATGGAGCGAAGGAAATAGGCAACGTTTCGGGCCGATACCCTTCTACAGTCTCCCACATACAGACATATAAAAACCTTTAAGATTGGAGAAATATTCTAAAAATATTAAATAGTTAATTCAGATACATAAAACACCTATAATAATTAAAAGCATTAAATTAAAATAAATTAAAGGTCATTCTACCTTTCTCCTTCTTAGATAAGGAATCTCAGCAAGACGGGGCACCGCTGTAGGCTATCAGTTCCGTAGACAAAGAAGCCCCCCATGTTTCATCCTGAAAATTATATCACAGACATGTAGTCTGAATGAATGTGGATCTATTCAGATCCGCCAGGGCACGGTGGCGCAGAGGGAGAGTTGCTGCCTTTAGGGCCTGTCCCACTTAGGCGATTTTTCAGCGGACTGCCGGCGACTGTTAAGTTGGAACGGCGACCGCCAGAGTGGAACACATACGCACAAACACATCGCCAGCACATGTGACTTTTTTCGACAACGCTCCCCCTGCTTGCCCTGTCTAAAAAATTCACACAGTGCAAAGCCAAGGTGATACAGACACACACTGCGATGAACAGGAAGGTTGGCGCTGTAATTAAGACGGCTAAAGCACAGTGTACAGTAAGTATGTTAAAAGAGGGGGCGAGAGTGGGGGAGAGGGGGGAAAAGGAGTGGAGACAACTTTTAAGAAGCTAGAGATACACGGCTGTGAAGCTCTGCGGACATTTAACATTACCGGTCGGTTATCCTTGGTTCTGAAAACTACTGCTTACCTATTTTTTCCCCAATTAGCCAATGAAATTCACCGGTCAGGACCTCCGAGAACCTTCGACCACTTGGCAACCCATTAGGGTGCCCCATCTACAGCACGAGAATTCTCGCTACTCTCCATGGCGGCTTCATTCTGGTCGCCGCTAATTTTTCAGCATTGGAAATGATTATGGCGACCATAATGAGGCCACGACTCAGTCCCAGAATGCGGGTACTCCTCAGGACCATGAAGGCCTCCCCGGCAACCACCCGCGAACATGTGGCGACCATGTGGCGACTGCCTAGTCTCCTGCAGTTGCCTAAGTGGGACAGCCCCATTACAGTGCTTGCAGTGCCAGAGACCCAGGTTCGATCCCCACTATGGGTGCTGTCTGTACGAAATTTATACGTTCTCCCCGTGACCGCGTGGGTTTTCTCCGAGATCTTCGATTCCCTCCCACACTCCAAAGACGTACAGGTTTGTAGGTTAAATGGCTTGGTGTATGTGTAAAAACTGTCTCTAGTGTGTGTAGGATAGTGTTAATGTGCGGGGATCGCTGGTCAGTACGGACTCGGTGGGCCGAAGCGCCTGTTTCTGCGCTGTATCTCTAAACTAAACTAAGCCAGCCACAGATCGCAAGATTTAGCTCACTATCTTTCTTGGGGAATTAGCTTCAAACTACTTTCAAACAGGTTTGTGCCTCATATCCTCACCTTGGAGACTTTGGTGATGATGACAAATGTCCTTGCCAACAAATGCAACCCAAATCCTAAATCAGTGAATCTTTGCTGCTAACTAAAGTCGGTAGGCTATTGCTTTGCTGATGATGATAGCTCTCTAGGATAGTAAGAATAATATGTCGAAGCACAACACCATGAACGAATAACTCAAATTAGAGCTGAACAATTGTAACTTTTTATAGCAATTCTTCATGTCAATTTGAAACAAATAAATATCTTGATATTATTACTCACTAATTGCTGAATATCTAATATAATTTCAAAATAAATGTAATCATAGGCTTAAAGAATTGGGCACTCATTTTAAGCCATGGTGAATTGGAAAGCATATGTGAGTGAAATTAGGTTCTGTGGAATAGAAAATTAGATATGCTGCCAATTCCTTGTAAACCTGTTTATACTACTGGTGAAGATTGATTTTGTCTTGGTGCTCCGCCCGCAAGTGACAACGACATACAGTGACAGTTAGGAATGACACATAAAACATTAAACATTAATAATAAAACATTATCGATGAATCATGTGAATTAAATAAAATACCAGAGCAAAAGGAGGCTGTTTTTATGTCTGGCTGTGGCAGCTTTGACAGTTCAGAGTCACCTTCTAGAGGGAAGTGATTCAAAGAGTTTGTGGCCATGGTGAGAGGGGACAGAGATGATCTTACCCGCTCCCTTCCTGGCCCTTGCAATGTACAGTTCATCAATGGAGGGAAGGTTGCCGCCAATAACCTTGTCAGCTGATCGGACGATTCGCTGCAGCTTACGGATGTCGTGCTGCCCAGTTCTTCGCTACCAGTTGGAGTACAGGGGAGATACCCTGCAGCATTTTTTTTACAAACGTGTGGCATGAATCCCAGACAATGTGGTACATTAGATAGTGGTGAGTGGGTGGGGGGGGGGGGGGGGAATGGTCGAGCGGAGATGAGGGATCACGGACAACATTTGGTGGTGAGGTGGGAAGATCGGAACCACACAAGGTTAAGGCAAGGAAAAAGCAGAAAGCAGGAACATCACATCAAGTGGATGGATGTGAGAAAGCAGAGATAGCATTAAACTGGGATTTAGCAAGGTCATGGCTTTGACACAAAGTCAGAGTGGAGCATGGAGTTCAGGGAGAAGGGTCACCACAGGTTGGGATGGGATGGGGGAATGGGCAGTCCATTTCCTGTGGGCGAGGAACAGATACTTACACACCTGAAGTCAGGGTTGAGAGTGGCCGGGGAAAGATAGGACTGAAGACTGCAGATACACTGGGTCAAAGCAGAAGTCCTGGTTGTGCCCTATAATGGACATCCCCAGCAAAATGTATATATGGAGCCCTGCATTGGTGAAAACATGGGTGACAGATCTGCTCAGATCACAATAGTTACGCTAACAAAGTTGTGCAATCTTCTAGAGCAGGTGTTTTCTTCATAAATCTATTGTGTAAATAGACCTTGAAGCAGATTTAACCAGCACTGCCATATCTGCTTTTCCACAGGCAGAAACAGGTCTACAGCTAGTCTGTCGACAGCCTCCAAAGAAATCTGAAACATATCTAAGGATTTGTGAACAAGAGAAGTTCTATGCTCGACTCACAAGGAAAGTTGCAGCCTGCTCGGCTCCAAATACTTTCCTTCTTGAAATCCATTTTATGCCACTAGCACTTACAACAACTGGGACATGAAAATGGCTCCAAACTGGCAACTCTGTATAGTGTCTCAGTGTATTACTGCTATACACTTGTAAAGTACCTGAAATGCTTATCTAAGATGTATCTCAGTGCTTATGTATAGTGATCCTTGTACTGAACTGTATACAAAAATGAATTTCACTGTACCTCGGTACATGTGACAAATAAAGTGCCATACATACCAAACAGCTGGGCAGATGGCCAGGCACCCCTCAGTTTCACCTGCTGACTACTGTTACAAACCCTCTTTCAGTCCATTTTAGGCAGAGAAGTAGCAGTATTTAAACCATCAGTTCGAATCACTTTGATCTTGCACTGATAAACAGTAATTGACTGATAGACACCCCAAAGGCTGCTTTAATAGCTTCATTATGAGATTTGATTTCTGATTGAAACAAAAGATAATTTAACATTTTATACCATATATATCAGAGCAAAACCCAAAGCCAGTGGAGAAATGATAGGATACAGTGAATTGGTTGTGAATGAAAAGTGAATTTTAATTTTTGCTCACAGTGCAATGTTGGGTTAGTATTACCTAAGTAATAACATTAGTATTACCTGAGTAATAACGTTTCTGAGATATCATCATTGAAAATTGAAAAGAGGAAAATGAGAAATTACATTAAAAGGTTCCAACAGATATATTAAAAATTAGGTTCATAAAAGAAAATCACTAATATTACCAGACACATTTTAATATATGCCAGTTTAAATAAATCTTTAAAGTGTTGCCTTCATTAAAAAAATTACCATCCAGCAGGATCAACTTCAGTCGTCAAAGGGATTTACTTACCCTAGTGCGGCACGGTGGCGCAGCAGTGGAGTTGCTGCCTCACAACGCTTTCAGCGACAGAGTTGCGGGTTCGATACTGACTATGGGTGCTGTCTTTACAGAGTTTGTACGTTCTCCCCGTGACCGCGACGGTTTTCTCCGAGATCTTCGGTTTCCTCCCACACTCCAAAGACGTACTGGTTTGAAGGTTAATTGGCTTGGTATTAATGTAAAATTGTCCCTAGTGTGTGTAGGATAGTGCTACTATGTGGGGATCGCGGGTCGGCCTGGACTCGTTGGGCTGAAGGGTCTGTTTCCACGCTGTATCTCAAATCTAAACTAAACAAAATGAAGGGGCTGCTGGGATTTGCTTTCTAAAATAAAGCAGAAAGGTAATTTGCTCCTATCTAACCATCTGGAAAACAAAGTGACGTGATAGTTACTGCAGTCCTCAACCAGAAAATTTGTATAAACTTATGTGCATATGAAATGAGATGACAAATTTATAATGCATCTATTATTACATTGAGAGGCTTTTGTTTTGATCACCACCCATTAATAATAATAAGCCTGAAGCATGTTTGACATTACAATTAATCTGAGTTTTTCTGATTTATTTGAAATGGAAAAGTTGAATATTTTTGCAATTTATGGAACTTTGTCTGTTATAATGGATTAAATGATCACCTGTGTGCTTGAAGGTCACTTTGCCGTTTTAAAGCTACTCGACACATATTGAGTTCCAGAGTTATTCAGCCAGGAAACAAACGCTTTGGACCAAGGTACCTGCCCGAGTCAGTCCTATTTGCCTCCATTTTGCTCTCATCCCTCGAAACTTTTCAATCCAGGCACCAATCCAAATGTCTTTTAAATGTTGTAATTGTACTAGCCTCTATTACTTCCTGTGACAGCGCATTCTATATACACACCTTTATGTGAAAAACATGCCATTATGATTATCTCTCCTTTAAATCTTTCTCTTCTCACCTTAAGCCAATGTCCTTTAACCTGCCCTCCCCTTGGACAAAGACTATGGCCATTCACATATCTATACCGAACCTGCTTTTATGAATCCCAGTACAGTCACCCCTCAACCTCCTTTGATAAAGGGTAAACAGTCCCAGCCTATTCAGTCACTCCATGCAACTCAAGTCCCAGTCTCACCTTCTGCACCTCTGTAGTGTAATCACATTCTCACGATACAGCATGGTGTCCATAACTGCATACTACATTCCAGATGCAGACTCACCAATGCAACATGATGTTCAAAAACAAATACTAGGAGCCTGAACAATGAAGGCAAGCATGCCACATGCTATCTCCACCACTCCTGAATGAAGCTTTTACTGCTCAATAACACTTCCCAGGGCCCTGCCATTGACTATGTCCATACTGACATGGTCTATCTTACAAAAATGCATCACTACACTTGTCTCAGTTAAATTTCATCAGCCAATTCTTTTGCCCACTTTTCCAGTTGATAACATTGAAACCTTAGAAAACTTTCTTCACTGTCCACTCTAGCACCAATTTCGGTATAATCTACAAACTTAAGAATCATGCCACCTACATTCTGTTCATCATTAATACATATGACAAGCAGCAGGAGTCCCAAGATCGATCCCTCCAGCAACCACTGGTCATAAGCTTCCAATCTGAAAAGCAACACTCCACTATCACATCTGACTTTTACCACCAAGCCCATGTTGTATGCATTTCGCTAGCTCACCCTGAATCTCATGCTATCTAACGTTTTCAACCACCCTACCATATGGGATACTGTCAATGGCCTTGCTATAATCCATATAGATATCGTCTAGCACCTGCCTCATTGATCCTCGATCAAACTACATAGTAAAATACATGAGACATGATTTCTTATGCACAAAATCTTGTTGACAATCCCTAATCAGTCCTTGCCTTTCTAAACACATATAGATAGATAGATTGTGTCTCTCAGAATCTCCTCCAGTACTTGCCAACCACCATTGTTAGTTCCCTGATTTGCCCTTATAGCCATTCTTAAATAAAGGCACAACATTAGCCAGCCTCCTGTCTTAGGTACCTCACCCATGGTTAACAAAGGTACATAAATCTCTTCCAGATTGCCCCAGCAATCTCTTTATTTGCTTCTTGCAATGCCTCAGCATACAGCTGGTTAGAACCTGGGAACTTATCCACCTTTACATGCTTCAAGACAGCTACCGCTTCTATGCTTCAAGACATCATAGTTTTCATTCATGAACTCTCTAGTTTCCATGACCTAAGATAGACACAAATTGCTGCAGTAACTCAGCGAGACAGGCAGTATCTCTGCAGGAATGGGTGAAGAATGGTCTCGACCCGAAATGTCACCCATTCCAGAGATGCTGCCTGTCCAGCTAAGTTACTCCTGCATTTTATGTCTATCTTCAGTTTAAACCAGCAGCTGCAGTTCCTTCCTACACAGTTTCCATGACCTTCTGCACAGTAAATACAGATGAGAAGTATTCATTTGAGACCTCACCCATCTTTTATGGTTCTACACATAGACAACCATGCTGATCCTTCAGGGAACCCATTTTCGCCCTAGTAACCCATTTGCTCTTAATATACTTATACCATCTTTCTACTCCGTGGATGTCACCTTGCCGTGGCGGAGAAGCTTGTGTGGTCCAGAGATCCTGAGAGCGATGCCGTCTGGAGCTATGCTCCTGGTAGGGCCACCCATGGCGGTAAGGTCGAGGGGGAGGTCCCTGACAAAGAGCGATCCAACCAAGACCTCAATGGTGGAACAGGCGGAGAACGATGGCTGACTTTAGTGGAGCTTCACAACGGCTGGGAAGGCGGATGAAGGTTGCAGCAGAAAAGGGTCCCCGGTCGTCATGGACTCCATGCCACTGGATCCTGACCCAGATCTGTTAAGGACCATGTGGTGGCTGTCTGTGCATTAGTCTCCCCATGTTAAACAAAGTCACGCACAGGCGTCCTCCCCTATGCAGAGGAGAGGAGAGTCATACCCATTTTGAGTGATCGCCGATGATGATGATGATGACTTTTCTTTACCTTATCTGCCAAGATGCTCTTTTAGCCTTCCTGATTTCCTACTTAAGTGTACATCTACATCCCTTATATTCAAGGGATTTGCTTGATCCCAGCTCCCTACGCCTGATACATGTCCTCTTCTTTTTCCTGACCAGAAGCTCAATGTCCCTCAACATCCAGGGTTCCCTAATCCTACCAGCCTTGCCCTTCACTCTAACAGTAACATGTGGCCCCCAAACTCTCCCTGTCGCATTTTTAAAAGCTTTCCATTTGGCAAGCATCCTTTTGCCCACAAAACAACCTTTGCAAATTTCTGTCTAATGCCGTCAAAATGAGTCTTGTCCCCAATTTAGGACTTTAATTTATGGACCAGTCTTATCTATTTCCTATTTTAAAACTAATAGAATAATGGTCACAATTCTGAAAGTGCCACACATGCTCACCCTTCCTTTTCTTGTCCTCTTTACTCCCAACCTCATTCAATTTTTAGGCAGCATTCGGCCTTCACTTTATGCTCACAACCTCACCTCCCTATTTATTCATTGTTGATGTTCATCCAATCCATAGGGATTGTGATGAATCTGTCATTGCTATCCCCACTCATTGGCCTTGTTATTCTACTCCTCATAAAGTTCAGCTCTAAAGGTACAGATGGGGGACACAACAGGAAGGAAGCAAGGACTGAACTGTTACTATGGTCAAATTCACTAGGGGAGAGCACACCCTCGAGCCTAAAGGGTGTTTGGAGAGTTAAAGAACTAGCAGATGGTCAGAGTCAGAATTGGAAATATCCATAGCATGATTTTAAAACATCTTGCAAAGTTTCATGTACCTTCTTTCTTTTGTTCAGCGGGGATTTCTTGCATGCCACTGGCCATCTAAAAGTACAATTCCAGGATGTTCGCCAGTGCCTACAGCACACCTCTGCCATATCCTTCAAGCTGTTGCTCAGCTCAGCCTCACAGAGCTTACCCAGTCCCTGTGCTGACATAGGAATCATTTCATTCACTTTGATATCAGTGGGAAGCAGGTGGCATGTTGTGCACAGGGATCTATTACTGACTTCCCATGAGTTCAAGCAGCAATTGACTACACTCGTTCCCTCTTAATCCTCAATAAAAGGGGTTTCCACGTCTTCACCCTGCACGTGGCTTGGGCACTCATCAGATGGCTTCTCTGATGAGAAATGTTTGTTTACAGGAGACGTACAAGATGCATACACCTTCCTGGAGAACAAACTCTCATACATTTTCTGAAAACAGCAACATGGAATCGACTGACACAGACTGAGCGTAATGTAGTGGCCAGATTTGGACATGATGACAGGAGGCTAGGATCTGAGGGAGAAGGTCTCGTCTCGACATCACTTTCTCCAGACACCAGTTTGCGGTCTTACCGCAGGTGTTTCGTGCTCCCACAAGTACCCAAGTCACTGCAGAAAATTAGACTGGCCTTCTGAAAGTAAGCTTCCTGTTGCTGTCGAAGATAGACACGAAAGGCTGGAGTATCTCAGCGGGACAGGCAATATCTCTGGAGATAAGGAATGGGTGACATTTTGGGTCGAGACCCTTCTTCAGTCCAGTGCCCTGCGTATGCCCAGCCAGAGT
>CM075979.1:50678167-50826036 GCA_038087875.1 Malacoraja senta | reverse complement strand
GTAGTAAGTGAGTTGCTGGGCATGACCCGACCGGGACCGGCCCGCCTCTCACGCTCCTGCCCTCCCCACAACTTTACCCCGTGGCAGCCCAGCCAAGTTTGCTACTTTTTGCAGCCCAGGCAGTGCTGACCCGGGCCAGACTCCCCACACGCTGTTGAAAGGAACTCTTCCCCCCCCCCCCCCAGCGGCGTTGTCCTTTCACAACCACTTCCCACTTCACACAGTTCCAGGGTCGATGGCATGGCAGGTTCCGCAGAGCAGTCGCTACGAGAGTGGCATTGCTCGGCCAACTCCACTCCAGCGGACGGCCACTGACCCTGCTGCCCCGGCGGAAAGCTGCTCCGTTTTCCCGCCCTGGGGACCAGACCTGAGTCCTGGTAGAATGTCACCATCAGCAAAGTGTCTGCAAGGGTGACACTGGACCCAGCCACCCAGCCAGAGAATGCAAATCAGCTGCCAGCAATGAGGGATAGACTTGGCTTTCCCTCAGTACAGCAACATCGTTCTTGATGTTGCTGTACTGAGGGATAGCCAAGTCTATCTTTCTTGGCTAACAACCTAACCTTCGGCCTCCAAGACGCAGGTAAATTTTCGGGCCTTATTTTAGGGCCGAACATAGTGTCTTCGACACCGGGAAATACGGTAATTCAGTTTAGTTCAGTTTAGTTTAGTTTAGAGATACAGCGCGAAACAGGCCCTTCAGCGCACGGGTCCACACCAACAAGCGATCCCCACACCAACCAGCGATCCCCATTCTCTGTTTTTTATTGTACAGACGATGGAAAGGTTGTCCATTTCCAGGGTTAATTCACTATTTAAGGATGAAGAAAGGGAGCAGGGAACTGCAGACTGGTTAGTCCAACATCAAGAGCACGAAAAATGTTAGTTCAATGTTAAGTGAATAATAACAGTTCATGAAGAGAACAGAATTTGGAAAAGTCAACATGGATTTGGGAAATGGAAAATCATGTTTGTCAAACCTACTGAAATATTTCTGAAGACATAACTGGTCCAATAGATAAGAGAGAAGCAGTGGATTTGAAATATTTCAATCTTCGGATGTCTTTGATAAAGTCCCACATGAGATATTAGTTTAGCAAATTAAACTGCATAAGATTGAAGCAAGACACAACAAGCTGGAGTAACTCAGCGGACAGGCAGCATCTCTGGAGAGAAGGAATGGGTGATGTTTCGGGTCGAGACCCTTCTTCAGACTGAGACCCTTCTTCAGACTGAAGAAGGGTCTTGACTCGAAACGTCACCCATTCCTTCTCTCCAGAGATGCAGCTTGTTGTTACTCCAGCTTTTTGTGTCTATCTTCAGTTTAAACCAGCATCTTCAGTTCCTTCCTACACATAGGTTTGGAGTAATGTACTAGCAGGGACTGGACCTAATGTACTGGTAGGGATTGGACATAATGTATGGGCATGTTGATTTGGTTGATTATTATTGTCACCTCTACTGAGTAGAGTTTTTGTCCCGCACTATCCGGTCAGCGAACTACATGATTTCAATCAAAACGTCCATATTGTATAGATACAGGTCAAAGGGAATAACGTTTAGTGCAAGATAAAATCACTAGTCCAATTAAAGAGTCCGAAGGCCTCCAACGAGGTAGATGGTAGGTCAGGACTGCTCTCTAGCTGATGATAGGATGATTCAGTTGCCTGAGTGGAAAGAACTGCTGGGAAGAAACTGTCCTGAATCTGGAGGTGTGCGTTTTCAAATTTCTCCACCTCTTGTCTGATGGGAGAGGGGAGAAGAGGGAGTGACTGGGGCGAGACTCATCCTTGATTATGCTGGAGGCCTTGCCGAGGCAGCGTGAAGTGTAGCTGGAGTCAATGGAAGGGGAGTTGGTTTGTGTGATGGTCTGGGTTACGTCACAACTCTCTGCAATTTCTTACCTTCTCGAATGGAGCTGTTCACAAACAATGCTGTGATGCGTCCCGATAAAATGCTTTTCTTGGCGCAACACTAGAAGTTGGTGAGGGTTATTGGGGACATGCCGAACATCCTAAGCCTTCTAAGGAAGTAGAGGTGTTGGTGTGCTTTCTTGGTCATTGCTTCAAAGTGGCTGGCCCAGGACAAATTGCTGGTGATATTTACTCCTAAGAACTTGAAGCTTTCAACCATCTCTACTTTGGCGCTGTTAATGTATAACTGGATGCCCCTTCGCTTCCTGAATTCAATCACAATCTTCTTCACCTTGCTGACATTGAGGGAAAGGTTGTTGTCTTGGCATCAATTTACAAGGTTCTCAATCTCCTTCCTGTATTCTATCTCATTATTATTTGATATCCGGCCCACTACAGTGATGTCATCTGTGAATTTGTAAATTGAGTTGGACTGTTTTTTGGCTGCATAGTCGTGGGTGTACAAAGAGTAAAGAAGGGAGCTGAGAACACATCCTTGTGGGGCACCAGTATTGAGATTTATCGTAGAGGATGATTTGTCTCTTATCTTCACTGATTGGGGTCTGTTGGTCAGGAAGTTGAGGATCCAGTTGCAGAGGTGAGTTCGGATTCCTAGTTCCCTCCTCCTAGTGAGCTGCCTCACCGGTAACTCTGTATATCTCCCCTCCCCGATTCCTCCGACTATCGGCACCATAACGCTACCGCCGAACCTCATCGCCCCCCATGACTGCCTAACCTCACCATCGCACCCGGCCCATCCAACATTACCCCCGCACTGGACCCATCCAACATTGCGTCGCACCCGGCCCATCCAACATTGCCGCCGCACTGGGCCCGCCGAATATCGCTGCCACACCGGGCCCATCCAACATTGCCACCGCACCCGGCCCATCCAACATCGCCGCCGGACCGGACCTACCGAACATCGCCGCCGGACCGGGGCTCACTGAACATGGCCGCCGCACTGCACCGCTCCCTACTCACCTCGTCGCCTCACCGGGCTGGCCGAACCGCGCCATCCCACCGACCATCTGTCCACCGGGACGTCCCACGCATCGCCCGCCGACCCTGACTCCACTACCCGCGGACTCCTACCATCGATTCCGCCGACCCTTGCCACTCCTCCACCCTCCAGCAGCCCGCAGCCGTCGCCTTACCTGCAGCCTGGACTCAGCACCGGGCCTGAAGTTTCCACGCTGCAGATTCCCAATCCCCTGGTTTGACTGCGCAGGGTCCTAGTGCCAGCCCCCCTAACCCTAGTAACCTCAGTGGCTGTTCCACTGGGTCTTCCCCATCCCCCTCAAACTATGTGACCCCTGCTCTTCCCCACCCACACTATAGTCTCCATGCCCCGCTCTTCCCTGACCACCAACCACCCCCCCACCTGACATCGCCTTGGCCTCAGTCCACTCACCTACCTTCCTCCAGCCCCACCCCCATCCCTGCCGTGTGTTCACCATCCCCCCTGACCTCCCCCTCTCCGACACCGAATGGTCGGTCCTCAGCAGAGGTCTTACCTTTGTCCCCCTCCGTCCCCACCTCAATGAGTTCCGCGCCCACCACGACTTGGAGCTCTTCTACCGTCGCCTCCGCCTCACATCGTTCTTCCATGGGAAGGAGTCCTCGCCCCCTATTGATGATCCCTTTTCCCGTCTCCAACGGACCACCTCCTCGTGGACCCCCCCTCATGGCCTTCCGGCTTTAGACCTTTTATTCAAACTGCCGGCGGGACATCAACCGCCTCAACTTCTCCACTCCCCAGTCTCACTCCAATCTCACCCCCCCTGAATGTACAGCCATCGACTCACTCCGCAACAACCCAGACTGGGTGATCAAACCCGCCGACAAGGGAGGTGCTGAGGTAGTCTGGCACGTCGATCTCTACAAAGCTGAGGCCATGCGCCAACTCTCGGACACCTCCTCCTACTTACCCCTGGACCATGACCCCACAGACGAGCACCAGGCCACTATCTCATGCCATAACCAGCCTCTCAAAGCATTTCATGATGGTGGATGTCAAGGCCACTCATTAAGGCAATTCTTTGGATGACAGTGATCTTCTGGAAGCAGGTGGGTACCTCAGTAGGGAGAGATTAAAGATGTCCGTGAATACTCCAGCTAGTTGGTGCACACGGTTCCTAAGCTTGCGGCCAAGTGCTCTGTAAGGGTCAGTTGCTTTCTGCGGATTGTAACTTCTGCAACCGAGACCCCGGGAAAACAGCCTAGTGGTTTGATATCGATTTCTCTAAGTTCAAGTAGCCCGGACATTCCCTCATGCTCAAAGCGAGCATACAATGTATTAAGTACATGAAGGAGGGCCACACTATCACTAGCGATGTTGCCTGACTTGGTTTTGCTGCCATTTATGGTATTCAGATCTTACCACAGTATGTGTGTGTCTGAATGATTATACTGTGACTCAGGTTTGGTCCGGTATTGCCTTTGCAAAGATAATAGCAAGCTTTCTTGTACTGCGTGGGATCGTTTGACTTGTATGCAGTGGTCTTGGTCTTCACCAAGACCACTGTTGGGAAATCTCCGGATTGTCTTCTTGGCAATGTGTAGGAAGGAACTGCAGACGCTGGGGGTTTAAATCAAACATAGACACAAAAAGCTGGAGTAACTCAGCGGGTTAGGCAGCATCTCTGAAGAGAAGAAATGGGTACGTTTCGGGTCGAGACCCTGCTTCAGACTAGTTATGGAAAAGGGAAATGAGAGATATAGATGATGATGTAGAGAGATAAAGAACAATGAATGAACGATATGCAATAAAGTAACGATGATAAAGGAAGCGGGCCATTGTTAGCTTTTTAAGGGTGAAAATGAGAAGCTGGTGTGACTTGGGTGGGGGAGGGATACAGAGAGAGGGAATGTCCGCATTACCTGAACATAGAGAAATCAATATCATATCACTGGGCTGTAAGCTGCCCAAGCGAAATATGAGATGCTGTGCCTCCAATTTGCGTTTAGCCTCACTCTGACAATGGAGGAGACCTAGGACAGAAACGTCTGTGTGGGAATAGGAAGGAGAATTAAAGTGTTTAGCAACTGGGAGATCAGGTAAGTCCAGGCAGACTGAGGGGAGGTGTTCAGCGAAATGATCGCCCAGTCTACGTTTGGTCTAGATTTGCTGACAAAGTCAGTCACGGAGGTGGCGCACTCATTCAGCTTGGCTGCCCACATTCTGGATATGGACCAGTCCACTGACTCAAAGCAGTCGTGTAGGATGTCATCCGTGTCTGCAGACTAGCATTGAGCAACTCTCTGTACTGGATCTTCCCATTTCAGTTTTTCTTTGGGCAGGCAGCAGAAACAGGAAGGTCAGATTTCTCAACATATGGCCAAGGAATGGAGCGGTGCTTTTTTTTACGGATGTATAGCAATCAAGGATGTTCTGGACCCTGGTGATGGTACTTTGGTAGTATGCCCTTGAGGTTGGCTTGATTGAAGTCCAGGGTTTGGATATAATGTTTGGGCAGGGGTTAGACATAATGTATAGGCAGTGTGTGTAGGAAGGAACTGCAGATGCTGATTTACACTGAAGATAGACACTCCATGCTGGAGTAACTCAGCGGGACAGGCAGCATCTCTGGAGAGAAGGAATGGGTGACGTCCCGCTGAATTACTCCAGCATTTTGTGTCAATGTATGGGTAGGGATTGGACATAATGAACAGCCAGGGGTTGGAGGCTTCAAGCTGTGAACAGGTTGAGTGAATGACAATACATGGTAGTTGAAGTATAATGTGGATAAATGTGGATAACCATTTTAATAGCAAAAATAGAAAGGGGAAGTATTATTTAAGTGATGATAGAATGGATAATCTTGGTGTATAAAGGGATCTGTGGATACTAGTCACTGAAAGCAAACATGCTGGGAGGCAAGGCTGGAAAAAGGTAAATGGGGTGTTCGTCTTTGTTGCAAAAGGCTTTGTAATTAATTTTAATTTATTAGCCAAGTATGTAAACATACAAGGAATTTGATTTGCCAAAAGTAATGCAAAAAAAGCAACAAGATACATAACCACATAAAAATTAAACATAAACTTAAACCGCCACCACAGCGGCGTGTGAGAATCCCCAGGACACACAGCATAAGCGGAGACCCACAGCCATCAGTTCAATGTCCGGGCCACACACACACGCTCCTTCACCGTGATGTGACCAGAGTTGTACAGACCGCCGTCACTCTCTCTGCAGTTCCTGTCCACCCGAACAGTCAGAAAGTCGTCCACACTCGCACTAGACTCCGGCATGTCCTCACGGAGCCATGTCCCCGCAAACACAGAGATCACTGCACGGTACAAGAGCCATCTTACAATAATTAAACTGGGGACCCTGGTGTATTCCTGGAGTATTGTGCACAGTTTTGGTCACCTTAACTAAGGTGCGGGCGGAGGATGAGTTTGAGGATTCACGACTCTTGTATGAGGGGGCGGTGGAGTGGGGGGAGGGGGTGGGGGGAAGGGGGTGGGGGGAAGGGGTGCGGTGGTGTGTGGGGTGTGGGAGGGATGGGAAGCTGAGTTGAATAGTCAACCAGTTTTCACTTTAGGTCAGAAAAATAAAGTTTTTGTATACTTCCATTATGAAGTGACAGAATTCTGCCAGGGAGCAACAGGTTGGATGCATGGAGGATGTTTCTTGGGGCTGGGAATGATAGCAGTGTTCATAGTCTCATGTGGCACAGAATAAGACACTTAGAACGGAGGTGATGAGCACTCAGATGGTGGTGAAGTTTTGAGGATCTGTTCTACAGAAGGTTGTGCAGGTCAGATCACTTAGAAAGGTGCATGGGGAGAGAGTGGGATGTGCTCTTGGGATATACGCTCGGCCATGCTAGCATTGAATAGCTGAACAGGATTAAAGGCCAAGTGGTCTACTCATGCTTCGACAAGGAGACTACTGGTGCCAGCATTATCCACAGTGTTGGTTTAGAGCAGCTTAAAAGTGTGAAATCCAATTTCTAAATATTACTGCTGCCAATAGTGGAATGATTAAATTCAAACATTGTTTCACTGGACAATTTCCTGGGCCTGGGGAGATCAAGTTAAATGTGCAGCCAAGTTAAAACAATTTAAAAAGAACTAATTACCATCTCCTAAGGTGGATAATTGAACTAATAAGTATCTGCATTTAATTACAAAATCCTTGCCTGTGGTCTGTAGATTTCTTGCCAGCAAATGAGAATGCTTCTGTTAAAGCCAGAAATGAATTTCAGCAGGAATGTTTTCACTCTAAAATCACAGATTTCAACACCTCTCCCTTAGATATGTCCATATCGACAGAACAATTGACTGTGGCAATGTAACTGCGAATATGACATTCAAATTTAAAGTCACAATCGAAAGGTGTGAAAATCGCAGCAATCAACGTGTGCAGTGTGAAAAACACTACCTTGCACAACCTTGCCAAGTGCAAAGATAGACAAAAATGCTGGAGAAACTCAGCGGGTGAGGCAGCATCTATGGAGCGAAGGAATAGGTGACGTTTTGGGTCGAGACCCTTCTTCAGAAGGTGGTCTGAAGAAGGTGGTCTGAAGAAGGGTCTCGACCCGAAACGTCGCCTATTCCTTCGCTCCATAGATGCTGCCTCATCCGCTGAGTTTCTCCAGCATTTTTGTCAACCTTCGATTTTATTTCGGAGTCACGTGAGTGACTACGTGAAGAACCCCGCCAGTGCGCCTGCGCGTCATTACGTCAGACGCCTTGACGCAAACGGACGTGAGGAGCAGAGCTCCTCGAGTGGATTTGTAGTTTTTCAACTACAAGGTAAGTAAAAACTTTTTTCAGGTTTTCCAGGTCCGTTTACTGTGGGTCTATGGGGATTTTTTCCACAGACGCCCTGGAAAAAACGGACAGGGGGAAGAGGCGAGCGACACAGCCGACAGAAGTCGGGAAAGTCAGGAGTCCGCGGTTAGAGACCAACCGCCTCTAAACCCCGGTACAGTCGCCAGCGGTGAGCATAGCGACTGTGGACCTGGGGCTGCTGAAAACACAGTCAGCGCCTGTCGGGCAAAAGACGAAGTTTAAATCCCAACGGCCCAGGAGGGAGTCCCAGGCAATGTAAGTAGCTCCAGGGCTAGATACTGCTTTCGAGCATATTGCCCAAATAGAAAGCCTTTTACATAGGCTGTTGGAGCAAAGTTCACTCAGGGAGGAGTGTACAGAAAGCAAGCTGCTGGAAACAGCTCAAACAGCTCCTGGTACAGGGCTAGATACTGCTTTCGAGCATGTTGCCCAAATAGAAAGCCTTTTTCATAGGCTGTTGGAGCAAGGTTCACTCAGGAAGGAGTGTACTGTAATCCAAGCTGCAGGAGCAGCTTAACAGCACCTGGCTCAGGGCTGATGGAATGCACCCTCAGGAATGAGGAGCGTGCTACGGGTCATGAGATTTCAGACCCCGACTCTGACGGTGAGGCTGTACAAGGCGATGAACGGCAGCTGCCAGATGTTCCACTCCTGGCAGTAGGATTCGCTGCCCCGTCAGGGTCAGGAGAGCCATTAGGAGAAGAACTGGCCTCCTTAATAAATTACTTGGTTTACCATTAGCTGGAACAGCAGGAAATGGATGAGACTGCAAGAAGTAACTGTGGGTTGCTGAAAGCAGCAGCAGTGAATCAAATTATCTGGAATCAGTTGCAGAGAATATTAAAGCTGCTGGGTTCTGGAATAACTGCTTTTGCCAGAATAGCAGAAAAAAGCCAAGAGATGACGGAGTTGCATCAGGAAACACTGGGGTTGCTATGCAGCACCCACTTCGAGACAATTGTCTGAGGAAAAGTGTGATACGGCCTACTATGAATCCAAAATTCGCAGCACTCTGCAAACCAAGTACTATACAATTACCCAACTTACTCTTTGGAGAGGATCTCGGGAGACGTATTAAAGAGTTGGAAGATGAAGCGAAAACAGGATTGATGAAGACATCAATGGTTGTGAAGTCTGTAAAGAGGAAGTATCCTTTCAGACGTCATACGGATCCTGGACCAAGTCGCTCATCAACGCAGGGACGTAGTTGGCGGCCTGCAGCGAGAGCAAGAACCAGTGGGCGTGCTTCCGGGAGAACCCAGGAATCTCAGGGTACTCAAATGACTCAAGAGGTAGGTGGACCTGGTTCTCATGGGAACATACTAACTGGATTAAGTCCAAAAGTTGGAGGCAGGTTACATTTCTTTTATAATAATTGGAAGAAAATTACTTCAGAATGTGGTAATCCTGAATCATATACAAGGATTTCGAATTGAATTCAATCCAAATTATGATTTGCCTGTTCAGCATGTTCCTAGCCGAACCCTGCACTTTGTACAAAAAGTGATGGAGGTTCAGGTTGCACTTGAAACCCTATATAAAAAAGGGGTTATTGAAAAAAATCAGTCTACCAAAGTCACCAATTTGTGTGAAATATATTCCCTCGATCAAAAAAGGATGGAGGATGTAGGATTATTCTAGATTTGACAAATCTGAATCCTTTTGTGCAATTTAGACATTTTAAAATGGAAACATTTGTGACTGCCAAACAGTTTATTTCAGAAGCATGTTATATGGCAACTATAGACTTGAAAGATGCATATTATTCAGTGTCTGTTCATTCAGAAGATAGGAAGTATCTTAAATTTAAATGGATGAACCAGTTGTGGCAGTTCAAAGCTCTGCCTAATGGGTTAACATCTGCACCCAGAATATTCACAAAATTGTTAAAACCAATTCTGGGTTTGCTGAGAAGCCAGGGGCATGTACTCATGGCATATTTGGATGATGTCTTGATTATAGGAAAGACAAAACAGTCAACAGAAGCATCTGTTGCAGTTGTGAAATCAACTTTTGAAAATTTGGGGTTTCTAATTCATCCAAAGAAATCTAGGTTAACACCATGTACCTCTATTAATTATTTGGGGTTTACAATTGATTCAGTCCAAATGAATATTACTTTGCCCAGGGAAAAAAGGGTGGATTTGATTAAAGATTGTAGTAATCTCCTAAACGAGCAAAAACCCTCAATTAGACAGGTGGCTCGTGTACTGGGAAAATTAGTAGCAGCATTCCCAGCAGTTCAATTTGGACCATTACATTATCAACAGCTGCAGAGAATTAAAGAACAGGCACTGAGAAAGCATGTTGGTCATTTTGATAGAACCATGCAACTAACAACAAATGCAGTTTCTGATCTGCAGTGGTGGATTCTACATGTCTCAAGCAGTTCCAGCAAAGTGCTGATTGAACAACCTTCCATGATATTACAAACTGATGCCAGTGCACTAGGATGGGGTGCATCTGACTTAACATCTAGCTGCGGAGGCAGATGGAATCAGGAAGAGTCATTGTTACTGCAGACATGGGGAATTAACTATTTGGAGCTTCTAGGATGTTTCTATGGGCTCCAAGCTTACTGTTCTAACACAACTAATAAGCATGTTCAAGTTCAAATTGATAACACAACAGCAGTTGCCTATATTAATCATATGGGTGGAATCAAGTCGGTCTCATGTGACAAAATGGCTAATCAAATTTGGTCTTGGTGTATTGAAAAGAATATTTGGATTTCAGCTATCCATCTACCAGGTAGAATGAATATGATAGCAGACACCATGTCTCGAAATAAAGAATGGATGTTGAATCAAGAGGTATTCAATGATATAGTAACCAGATTTGGAATGACCGACATCGACTTGAATCATCAGCTATCGAGATATGTCTCATGGAAACCAGATCCAGGAGCAGTGGCGATTGATGCTTTCTCGCTACATTGGGGTGGTATGTTTTCATATATATTTCCACCTTTCTGCCTCATAAGCCAATGTTTGCTTAAAATCAGGCAAGATGCTGCTTCAAGGGTATTGGTAGTACCAGATTGGCCTATACAGCCATGATATCTGTTGATATTAGAATTAACAACACAAATGTTGATGAAAGTCCCAAAAAGGAGTAATTTATTGTTGCACTCTGTAACAGGGTAACAACATCCATTATACCATCGTTTGGATTTGTTGATTTGCAGGTTTTAAGAATGCCTTTTCTGGGACGAGGACTGTCTGAGCATACTGTGGACATGCTTACGGCAGCCGGGAGGAAGAGCACTCAAAAACAGTACCTTTCTTATATTAAGAAATGGGAAGAGTTCTGTGTACAAAAGAATGTGCAATAAAGTACTGCGGATATTTCAAATGTTTAGAATTTCTGTCAAAACTTTATTATGATCAAGGTCTGAGTTGTAGTGCAATTAATTCAGCCAGAAGTGCATTGTCCTCATATTTGGTTCTGGATTCAGAAAGAAACTCAATTGGGTCACACCCAATTGTTTCCAGACTAATGAAAGGAATCTTTAATTCCAAACCACCGAAACCTAGGTACGTGACAATCTGGGATGTAAGTGTGGTACTGAAACTACTTCGTGAATGGTCATCAAGTGTGTCTTTACCTTTGGTCAAGCTCAGTATGAAAGTATTCATGCTTATGGCATGAGTGACAGCACAACGAGTGCAAACACTTGGAAAATTACAAAAAGACAGTATGGAAGTAACTGAAGACAAGGTTACATTCTATATCTATGACCTACTAAAGTAAATTAGGCCAGGTGTGACAGGATTTAAAATTATGCTAGCAGCATATCCAAATGATCCATGTCTCTGTATTAAGACATATTTATTAAAATACATTGAGGTCACAAAGAATTTGAGAATACGGAAACTGGGTTGTTGATCACACACAAGAAACCACACAAGAGAGTTTCAATACAGATTATTTCCAGATGGATAAAAGAAGTCTTAACAGCTGCTGGTATTAACACTTATGTTTTTACGTCTCACTCGACTAGGGCAGCAGAAACGTCGGCGGCCAGGGCAAAAGACGGCCCCGTCGACCATATCCTCGCAGCTGCCGGGTGGTCCAATGAGTTGATGTTTCAACATTTTTACCATCGGCCTATTGTTAATGCGGGGTTGTTTGCAGAAACTATTTTAAGTTCTGTGTAAATTCCTCTGGTTTAAAGGGGATCTGATTCATTTCATTATTGAAATGAATTACTGCATTTGTGGTACAAATGTTATTATGAATGCATGATTGATTATTCTCGTTCCGAGTCAATCTATGCAGTGAGAAGCCGGGATTGATCCACGGCATGAAATCACAAAGCTTTAAAATCTTCACGTAGTCACTCACGTGACTCCGAAGTAAAATAGTAAAATTAAACGAGAACTTACCTAAGTTTGAAGTTTGATCTTTATTTTATGAGGAGTTACGTAGGTGATTACGTGCCCACCACGACCCTACCCTCTATCATAAAGGTCAGATGGAAGTTCTTGTATTACTCGTTTTATTATGAGACTATATTACTTCGGTTGTTGTTTCTTGTGATTTCACACCGCTGCTTTGAAGATTGACGCGCAGGCGCACTGGCGGGGTTCTTCACGTAATCACCTACGTAACTCCTCATAAAATAAAGATCAAACTTCAAACTTAGGTAAGTTCTCGTTTAATCTTACTATTTTTCCAGCATCTGCAGTTCTTTCTTAAACACGTGCCAAGGGTAAGGTGGATGTGATGGCTTCGCAAGAGCGTGACCAACCCCACACGCAGTTTTCGGAGGTGGCAGTGATCCTGGTGCCGCTGGTTGTTGGTTGTTGGCGGCACAGTGGCGCAGCGGTAGAGCTACTGCCTTATAGCACCAGAGACCAAGGTTCAATCCTGACTACGGGTGCTGTCTGTGCGGAGCTTGTACGTCCTCCCGTAACCTGCGTGGGTTTTCTCAGAGATCTTCGGTTTCCTCCTACACTCCAAAGACTTACAGGTTTGTAGGTTAATTGGCTTGCTATAAAATGTAATAAATGTTCCCTGGTGTATGTAGGGTAGTGTTAATGTGCGGGGATCGCTGGTCGGTGCGGACTCGATGGGCTGAAGGGCCTGGTTCCATGGTGTATCTCTAAACTCAACTAAACTAATACCTTCAGGAGGCAACGAATGCCGTGAAACTAGCCGACCTCAGGCTGACCATCACCTACAGGAAGACCAGAAGCAGGCAGGGGGATGCAGGCCGCACTCCCAGCCTACGGGAAGTTGCTTTCCTGAGCTGCTCTTGATGTTGCTGTATGAGTCAGGAGTGGCCCATTCCCCACTCCTGCAATGTTGCAGTCATCCACACCATCATCAGTCTCAGCTTGGCCAGCTTACAGCCCAGCGGTATGACTATTGATTTCTCGAACTTCAAGTAACCCTTGCTTTCCCTCTCGCCATCCCTCCCCCACCCTAGTCTTCCCGATAAATGTTACTGTTTGTATGTCTCATCGTCACCTTCCCCTCAGCCATCATTGAACCATTGTACGCATTGTACACACAAATGAACACATTTGGATACCAGTAACAGGATCGGTCCGAGTCAGCATGGATTTACGAAGGGGAAATCATGCTTGACTAATCTTCTGGAATTTTTTGAGGATGTAACTAGGAAAATGGACAAGGGAGAGCCAGTGGATGTAGTGTACCTGGTCTTTCAGAAAGTATTTGATAAGGTCCCACATAGGAGATTAGTGGGCAAAATTAGGGCACATGGTATTGGGGATAGAGTGCTGACATGGATAGAAAATTGGTTGGCAGACAGGAAACAAAGAGTAGGGATTAGACAATTCCTTCCTATACATTTCCTCCTCATTGTCTGCTGTGATCTGTTGTTTTCACACCTTACCCTTCCATATCTCTTGTTTCCCTCTCCCCTGACTCTCAGTCTGAACAAGGATCTCGACCTAAAAAGTCACCCATTCCTTTTTGCTAGAGATGCTGCCTGTCCCACTGAGTTACTCCAGCATTTTTTGTCTATATTCGGTATAAACTAACATCTGTAGTTCCATCCTCACACATCGTTCTCATCTGGTCCAACAGGTAGTGATGCACATCTCCAGAGAATGGGGGAACACAGTCCTTGTCATGATGGCCACCTTTGTGCCTAGAACCAAAGTATATAGTCACCCATGGCGCCCCACCCAGGCGACTGTTTGCGTGCTAGCCACAGAAGCAGAACTACAATCACACATCACAATCACACCACACTGTTAAATCTCTACTCCGACAGCAACATTTCTATTCCCTTATCATGTATCTATACACTGCAAATGGCTCAATTATAATCATGTATTGCCTTTCCGCTGACTGGTTAACACACAACAAAAGCTTTTCACTGTACCTCGGTACACGTGACAATAAACTAATCTGCACTGACCCAAGTGTCACCAGACGCTGAGGCCTACCTGTCCCAGGTGATGCAGGTGACAAGTGTGTCCTTGTGGCCATGCAATGGTTAGACTGTCGCTCTCACTGTCCTTTGTGGAAGAGTGATCAGCATGGAACGTTCTGCAGACACTGTGGCAGCACACAATGGATCCTATGGGATGGTTTCCCAAGCCGACTGTCAAAGCCTTGGCAAAATGCCATGTGGCCAGATGCCATCAACAAGCACAAAGACATCACATATTTCACATTGAGAGAGGCCCCCTCCCCATCAGACTCTCACTCCCAATGCATGCTGCCCTCCATGCGACGGTGAAACAGATGAGACAATGATCCACCATCCTGAAGGCTGTGTGTTTGCCGAGAAGGTCTTGAAAAGAATGGAAGGGTCCTTATGGAGGATCTAGCTGAGCCGGTGTGTACAGAGAATTTGTTGATCATCGGTCTGTTCTGAGATGATCATCAGCTTTTCACTGTACCTCGGTGGCAATAAATTAAACTACATTAATCAAATCAACTGCTGCTGGAAGATGCACTTTGATCTGGCTGAAACCTGCTGGCCTTCCCGTGCAAGGAGCTGTATAAGTGATGTTTGTGATGTAAGTGATGCAAGAGTACCTACTAAGGGGCACATTGACACTAAGTGGAAGTAAGAAGTGGCCGATTCAGAAACTCCAAGCCGCTGAGAATGATCTTCCGTTCCGACGTCAGAGTTCCGATCATCCCGGCGAGAGGGCTTGAACATCGGGCCGCCGTAGCGGCGACTGCGGAGGGTACAAGAGGCCCCGACCACAGAGGAAGATGACTGAACATTATTGCCTTCCCTCACAGTGGGAAACGTTGATTCCGCTGTGTGGGGATGTTCATGTTAAATTCTATCATGTGTTGTGTTCTTTTTATTTGTATGGCTGTATGGCAACTCAAATCTCACTGTACCAATTGGTGCACGTGACAATAAATGTAAACTTGAGCTTGAACTTGAACTAAGTGCAGCCCGCGTACAGGTCTGTCCTCTGAGGTCCTGCTGCCACTGAAAAATTGAGACCTGTGCAATGGCCCCCCAGACAATTGATTGTGTGTTGTTCAAAGAGGAAACATGAGTGCAGAAACAAAAGTGCAGATGCTGGAATCTGCAGCTCAAAATAAACTGCTTGAGAAACTCAGCGAGTCAGGCAGCATCTGTGGAGAGAAATGAACAGATGACATTTTGCTTTGAGACTCTTCATTCAAACATAAATGGCATTTTTGCTGTTTACAGAGCATGTATTGACGGTGGCACCTAATGAATATATGGAGTTGAATGTAAAAAATTGCATTTACTAATTTAGACGAGTTTAGAGGTTCAGATGTGGGTAAATGGGACGAGCTTAGATTATGCATCTTGATCAGCATGGACGAATAGGGTCTGTTAACATGCTGCATGACTCTATGGCTTGTCATACTGAATTTTCTACATGTCTGAAGAAGCGTCTCGACCCGAAATGTCACCCATTCCTTTTATCTAGAGATGCTGCTTGTCCCGCTGAGTTACTCCAGCATTTTGTGTCCATCTTCGGTGTAAGCCAGCATCCGCAGTTCCTTCCTATGAATTTTTTACATATTTTGTTAGAAATAAAGTTTATTTTTGAAACAACCTGATTTTGGAAATTAAAGCTCCCCCCACCCACCCTTCCCCCCTGCCCCCAAATCTCCCACCTCCCCCCCCCCACTCTCCCCCCCCACCCCACCCATCTCCCCCCCCCCCCGCCTCCCCCATCACTGGCTCATACAAATGTAGATTGCTGTATCCTTCTAACTACTTACTAACGTAAAGCCAATGGCTTTAGGTTTTGATGAAATGTGATCCATAGAAACTTGAGAAAAAAATCTCACATAATGAGAAGATATGCAGTTCCATTTGTTATCTTAACACGGTGATTTTGACCTTGGCTATGGATTAATTTGTGGCTCTATTTTGGAGGTTACATTTTATTTCTGAAGCTGTGTCAGGTTACATATAATGCTATTGCCAGTCCTGCAACAAGATGCTGATAATGTCAGAAAGTACCATGTTTCCAACATGTCTGATATGTCTGATTGTTGAGGTTAATGTATATGCATGCTATTCATATTTACTAACAGACCTGCGAATTCTGTCTGCACATCCCTGATATCATTAACGCTTTCATTTTCTCCCTTGTTTTGTATGGTCTGACCTGTTGGTTATGTCCCACAGCCTCACTACTGAGTTTAGTTTAGAAATACAGCATGGAAACGGACCCTTCAGCCCATCAAGTTGACACCGGCAGTGAATACCTGTTGACTAGTTCCATGTTATCTCACTTTCGCATCCACTCCCTACATACATTATGGACAATGTTTACAGAGGCTAATTCACCTACCTCCCTTTGGGATATGGGAGGACACTGCAGGAAACCCGTGCAGTCACAGGGAGAATGTGCACCCCCCCCCCCCCCCCCGCAATCCCCCAACATAAAGAGATAAGAGGGAGGGCTGACACATGGGCTGGTAGGTATAACCAACTGAGGTTGGGAGTTAATAGGTGGATGGTACCAGATGGATGGGATGGTAAGTTGGTCTGAAGAAGAGTTGGGAGTTAATGGGTGGATGGTACCAGATGGATGGGATGGTAAGTTGGTCTGAAGAAGAGTCTCGACCCGAATCGTCACCAATTCCTTCTCTCCATACATGCTGCCTCAGCCGCTGAGTTTCTCCAGCATTTTTGGTCTACTTTTGATTTTTCCAGCATCTGCAGTTCCTTCTTAAACATGATCTTGTATAGGTCAGCTATACTGTGTTTCCTCTCAGTCATCACTGCTCCAGGAAGAACAACATCAGCATCTCCAGTAGAACGTTATTCTTCCATCACTCATTGCTGAAACTATTCTAGTAAATCTTTCCTACAACTTCTCTGAGACCTTCACACCCTATCAGAATTGGATGTAACGCTCCACTTGTGACCTAATAAGTATTTTATAAAGGTTCAATATAACCTCCTTTGCTTTTAGCTCCAGACTATAATTTATAAAGTCCATGATCCCATACGGATTACAAACTGTGGTCTTAAACAATCCTGCCAGTTCCAAAGATTGATGCACAAGAATACCCGGGTCCATTTGTTCCAACAGACCTTTGAGAACAGTGCCAATAAATCTTTCCTTTGGCCAAAATATATCACTTCCCACTGACCTGTAGTAAATTTTAACCATCATGTTGTGTCCATCTACGTTCTTTTGCAAAGTTTTACTACCTTGAAGACACAAGGAACTGCAGATGCTGGTTAACAAATAAAGACACAGAGTGCTGGTGTAACTCAACGGGACAGGCAGCATCACCAGGGAACATGGATAGGTGACGTTTCCAGTCGGGATCTTTCTTCAGACTGATTGTAGTAGAGGGAATAAAGCTGAAAGAAGGTGGTGGCGGGACAAAACCTGGCAAGTGATAGGTGGTCTGGAGAAGGGTCTCGATCCAAAATGCCACCTATTCCTACTCTCCTGTCCCGCTGAGTTACTGCAGCATTTTGTGTCTATCATAAGTGGTAGGTAGATATAGGTCCGGGGGTGGAGGGGATGAAAGGACAAAAAGTGTGAGATAAGGAGATTAGGATAGAAGAGGCGCAAAAGATGACGCCAGAGGAAAGGTTATAGGTGGAAGGGGATATTGGGAAACGAAAAGTGAGAAGTGGGTGCGCATCCAGGTGGGACACGGGGAAGGGGGGGGGAGGGTACACATTGTAGACTGCATCTTGAAGTTTTGCTCATCTGTAGATTTTGTATTTTAGTTTAGTTTAGTTTAATTTAGTTTAGTTTGGTTTAGAGATACATCATGGAAACAGGCCCTTCGGCCCACCAAGTCCATGCCAACCAGTAACCCCCACACACTAACACTATCCTGCACTCACACGGGACAATTTGAAATGATACCAAGCCAATTAACCTAGAAACCTGTACGTCTTTTGGAATGTGGGAGGAAGCCAGAGCTTCCTGGAGAAAACCCACGCAGGTCACGGGGAGAACATACAAACACCGTACAGACTGCACGCGTAGTCAGGATTGAACCTGGGTCTCTGGCGCTGTAAGGCAGCAAATCTACCGCTGCACCACCTTCTTCTCTGCCGCCCTTCTTCTCTATAATCCAGATCCATGCCATTAGCATACATCAAAAGGAGCATTGGTCCCAGTTTAGATCTTTGGCTACCACCATTTGCAATGGCTGAATATGTTAATTAATGCTTATCGTGTCGACTAAAAACATAAGATACTTGGGATTGGACAGGTAGCGTTTGTGGAGAGAGAAATAGATTTAACATTTCAAGTCTGTTCTTGCCTCTTTGAGTTACTGTGATTCCCTTGGCCTGGTGATACATAGATACATAGATACATAGAAAATAGGTGCAGGAGTAGGCCATTCGGCCCTTCGAGCCTGCACCGCCATTCAATATGATCATGGCTGATCATCCAACTCAGTATCCCGTACCTGCCTTCTCTCCATACCCCCTGATCCCTTTAGCCACAAGGGCCACATCTAACTCCCTCTTAAACATAGCCAATGAACTGGCCTCAACTACCCTCTGTGGCAGAGAGTTCCAGAGATTCACCACTCTCTGTGTGAAAAAGTTTTTCCTCATCTCGGTCTTAAAGGATTTCCCCCTTATCCTTAAGCTGTGACCCCTTGTCCTGGACTTCCCCAACATCGGGAACAATCTTCCTGCATCTAGCCTGTCCAACCCCATAAGAATTTTGTACGTTTCTATAAGATCCCCTCTCAATCTCCTAAATTCTAGCGAGCATAAGCCAAGTCTATCCAGTCTTTCTTCATATGAAAGTCCTGACATCCCAGGAATCAGTCTGGTGAACCTTCTCTGCACTCCCTCTATGGCTATAATGTCCTTCCTCAGATTTGGAGACCAAAACTGTACGCAATACTCCAGGTGTGGTCTCACCAAGACCCTGTACAACTGCAGTAGAACCTCCCTGCTCCTATACTCAAATCCTCTTGCTATGAAGGCCAACATACCATTCGCTTTCTTCACTGCCTGCTGCACCTGCATGCCTACTTTCAATGACTGGTGTACCATGACACCCAGGTCTCGCTGCACCTCCCCATTTCCTAATCGGCCACCATTTAGATAATAGTCTGCCTTCCCGTTTTTGCCACCAAAGTGGATAACCTCACATTTATCCACATTATACTGCATCTGCCAAACATTTGCCCACTCACCCAGCCTATCCAAGTCACCTTGCAGTCTCCTAGCATCCTCCTCACAGCTAACACTGCCCCCCAGCTTAGTGTCATCCGCAAACTTGGAGATGTTGCTTTCAATTCCCTCGTCCAGATCATTAATATAAATTGTAAATAGCTGGGGTCCCAGCACTGAGCCTTGCGGTACCCCACTAGTCACTGCCTGCCATTGTGAAAAGGACCCGTTTACTCCTACTCTTTGCTTCCTGTTTGCGAGCCAGTTCTCTATCCACATCAATACTGAACCCCCAATACCGTGTGATTTAAGTTTGTATCCTAATCTCTTATGTGGTACCTTGTCAAAAGCCTTCTGAAAGTCCAGATACAACACATCCACTGGTTCTCCCCTATCCACTCTACTAGTTACATCCTCAAAAAATTCTATAAGATTCGTCAGACACGATTTACCTTTCGTAAATCCATGCTGACTTTGTCCAATGATTTCACCACTTTCCAAATGTGCTGCTATCCCATCTTTAATAACTGACGCTAGCAGTTTCGCCACTACCGATGTTAGACTAACTGGTCTGTAATTCCCCGTTTTCTATCTCCCTCCCTTCTTAAAAAGTGGGGTTACGTTTGCTACCCTCCAATCCTCAGGAACTACTCCAGAATCTAAAGAATTTTGAAAAGTTATCACTAATGCATCCACTATTTCTGGAGCTACTTCCTTAAGTACTCTGGGATGCAGCCTATCTGGCCCTGGTGATTTATCGGCCTTTAATCCATTCAATTTACCCAACATCACTTCCCGACTAACCTGGATTTCACTCAGTTCCTCCATCTCCTTTGACCCGCGGCCCCCTGCTATTTCCGGCAGATTATTTATGTCTTCCTTAGTGAAGACGGAACCAAAGTAGTTATTCAATTGGTCCACCATATCCTTGTTCCCCATGATCAATTCACCTGTTTCTGACTGCAAGGGACCTACATTTGTTTTAACTAATCTCTTTCTCTTCACATATCTATAAAAACGTTTGCAGTCAGTTTTTATGTTCCCTGCCAGTTTCCTTTCATAATCTATTTTCCCTTTCCTAATTAAGCCCTTTGTCCTCCTCTGCTGGTCTCTGAATTTCTCCCAGTCCTCTGGTATGCTGCTTTTTCTGGCTAATTTGTACGCAACATCTTTTGCTTTGATACTATCCCTGATTTCCCTTGTTATCCACAGATGCACTACCTTCCCTGATTTATTCTTTTGCCAAACTGGGATGAACATTTTTTGTAGTTCATCCATGCAGACTTTAAATGCATTCCATTGCATATCCACCGTCAACCCTTTTAGAACTAATTGCCAGTCAATCTTGGCCAATTCACGTCTCATACCCTCAAAGTTACCTTTCTTTAAGTTCAGAACCGTTGTTTCTGAATTAACAATGTCACTCTCCATCCTAATGAAGAACTCAACCATATTATGGTCACTCTTGCCCAAGGGGGCACACACAACAAGTCTGCTAACTAACCCTTCCTCATTACTCAATACCCAGTCTAGAATAGCCTGCTCTCTCGTTGGTTCCTCTACATGTTGGTTTAGATAACTATCCCTTATACCTATGTCATTGGTACCTATATGTATCACAACTTCTGGCTCCTCTCCCTGCCCTTTCAGGATGTCTTGGACACGTTGAGACACATCACAGACCCTGGCACCAGGGAGGCAAACTACCATCCGGGTCTCCCGACTGCGTCCACAGAATCGCCTGTCTGACCCCCTAACTATAGAGTCCCCTATTAATATTGCCCTCCTCTTCTTTTCCTTACCCTTCTGAGCAACAGGACCGGTCTCTATACCGGAGGCCCGGCCGCTGTCGCTACCCCCAGGTCGGCTGTCCACCCCAACAGTGCTCAAACAGGAGTACTTATTGTCAAGGTGTACAGCCACCGGGGTACTCTCTAGTCCCTGCCTGTGCCCCTTGCCTCTCCCAACCGTGATCCACTTGCCTGCCTCCTGTGGTGTTGGAGTGACCACATCCCTGTAACTCCCCTCGATGACTTCCTCGCTCTCCCTGACCAGACGGAGGTCATCGAGCTGCTGCTCCAGGTTCCTAATACGGTCCATTAGGAGCCCCATCTTGATACACCTGACGCAGATGTGGACGTCTGGAGGGCTATCAGACTCCATGACTTCCCACATCTGACATCCAGAACAGTAAACTGCCCTGGCCTTCATACTCCCCTTACCCTGGATAGAATATAAAACAAACTGCTACAATACAAAACAAACTGATACAATACAAAACAAACTGCTACACTACAGTACAATCAGCAGGGATCTGACTCCCAATCAGCTGCTCCCTCTTGTCTGCGTCCACCAATCAGCGGCTTCCTCAAACCCACTTGTTTTTGAAGTGGAACTTGGAACGTTACAGATTTAGGTTCCTTTTTAAGTCCTACCGCTCGTGTGTAGCTCCTCCCTCTGCGATCTCTCCAATGAACACAACCATCAGCAGTAAAACTAATAATGAAGGTCAAATCCAAGGCTTTCTCCATATTAAAAATGTCAGTGCAACCTCTGGGAGTGAGTTGGTTGTCTATCCCTTGTGTATAGTTGGTAAAACCTTGTTGCTGAGTTGGTACAGACTTCTCTATTCAGTTGGGTTTTGTCTTCATTGCCCTGCCATGGCCATGTCTCATCTGCACACAGTCCCACACTCTCCCACCATCGCACTTTGATCTTCCATTTGGTTCTTTTAAGAGATAAGAGTTTCAGTGGTTTAGTTTCATTCAAGTCAGGTTGTGGGGTTGAGTGCTGTTATTGTACATGAATTCCATCAGATATCCTTCATAAAACTGCACTTACAATAGCAAAAACTCATTGATACATTTTTCTTTGTAATTTCTCATTTTCTGAAAACATAAATCGAAATGTCATTTCTCATTGGATTGTACGTTACTCAGTAAAATCCATAACATGAGGGTTTTTTCAGTTCTTTGAGAGCCAAATCCTTAAAGTTAAAGCTTCCAAATGAATTACTGAAATCGTATAGCTCTGTAATGAAAGCTGGCAAGTGTGTCAGCTTGATTTGTTCTGTAAAACTCTGCCTTCAGAGTTTGAACATGTGGCTAGACTCACACGTGGGTATCGTACTGAAGGACTGCCGCATGACCTGAGGTGGCATTCTTCGAATTGCACGTTAAACCAACTAGCTGGATATTCCATTACATACACAACGTAATTATGCACTTTGCGAAGGAATTACAATGACATTTTGCATGGATAATCCATAGCAGCGGTAAAGTTGCTGCGTTACAGCGTTCCAGCGCCCGAGACCCAGGTTCGATCCCGACTATGGGTGTTGTCAGAACGCAGTTTGTACGTTCTCCCCATGACCTGCGTGGGTTTCCTCCGAGATCTCCGGTTTCCTCCCGCACTCCAAAGACGTACAGGTTTGTAGGTTAATTGGCTTGGTATAAATGTAAATTGTCCCTGGTGTGTGTTGGATAGTGTTAGTGTGCTGGGATCGCTGGTTGGTGCGGACTCGGTGGGCCGAAGGGCCTGTTTCTGCGATGTATCTCTAAACTAAAACTAAACATTATACAGTGTGCATAGGTGATATAGCTCTCATTTCACGCTGTAGCTGTTGATAAAATTCACTGATGATGTGCAAACTGGATATGATCTGAAAGGAACACACAATCAGCTATTTGCATTTGTTTGTGAGAAGGAAGGAAGTGAAGGCTGTCCCAATGCAGTTGACATCCAAGCTTGTACTTTTGACATGTAGGCACCATTATAATCTAGGGATTGCAGTACCCAATTCATACTTAGCAAGCTCCCAGCTATGTGACCAGATCCACATCACCCCATAAAATAATTATTAAGATTGTAAAAATCTGTTCCTGAATGAATAACTATGTTATATAATTGTTAATTGGAGGAAAAAGAATATTGACCAAAACAGGTGTGAGAGGTTATGGGGAAAGGCAGGAGCATGGGGTTAGGAGGGAGGGATAGATCAGCCATGATTGAATGGCGGAGTAGACTTGATGGGCCAAATGGCCTAATTCTACTCCTACCATTTATGACTTTATGACCTTATGAAAACATAAAGAAAGTGCTAAGAATATTCTCTGTGTAGGAAGGAACTGCAGATGCTGGTTTAAACCAAAGATAGACACAAAAAGCTGGAGTAACTCAGCGGGTCAGACGGCATCTCTGGAGACGAGGAATGGGTGACGTTTCAGGTCAAGACCCTTCTTCAGACTATAAGTATATTCTCTGTTTTACTATAATAATATTTCGTGATTACAGCTGCGTCTAACTGCAGCAAATAATCTCAGAGATAATGTGTGTGTTTCTACATGCAGTTTCAATATGCTGCTGGCAGTATTGTTTTGTATTGCCACTGAGGCCAAGCTGCAAATAAAACTAGGCATCATAGCAATAGCTTCTTGTAAAAGACTTTCAACAAATCAATACATACAGCTGAACGATTTTTGTCCTTGTGCTGAAATCAAATCTAAGACCCAAAGGTAGACAGTAATGACTGGGATAGCAGTTTTGGGATATAGAAGATAAACCAGCACATTACTTTATAACTTTGGGACCAGCCAGATGGACTGCACAGCCTGCAATTATCCTTCCTTTTTGCTGTATCCCCAAATGAGCTCTCTCATTTGAATGAAGTAGAAATAAAAAGATAACAGTTCAAGAATTCACAAACTACAATAAGTTTAAGTGAAAATCCCTCGCAAGCAAACAGGTAGAAAATAGGGTTTTAACTCACTCCTAAAGAGAGTCAGAGTACTAATTTCCATTGTTAGTTTAACCCATCAAATTAATTTAATTTGCCACCAATGGCTACCTCGCCAACAGTCTGTCTGTCCCTTCATTTGTTGTTTTAATAGTATATGTTAAATGTATGTTTTAGTGTTCTTTATTTGTTTTATGTGAGGGGTGGGGGAAAACTTTTTAAATCTCGTACCTCGATGGAGATGCGATTTTTTCTGTATCGTATCTCCGCCCGCACTGCGGCCTAACATCGAGCAGTTGGCGGCCTCAACTGGTGATCAATTTGGGAGTTCCAACCGCGGGCGCCTGCGGGACTTACCATCGTGGAGCTCGCGATCCCTTTGCCAGGGATCGACCTCGGAGCTTGCGGACTTTAACATCGTGGAACTCGCGTTCCCTGGTTAGAGACCGATTTCGGGAGCTGCAAGCCGCAAGAGCTTCGGACGCCCCGACGCGGAAGCTTCGATCGCCCCGAAGCGAGGGCTTTGATCGCCCTGACGCGAGGGCTTCAATCGCCGGCTGCGGGAGCTGCGATCGCCCCGACGGATGGTTCGACTGCCCCGAACGCGGGTGAATAAAGAGGGAAGAAGATTGGACTTTATTGCCTTCCATTACAGTCTGGAATGTGGGGAATCCGCTGTGGTGGATGTTTATGTTAACTTGTACGTAGTTGTGTGTCTTGTTGCTTTTTTTTTTGAATGACTGTATGGTAATTCGAATATCACTGTACCTTATTTGTTACACATGACAATAAAAGACCTTTGAAAACTTTTACCTTAAAAAAAGCATTGCTTATTTGAAATATTTTTCATATGGAGCCACAATCATTCTTTTCTGTATAATACGTTTTAAAATGTAGAAATATTTTCCCTTTTGGGAAATGAGAATGACTAAAAAAAACATTAAATTGATCTTTACTCTCTGCACATAGGACTTATTTATATTTATTTATTTTTTATCTTATTATTTCATCATGTGAGGGTTCAGTAAATGGTATAATTTGTTGTAGCCCAGAGTGTGCATAATATCAACGTATTTGACTACATACCGTCCACGCAATGCGAAGTATATTTATTTATTATTTTCAAATGAACATCATAAATGCAGAACAGATTAAGGTTCAGGCAAGCATTTGAAATAATTGAATTTCTGTGCTTTGAAAGTGATAGGAAATGAAATCCTTACTCGTTACTGAGTTCATAGATAATTAATAAATTACCAACTTCACTGACATTGAGGCTGCTGATCTTCCAGTTGTTGAATTTATTTCTATAGAATAACTGTGGTAGGTGGTGGTGACCTTGGAAACAGCGCTGAGGAGGAAAACAACAGCGTGGGAACGTGACTGATCATGACAAAATGTGGCAGAACATGATACAGTCTGTTCAATTAGGGATCATCTATTTTCAGTAAGCCTTTCTGAAAGAGGTACAGAGAAGGAACATATGTTTGTAAGTATGTGAGAATGAATGGATTGTTTTAACCTGAATCACGGAAATAGATGAAAGTCCACATAAAAAAGATTTCCAATTTCTATAGCCCAAATTCGTTTTGGTCCTTCAACCGAAGGGTTTCTGTCACATCTGATGTTGTCTGATTTTTTTTAGGATTTCTTTCTATTTAGCTAGGGATTTGAACACATTTTATAAAATATTGTACATAGGACCACTCTCTTGTAGTTCTCTCTTATTTCTCTCTTCCCACAAGAGAAAATTGCTCTCCAAATGAAAAATACAATCACACATTGTAAGAAGGCAATGCAAGCGCTGGTTTAAACCAAATATAGACACAAAATGCTGAAGTAACTCAGCGGGACAGGCAGCATCTCTGGAGAGTAGGAATGGGCAACATTTCGGGACGAGTTCCTTCTTCAGACAGTCTCCAGCATTTTGTATCTATCACACATTGTAAACTGGGTGCTGCTAATACCTCGAGCAAGGGAATGAGCATATGCCACGGTATCTCTTGTGCAAATTAAATTAATACATTTACAAGAGAATGTGATAAATTGTACAGATTATTCATAATGATTACTTAATAGTGAAAATGTTTTAAACTTACTTTCAATATAAACAACAAAATAATATTCACTTAAATGTGATATTTTGCACTTTACTAATGATTAAATAAATTGAGGTTGGATCTGAGCAGAATAAAGAAGGAGTTAGAAGAGGTGACCAAGGGCCTTAATGTTTAGAGATATAGCATGGAAACAGGCCTTTCGGCTCATTGAGTCTACATCGACCATCGACCATCTCGTTCACACTAGATCTATGTTATCCCACGTTCCCATCCAGTCCCTACAGATACAAGCAATTTACAGAGGCCAATTAACCTATAAACCCGCACGTCTTTGGGATGTGGGAGGAAACCAGGGCACCCAGAGGAAACCCACGCAGGCACAGGGGGACTCCACACAGACAGCACCTGACGTCAGGGTTGAAGCTGAGGCAGTAGCTCTACCACTTGTGCCACTATGCCACTCCTTCTGAAGAAATATATTTTAAAGACATTTTAGAAAGTCAGAAAAGATGGAAACATTTAGAAGTGCTTAAGGCATGGTGTGAGTGTGGGCTCAACTGGGGAGATCTCGAAAGAACTGCCAACAACGAGTGAGGTGGAGGACATTTGTCAATGGCCTAGGTTCCCTAGGTCAAGGGTTTAAGAAGAAGTAAGAAGCAGGCATGGTGACTGAAAAGTCTGCCTCAATAGAACATAGAAATTAATACATAAAGAACATAGAATGTAATGCAGTACCAGAACAGGTTCTTAAACCCATGATATCTGGACCGACCAGGATGCCAAACTAAACAAATTCTACCTGCCCTTGTGTTTTCATCAGGTGTGGGTGCCTCCTCACTCTCTTCAATTCCACCATTTTTTGTGTCGTCTGCAAATTATTTATGTATATTACTAGTAACCAGAGGTTCCAGCACTAATCCCTCCAGAACACAACCGGTCACAGACCTCGAGTCAGAATTACACCACTCCATCACTGCCCTCCATCTTCCATGACCGGGCTGATTTTGAGTCCAGCGACCAAATTACTGTGGATCCCATGTTATATAATCTTCTGGATCAGCCTAACATGAAAGACCTTGTCAAACTGCTTTACTAAAGTCCATGTGGGCAACATCGATTGCCCTACCCACATAAAGCATAAAGCTATTTAATCAAAAACGCAATCAAGTTTATGCGGCATGACCACCCGCTCACAAAGCCATGCTGAATATCCCCAATACGTCCATGCTTTGCAAATGACAATACATTCTTTACCTCAATTTATTTAATGATTAGTTCTTGCTATTGAGGGAGTGCAGCGTAGGTTTACAAGGTTAATTCCCGGGATGGCGGGACTGTCATATGCTGAGAGAATGGAGTGGCTGGGCTTGTATACTCTGGAGTTTAGAGGGATGAGAGGGGATCTTATTGTAACATATAAGATTGTTAAGGGTTTGGACACGCTAGAGGCAGGAAACATGTTCCCGATGTTGGGGGAGTCCAGAACCAACGGCCACAGTTTAAGAATAAGGGGTAAGCCATTTAGAACAGGGACGAGGAAACACTTTTTCTCACAGAGAGTTGTGAGTCTGTGGAATTCTCTGCCTCAGAGGGCGTTGGAGGCCGGTTCTCTGGATACTTTCAAGAGAGAGCTAGATAGGGCTCTTAAAAATAGCGGAGTCAGGGGATATGGGGAGAAGGCAGGAACGGGGTACTGATTATGGATGATCAGCCATGATCACATCGAATGGCGGTGCTGGCTCGAAGGGCCAAATGGCCTACTCCTGCACCTATTGTCTATTGTCTAACAACCTTTGTCAATAATTTTACTACAACTAATGTAAGACTCAACAGTCTAAAATCTGCCAGCATATTCCAATTGCCCTTTTAAAGCAAAGGAACAGCATTGGCTATTCCCCAGCCTTTGGTAGAGGAATGGAAGGGATACACAGTGAACCTTAATTGGAAGGTCCTGGGCCGATCTGTATTCCATCTTTGAATCATTCAATGTTAATTTGATTATTGGACGTGATGAAGCATAGAAATAATTAGCTCATTACAACAGTCTGACAGGGCCATTGCAACAAATTATCCCTCAACCAAGATGGAAGAATGTGTTTTCCTGTTTGTCATAAAGAATGGAAACATTGGTGGAGACAATGTAGCAACAAAGAGTTTTATAATGTGAATTTCAGAATGAAGTCTCAACAGTTGAATGCGTATTCACCAAAAACGGAACAAGGGGGAAATATGAAAGACCAAAGCTGAGTGGACACAGAATACTTGGACAGCTACTGGTCTGAAGAAGCGCATACAATTTATGAGGTTCATAACACAATTGCTATACTTTGGAAAATTTACATAATTTAAATGTAGAAAGACGTCGGGATTAAAATGCTCAACAACATAAAATACTTTGAGAACCATGTAGCTCATGTAATGCCTGTATAATTATATTGCAAGGACTTTGTGAGTGTCAATTCAGTGAGGAATATTGATTGCCATTATGATAATGACATTTACCATCATTACAGCACATGGAATTAACTTATGGAAGTAACTATAATCAATAGATGTATTATTTGTAATTAAAATCTAAACCTCAAAAAATTAGCATTTAAATGAGGTTCCCCACTTTTTCCAGACTGTATAAATATTGCAGTTCACGACTGTGTTATGCTTGCTTTATTGACAGAACAAGCATTTTGACAGCAGCATCGAGAGGTTGACTGAACCTGTGTAAACATGGACCTTGGTATTTTGTATTTATTGCTGACGAATTGCTGCATCAGTATGTGGAACATGGACATTCAACAAGGACTATAACATGCCCCTCAGTTTGTCAGATTCAACTGCATTTCAAGGAGCAAAGCACTCACTTTATTGGATGGTGAGAATGTATTCATTCACAGAGACCATACAAGAAAACTCATTGAAATTGGGAGGGCCACGGATAAAATAGATACATCTGGAAGAAGCAGTTCATGCAGTTTAAAACATATTCTGAGAATTGTTTCTTCTATTCCCTTAAAAAGGAAGAAAGTCACCATAGACTGTGATGACTCAGAATTACATCATCTCCAATTGCTTTCTCCCAGTCACTGGATGTACCATCTTTCAGGAAACTCTGGATTTACCTTCTAAAGAGCTGAAGTGATTCTAAATTCACTGCGTGGATATTCTGATTTATTGTAAGGAGATACTTGCTAACATCTAACTTCTTGCCTGAGGTATTTTATGTATTTTATAGTTCTACCACCTCCAACCTCTCACAACCAAATGGCTCCACCCTAATCTAATTCACATGACCTGTTCATTAATTGAATTGTGCACTATTTCAAATAGTTAGAAATCAAACTAAACAGAGCTTATGTGGTAGATTTGTACTTTTATGGATCTGCTGCTGTTAACCTGCTGGTAAACACCACCCTGCCCCAACATGTTGGAGCCTTGTGGAGTAGATGATCCTTGGACAATGTGGGGAGGATGGCAGGATGTGACCAACAAAAAAACTGACAGTTAGATAAAACATTTAGAATAATTTAGTTTAGAGATACAGCGCGGAAACAGGCCCTTCGGCCCACGAAGTCCGCACTGACCAACGATCCCAGCACATTAACACTATCCTACACACCAGGGACAATTTTGCATTTATACCTATAAACCTTTACGTCTTTGGAGTGTGGGAGGAAACCGAAGTTCTCGGAGAAAACCCATGCAGGTCACGGGGAGAATGTACAAACTCCTTACAGGCAGCACCTGTAGTCAGGGTTGTACCTGGGGCACTGTAAGCAGTACAGCTCTACCATTATACCACCGTGCCGCCCTTATAAAATAATTCAAACAATATTTACAGCTCAATGAAATAATGAAAAGATTACCAAAACCTTAAAAGAATCAAACTCACACCACTAAAAGTAATTACAAACATATAGTCGCACTCACTTCATTCAAACATAAGTAAAGTTGCTAATACTCACTATGATCCTTTGTAACTGGTTCTCTGCAGTGATATCAGTGGAGTAGCTTTTCTTGCAAATGGCTTACCTAGCCTAGGTGAAGCAGGCAAATCCCCATCAAAAGTTCTGGAGAAATTTTAAATGTACTGCAAACAGCATGAAAAGTCCAACATCAGATACAGTCGGGAAATCACTGATGCATTGACGTTCTGCACTTAATCATCTGTATAGAAATTGCAAATTTGGTCACAACCATCTTGAGAAACACTGATAGCTCTGCACAGAACTGCTAAGAGGATTCAGCTTGTCTACGAGACTTCTCTGTCCAATTTCTACAGCTTTGCTCTGGAGAGTATTCTGACTGGATGCATCACAGCCTGGTGTGGCCACTGCTCTGTTCCTGACTGCCGGAAGCTGCAGAAAATGGTGCACACACCCAGTCCATCATGATGCTTGTAGTCTTAAGGATAGCTTCTTTCACACTGCTGTCCAACTCCTAAACCATTTAGCCCAATCACCCCATTCCTACCACACACCCACATTTAACTCCACCTCATTGGTTATTTGTCTATTGTACTTTAATATTCTTTAGCCTTTCTCATTTTTTACACAACGATTTTGCACTATTCTGCTGTTGTGCACTCATCACTGTATTTATTATTGAATTTATCGATAATGCACTGTACTGTTTACTTTGTGAGCTTCACATGAATCAGCCAGCAAGTTCTGATCGATCAATATCTGTCAAAACAGAGTGCAAAGGAATTTCACATCAATACTGTAATTCAATTGGCAAGAATGCATGTAGTTTCAACATCTCAGTGAAAGTTGCTAAGAAATAGACATACCATGTGGAAGAAGGCTATAAAATGACAACATTATCAACAAATATATTCACCTTCCTTCTCTCTACGTAAGGCTGCCGCCTCCAATTCCCAATGCAATAGACTATGATGGAACCCCTTCATAGCTGCTCTGTCTTGATTGATATTCTTCTATATGAAAAGAGAAGTGTAAACCAGGAGTAAAACTGACCTATCAATGAAAATTTCCTTTTGTTCCAATATTCAGAACATACGTTATCAAGGATTTTTAGACCTCTCACAAAACTAGCAAGATCATTGAAGAACTCTATTTATTGAAAATGGGTTATAGCTTTTCCTGCACTGTGTTTATGAAATAGAGGGTTTGTAAGTGCATAGGATGGGCTACCTGATGCAATAAATAAATCAGAAAAACTGATCACATTTGCCAGAAGGATTTTGAAGTAGTTCACATAACAGCATGCTTGGGATGAGCTGGTGCTCACAATATGACAGTTATAGTACCTGTGGATTCATTTTAAGTATCTTCTTGCAACACATGGCTGCAATGTTGTGTTGCTTATGATAACAGCCCATGCGAACATGATTTTTTTGCCCTGCACTTTAATGCCTCTGATCAGGCTAGATGTCTCTCAGATAACTGCACAAAAGTAAAATCTATTGTTTGATTTTGCTCCAAACAAACATTCTTTAAATGTTACTTATTATTTATTTGAGATCTATTGCCAGGTATGAAATCCACAGGTGTACTAGTGTATACCTCAGTAAAATGTTTGCAACACCATTGAAACATTTTAAATAATGAAAAAATAATATCATTTACTGCTTACCTGATATTTTTATAAGCAAACTTGCAATATGAAATCTGCTCTTTGCCTCAAGACCTTCCACCTAGTCTGCTGCAACTGTTCACATCATAAGCCATCACAGTGTTCCTGGTCAGAAAATGTAATCAGGAGGACAGGAGTTTCACTGTGCTCCTGATTATTTTTTCTGTTTGTATGCTTTGTTGTCACCTTCCCCTCAGCTAACAATGAACTCTTCTACATTTCCTTATCATCGTCTGCTTTGATCTGTCATTTTCACACATTGCCCTTCCATATCTCTAGTCTCCCTCTCCCCAAACTCTGCCTGAAGAAGGGTCTCAACCCGAACGGTCACCCATTCCCTCTCTCCAGATATGCTACCTGACCCACTGAGTTACTCCTGCATTTTGTGTCTATCTTTGGTGTAAACCAGCATCTGCAGTTCCTTCCTACACAGTGTTCCCGATACTGATGTAATCATGTGAAATACTTTGCTTTGGAATTGCCAATTATCAATTGAGATACCATTTAGAAGAAATACCCAGATGCTATTTAAAATTGCACTGTGATTTGTTTGTAATAAACATGTTGGCACTTTTGCATGGTTCGCCACTTTAATTAGGCAAGATGCCATTTATTTAAAATAGACTAACAAACAGATTAACATCTTAGTCAAAGGAATTTCATACAAATAATTCAACGGTTGGTTATACAAGACAGCAGCATTTCTTATATTATTATACCCATAGTTGTTTTTAATTTCTTTGGTAACCATTTTACACTCTGAGTTATAAAAATGAGACTTTTCAACATTATACTGGGTATAATAAGAAAACTAGAGAAACACTCAACGGGTCAGACAGGATTTGTGGATCAATAAACCTGCCTAATTTAGTTTAGTTTAGTTTAGAGATACAGTGCGGAAACAGGCCCTTCAGCCCACCAGGTACGCACTGACCAGCGATCCCTGCACATTAACACACTATCCTACACACACGAGGGACAATTTGCATTTATACCCAGCCAATAAACCTACAAACCTGTACGTCCTTGGAGTGTGGGAGGAAACCAAAGATCTCGGAAAAAAACCCACACAGGTCACAGGGAGAACGTGCAAATTCCTTACAGACAGCACCCGTAATCAGAATCGTACCCGGGTCTCTGGCGCTGGAAGGCAGTAGCAACAGACTGGTTCCCCCAAGATATAGCACAGAACGCCACAGGAGATCCTTCTTCCCTGTGGCTATCAAAGTACAACTCCTCCCCCTTCTGTCGAGGGGTAGACTGACTCCTCCACCCCACTCCCCAATCTTTGCACATCCCCAATCCTGGACTTTCCACTCATCCACTCAGAGTGGGATATTGCCCCATGATTATTGGTAAATAAGTTGTGTCCTGCAGTATCTATCTACTCGAGATATAGTGAAGTGAACCTCAACCCAGAGGTTTCCATATTTCACCAGGGCAAGCTGCAAATTGTGCCCATTATATCCCAGGACTTAGATCAAAGCAAAAATCTTATGTTGTGAAAATGTGGCATTTTCCAAAAGTAACCCAGGTGAAGCCCGTTAGAAGTCACTGCCTGGCGTGAACTGCAATTCCAAAATAATGCTTAGTTTCCTTGTTCAGTATATTTATTTGCATATGAGTTATGTAGTTATTATAACGTGAAAAGTAATTACATGATGTGAGATGACAAGAATTAAAGTATTATACAAAATAAATCATGTGCTTTAATATTTAAATCGGGCAATCTTAACATCTGCAATAGAAATATAAATGACAAATGTCAATCTGGACAAACATTGAGAATGTTATAGACACACAGTTCTGTTACAAACTGACCAGAGGACAAAACAAACTGGACACAATGTTGGCACCTTGGGTTTAAATGTGCATATGATATTACATTGTTGTATCAATCACCTCGCTGTGAAATGATGAGCAGCAGTGAGCTAAAAATAGGCTGGAACGGGCACTAGCTGTGAAATATGACAGCTTGGCACATGCCTGTTCTAATTAGAGAAAACCTCCATGTACATTAATTGCACTGAATATAATCACCTTCAGCCTATAAAGGAACTTCAAAATGGTGCTGTTCCTGACCTCTATTTTTTGCAGAGTCATAAAAATAGATATTGACCTTAAATGACAATTCTCTTCATAGTAGTGTTTAAACATACAAATCCTCAGCAACCTCATTCCGTGTTATTTCCTCGACCATTGTGATTTACATGTCAGTTCAGTCTTCTTTTTACAAGCTCATGTTCAAATATCTTCCCAATGCCTTCAGACATTGCAATTGATTCAGCTTCTATAGCTAGTTCTGATAAAGGGTATCATATTCTGAAGTATGAAAGCACTTATTTTACCCATTCTTCTGCTCTTTTAACACAATAACTCACATTTATGCTGTCTTCTTACTGGTTCCCTACTAATGGGAACAATCTTTCAAATTCAGATTGGTTTATTGTGGTATACACAAAGGTGCAATGAAATTCCATGTTTGCATGAAGCTCATAGAATAAACAGTATCTGATAATGATAGAAGAAACAACAAATACAACAATGAATGTAAAATAGTAGAATGGAGCAAAGACGGTAACGCAATCTGAAGCAGTGCAAAAAAACTGAAGTGCAACTTAATACCAAATGTGGTCGAGTAGGAGTATGTGGCAGCACCTCAGTGAAGAGATGGTTGGTGCAAGAGTTGCATGTCTAGATGTTTGGGCTCCTGTATCTTCTCCCAGAAGATAGAAGAGAGAAAAGAGAGTGGCCAGGGTGGTAGGCATCCGTGACAATACTCCCAGTGTTCCTGATGCAACGCACTGTGAAGATGGACTGGGTGGAAGGAGATGAACTGGTCTGTGTTCACCACCCCTTGCAGGTTCAGCTTTCACTATTTACTTTCAACCTCTTGATTGATTGATTGATTGATCGATTAGCTTTTATTGTCATTTGAACCTCAAAGAGGCTCAAACGAAATTCCATTTCCACAGCCATACAAACAAAACAATTCCTACAAGACACACAAACAATTCAATCTACAGAAAAACATCCATCACAGTGAATCTCCTCCTCACTGTGATGGAAGGCAAAGTCTTTTCTCTCCCCTGCACCATTTTTCTCCCGATGTTGAAGCCCCAGGCGGGCAATGTTAAGTCCCACGGCCGTTGAGGCTGCGCCGGGCGGTATACGGCCTCGCTCCGGGCCCAAATGTCACCAAGTTGGAGCCCCCGGCGGGCGCTGGAATGTCCCACGGCCATTAAAGCCGCGCTGGGTGATTTACGGCCCCGCTCCGAGTCGTTCCAACCCCGCGACACGGGCGGGAGAAGTTGCGTTGCGGTAGCTCCGGAAAGCGGTCTCTCACCCGGACCCGCGAGCTCCCGATATCACTGTCCACAGGTCTGCAGCTTGAGCTCCGGAGTCGGGCCGCAGCAACGAGCCACCACCGCTCCACACGCTCCGAGGCTGGCCAGCCCCATGATGGTAAGTCCGCAGCTCCGCAGGCTCCGCGACTGGAGCCCACAGGTCGTCCCGGTCGGAGGCCGCTCCACGGAGCTAGGCCCCAACGACAACGGAGACCCGACAGGGAAAAAGTCGGGTCTCCCGTACAGGGAAGAGATTTTTTTAAGTTTCCCCCCCACCCACCACATATACACAATTAAAAACAATATAAAAAAAACACAAACAACTACATTTAACTAGACAAAAACAAAAAAAGACAGACGGACTGCAGTCGAGCCGCTGCCGTTAGGCGCCGCCACTTCCTGACAATGATGACACTTCTTTCATGATTTTAATCATTTCTTCCTTAACCAAGTGTATTTTACAGTTTCCGTGCAATAACTGCTCCGTCTTAGACCTGGTTACATCCAAGTGAACCTTCACTGACTTCACTTTCATTGACTCCAATGTCCTATCAATCCCATTCATCTTTGGTTCATTGATCTGTATTGGACCCTGCTTCAGAAAGGTTCTCAATAGCATCATGCAAAGTGGTTCATGTCTGATTAAGATGGCTACAAAAACTAATTTACAATCTTTCCAACCTGCAAACCATTGGATATATTTTGGCTGGTCTATGATCTGCCCCTGACATTCATGAGAACAGATCTTGCTCTGAGAATGTAACTGGCTGGTGGTATATAAGACATTTTTGATAGCAGGCTCCTTTGGTCACTCTGAAAAAGATGGTTCAAACCCTATTGACATTATTGGAAACCAATCCATTCACTTCAGCCACAAGGCCACTGCCCATCTATTACATGAGGACTTAGTCTCAGCAGTGATGAAGGAACAGTGACATACTTGCATGTCAGCGCAATTTGAAAGATAACTTTTTGAGATGTTATTGAATTAGCCGCAATGTCTTGTTCTCCTTGTAACTTACTCTCACTCACAAAACTGTCAACTCCAGCCTGCAGTTGAGAATGGAATACCTGTTAACATTTATACTTCTAATCTTATGAGGGAGCAAGGGACGTTTAGTGAAGCAACTGAACATGAATAAGTCAAGATGCCCACCATGAAGTCCAAAGCCTGAGATAGTTGAATTCCAACTATCTTCCTTTGTGTGAGTCCACCTATGACCACCTATTTGTATGTTTTCCCTTGATATTCATTAACTTCAGTGTTACCAGGACAACTTTATTCCAGAAAATTGATTACTACACCTCTGGAATTGAACATTTGCTCATGTTTGAATCAAGGCCTGGAACCATGTGGTTCCAGTGAAACTCAAACAGAGCATCAGTGAGCAAGATCTTGCTGATAAAAAGGAACTGCAGATGCTGGTTTATACCAAAGATATACACAAAATGCAGGAGTAACTCAGTGGATCAGGCAGCATCTAGGGAGAAAATGGTGATGTTTCGGGTCAGGACCCTTCTTCAAACTTATTTTTCAGATTTATCAAATAAGTCTTCAGACATAAATAAGTGCCATTTAAAAGAGCTGCTGTTCACAACTTCCAATGTTTGGCTTATGATTGAACACAATCTGGTGGGGCGCAAATGAGCTTGAATGGTTTTAAGGTAGACAAAAGTGCTGGAGAAACTCAGCGGGTGCAGCAGCATCTATGGGGCGAAGGAAATAGGCAACGTTTTGGGCCAAAACCCTTCTTCAGACTTGAATGGATTTAACTTGTGGCTGGACATTCCTTGGTAATTTTTGCACTTTGTCAAATAACTAAGTATTGTAATGGCTAAGCTTTAGTCTTGGTTTCTTCTGAGTGGTAACAATTGGGATGTTGTCACTTCTTATATCCTTTGGCTATTTAGTGCTCATGAAAGTCAAAGATTAAACCAAAATTGGTGAAGGTAATTTACAGTTAAATTCCTCATATAAATGGCAGACTAAAACATTAAATAATGAGCAATCCAAGAAATGTCATTTCTACTTTTGTTCACTGTTGTCATGTTGCTAGTGTTGGAAGTATTATTTTTTTATTTTCCCACATCCTAAGAGATTCCAAATTAGTTGAGGTTTATCTTCTTCTAATGCAGAATCATTTGCTTCCTTGGATTTGGCCGAGGCTAATCTTTAGCTGTGGCCAGGGTATTCCTTCCCTCATCGACCTGCAATATCCAGCCACATCCAAACTTGTGTGTGTGCTTTTAACTCTGATGAGAAAATTAACTCAAATCTAACCGGACTATTCTTTTTCAAAAATTATATCACTTAATGTAGTTTCAATATTTATCTCAATCTCTCAAAAACTCTAAAGTCCCTTGAATTGTTAGCTCAGAAAACCTGCTTCTTATACAGTTTTCTTTCTTTCACTCTGATCTTTACCATTTCCTCTCCTGGTATGAGCCACAAAGTGTAATTCTTTAATAGTAATTTTCATTTTACCAAATGTTTTTGAAATGCAGTGAATTAAGATACCTTGAACAATGACCATTATAGATTTCCATTACCTTAAACATTCATAGGTGAAGGTCATAAGAAGAGAGACTAGTAATTAATTGATAAGGGTGGCTAGTTTATTAGTTAGCAAAACTCATTATTTTCATAGTCTTAAATAATGATCAGGGCAGCGCCACGTTTAATTGTTTTTTCCTCTGACATTTCCTGTTTTACTCAGGCACCTTAATCCACCCTTTATTCTGCAACCTTGACACGTGGATTTAACAGCTCCAACTGGTAATTGAAGATAGCTGTTACATTTAAGAGCCCTTGTTCTGAGAATTTAATCCAAATTTCCGTGTTCTACTCTCACTTAATTTGGTTTTTAAGAGTACAATTATGTGCTGTAGAATTTCATTTTAGATCCCTTTCTCTTCTGTATCTCCCACTCTGTTTTCTCCCAATCTGAGTTTTGTTGGATGATGGTGAATTCATCTTTTGCGGACTTGAGCTCCTTTCCTATAGCAATAATATTTCAAAAAACTATTTTATTCCCCCCCCCCTCCCCGGATACTCTACATCTTAACTAAATACCTGCTATGATTTTGTATTGAATGCAACTGTAAGGTATTTGCACCGGCAAGATTTAGTTATTTATTGAACATTCATTATACAAAGACTAAAATGTAATGATGAGGCAAATGAATCAGCACTGGTCTAATTCTGAATGCCATGGAAGGGTCACAGAAGTAGTGACATATTACAGGACAGTCATAGAGTGATACAATGTGGAAACAGGCCCTTTGGCCCAATTTGCCTACACCGGCCAACATGTCCCAGCTACGCTAGTCCCACCAGCCCACGTTTGGTCCATATTCCTCCAAACGTGTCCTATCCATGTAATTCATGGTTTGTCAGGGTAATGTTTTTGAGTGATAGATTGAAAGGTACAGCATGGAGAAAGGTCCTTTGGCCCACCAAACCCACACCAGCCATTGATCACCCGTTCACACGGGTTCTATCTTAACCCGCACGTCTTTGGGATGTGAGAGGAAACCAGAGCACCCAGATCAAATCCACGGGGTCGCAGAGAGAATATGCAAACACCACACAGACAGCACCCGAGGTCAGGATTGTCCCAGGCGCTATTAGTGTGCAACTACCAGCTGCTCAAACCATGCCAGTTGCCAGTTGTCAGCTCCTGCTTGGGCAATCATATTAAAGTTGCTCAACACGACATAACAACTCATCACCTATGTAGTAGATTAAACAAATTTAACAGAGAATCCACTGGTCTAAGGAAATATAATGGGTTTATTGGTTAGTGAATTTGTTAGCAAATTAATAGAATCTTTCCAGAGCAATGTTGATGTTCCAAATGTCACAGCTCCCTGTGTGTCAGCTAAAACCACTCAGAAACACCTGTCATGGACTTGATTCTCTCAACATAAATTAATTTCAGGCATCAGGTCCAAAAAATCTCTGGAAGCCAGCGACAATGACAGCGTCAAACTCGTTGAAAAACTAAACTACACTAAACTAAATGTTGCTGACAGCAAATTAGGCTTGAATAAAAGCTAGTAAGAAAAAAAGCTCAATTATTAATAAAGAACTTTTATTATTTTTAAATGTGTTGAATCTTGATGTGATTACCTCAGGAAATGAGATCCCTGGAGTATGGAGGTCAGGTCTGCGGACTGAGGTTCTCCCTGGGGGCAGTGGTTGTGCAGTAATCCTGATTCACACGCTGTTAATACATCACAGCGCATGCAGCAAAGTGTAACATTTTCAGGGTTTTAATAAATTTAGAATGGTTCATAAAACTGTGGAAATGGAGGGCGATGGAGGCTAGAAATTCACTCTTGTGTTGAATGTGCAATACAGATGGATATATGTACTTCACTTTCCTTCCAAATTTTGGTTCCAATGGCGTAAAGAAGGGAGAGTTGGCAAGGAGTGCTTCCTGTGGAAGGCCAGGGAATCACTCACAGCAGCTTTTAGATTTTTTGATTTACCTGCATTTAGTTTTAAATTTTAGAGATACGGCGCGGAAACAAGCCCTCCGGCCCACCGAGTACGCGCTGACCAATGAGCCCCACACATTAACACTATCCTACACACACTAGGGACAATTTTTACACATACACCAAGCCAATAACCTGCATACCTGCATGTCTTTGAAGTGTGGGAGGAAACCAAAGATCTCAGAGAAAACCCACGCTGTCATGGGGAGAATATACATACTCCGTACAGACAGCACCCGTAGTCAGGATCAAACCCAGGTCTCCGGCACTGCAAGTACTGTAAGGCAGCAATGCTACCACTGCGCCATCTTTCTGCCAGAAGTTGCCATCCGTTTTATTGTGTAATGACAGCAGCCAAATTTGAAAATTTGACTACTGACGCATACGAAGGCAGAGAAATCACCTGGGCCTGGTCAGATATACATATGCCAGGACAGTGTGGGAAGCTAGAGAGGAAATTCCTGGTGCCATGGCTGAGATTTATGAGTCATCATTAAATATTGGGTGAGGTGCCGGAAGACTGGAGGGTGGCAAATTTGTGCCTCTATTTAAGAAGGGCTGCAAGAAAAAGTCTGGGAACTACAGGCCAGTGAGCCTAACAATCTGTGGTCAGAAAGTTGTCTAGTGAGGATTCTGAGAGGGTAAGATATACATGCATTTAGATAGACAAGGGCTGATTAGGGATAGTTAACACTGTTTTGTACATGAGAGGTCGTGTCTCATGAATCTGACTGTGGAACAGCATCCCTCTTCTCATCAGAACTGCCCCCTCCATCAACTCCTTTAAGTCTAGACTTAAAACCTATTTATACTCACAAGCATTTCTTGAGGTCCTCTGAGGGAGTGCTGTATGTATGTATTTATGTATGTATTGATAGATCTGTGTACCATTGTATGTAGCATGTTAGTACCTACACTGTTGTAAAGCACTTTGGTCAACGAGAGTTGTTTTTAAATGTACTATAGAAATATAATTGACTTGACTTTACTTATTAAATATGTGATCAAAAAGGTCGATAAAGGCAGAGCTGTAGACATTGTATTTCAGTAAGGAATTTAACAAGGTTGCGCATGGTAGGCTGCTCTAGAAGGTTAGTTTGCATGGGATCCAAGGAGAGATAGCTGAATTGATAGAAATTGGCTTCATGGAAGGAAGCAGATGGTGATGGTGGAACCGCTGTGGTGGGGGGGGGGAGAACAAAAGGAGTAGCCGCCGTGCTTTGTAACTTTGTCAGTGCCATAGGTGGCTGCTATTTGCATACATTGGGTATGCAAGCAGAGAATCTCACTGTGCTTAGTGACATGTGACAATAAAGTATTTCATTCCAAACTGATTTTGTGGAGAGAAAGATCAAGTTGTTTTAAGTCGGGTCCCTCCATCAGTGGGAGGGAGGCGGAAGCTCGAAAGGAATGGTGGGGGTGGGGCAAAGTCGGGTCAGTGACAGGTGAATATTGGTGAGGGGGTGAGGGGGGGGGGGTTGATTGGCAAAGGGATAGAGTAAGTGACCAAGGCTAGAAGTGAAAAATACACAAAAGAATGCCGGGTAAGGAAAGAACGAGGAAAGCCAGAGGATGGGGTATGTGTGGAGGGCCACAGAGGGGAGGGGAAAGCGGGGAGATAAAAGAGAAATATGGAATTCAGGGATGGGAGATGAGATTATGGAGGAGGGGAAAGGAGCATTGTAGCTAGGATGGTGGTGGGGAGGTGGCAGGGGAAAGAGGGGGGTGAAACTAGGTGATATAATGGCGGTCACGGTGGTGCAGCGGTAGAGTTGCTGTCTTACAGCGAATACAGCGACGGCGACCCGGGTTCGATCCCGACTACGGGTGCTGTCTGTACGGAGTTTGTACGTTCTCCCCGTGACCATCATAGGTTTTCTCCGAGATCCTCGGTTTCCTCCAACACTCCAAAGACGTACAGGTTTGTAGGTTAATCGGCTTGATAAATGTAAAAATTGTCCCTAGTGGGTGTAGGGTGTGTTAATGTGCGGGGATCGCTGGTTGGCGTGGACCCGGTGGGCTGAAGGGCCTGTTTCCTCGCTGTATCTCTAAAACTTGTTTTTTTTTTTAATACTTGAAATTGGAGAACTCAATGTTCATACCATTGGGTTGTAAGCTACCCAAGCAGAATATGAGGTGTTGTTCTTCTTGTTCTGTCCTTGGACTCCACCATTGCTAGAGTAAGGCCACACGCAAACTGGAGGAACATCACCTCATATTCCACTTGGATAACCTGCAACCCAATGGTATTAACATTGAAATCTCCAATTTCAAGTAATACCCTCCCCCACCCCCCACCAGCCTCCCTCTCTTTCACTTGCTCTCCATACATACCTCAGTGCAAACACATTTTTCCCACCATCTCCCTCCACCCTAGTCACTCTGGTCCTTTCCCCTCCTCTGCATGCTGATCTCCCATCACCAACCCCTATATCTCCTTGTTGTTCCTCCCTCATTCCCCTCCTCCCTGATCACCTCCACCCATAACCCTTCCTCGAGCTTTAGATCTTGCTCCTCCTCTTCTTTCCTTATCTGACATCCTTTGTCTCCTTTACTCCTCTAGTCTTTGTCACTTACTCCATCCATTTACCTTTCACCCCCGCCTCTCATCTCATCTGCTGGGCTTTGCTCCACCCACACCTCACTTTTCCAGCTGCCCCTCCCGCCCACTCCAGCAGTCTGATGGAGGGACCTGACCCAAAGCAGCATGTTCTCTCTTTCTACAAAATTAGTTTCATGTTGTCGTTTCATCTTGAGAAATATCACACGAGAAATTAAAAATCCAGTAAAAATCCAAACCTATAACCTTCAAAAATAATTTAAATTATGTTAATAATTTTTTTGTCCTTTGATTCAATTATAATAAATTGCAAGCAGGATGAATCACAAATCGCCCAAGTTTCAGTAAAAGCAGGTTATCAGTTGCAGTAGATGCACCTTTGACAATGCTCTCGGTGACTATATAAATATTATATCTCATGACAAGAAGCAATTTAATGACACTATCCCAGAGACATCAACAGATAAATCTGTAACATTAGTACAGAGTTCCAGACACAAATTACAGTAGAATTCTGTCAGGTCCAATTGGTCAGCATGAACAAAATAATTGATTATAAGTCAGTTCAATGTACAGCAGGGCAGATTTTATTAACAGAGACTAAGTCCGGAGTGGTTTTAAAATTGATAGTCATCTGACTATATCTGACTTTGCAAAATAACTGTCTCACCTCAGATATTCATGAAAGGGATTTGTCTAGAGAAAAATATGCAAAGCATAAAGCCATATATAACTTACATTCTTATAGTTTGGTAAATTGTTTACAGAATAAGCAAGCAGCATGAAGTGTGTATTGGATGTTCAATGTGTTTCAATCGCTGTGCCAATTGAAAAGGTGTCCAATAGTAATGATAAACATTGCTGCTCCAGTGATCTTTATAACTTCAATACAACCTTTCCATTTTCCAATCTCCAAAGTGATTTATTTCTTCAGTTGCAAAATAAAAATGAATAATCTTCTTGGTTTGCATTCTCACAACTGAAAGAGGCAGAAATAAACAAAAACAGAAATCTTTAAATGGAATATAATGAGCATTTTATTGTCTGACGGGAATCAGCAGGTTACTTTGAAACTCAGGTTAAAAATTAATATCACACAAACATCCAGTAAGAATGATAAATGGGATGTTTTTGTTCTTTGGATAATGTGATAACTCATGAAGCTTCAGATGTAAGTTCATGCTGGTTAATCATTAACCTTTTCATGCAGGAATAAGCACAACTTGAAATCCTGATTCCATTTTAAAATGTGACTGAATTTCAGCGGTTAGTTTCATATCTGATAATAGATATGCCATGCTCCATTCCTGTTCCGAGAACCAAATAAGATTTGATAGCATGGCTCAAATACAGCCAGTACAGTGAACTAATTATCCAAGCTGTAGTTTTGTAATTATGCTCCTAAAGCTTACCCCCCTTATTCTAGTTCAGTAAAACACTGAGCCAAGCACTGGAGCAATAAACTTTATTTTATGAAACAATAATGAATTCCCAATACAAGACCTAACCACCACGGGTTCGATCCTTGTCTCTGCTTGTCCAAGCCCTTCAGCCTCGTGCAAGCAGATACCTCCAAAAGGTCACGCAGTCCCAAGCACCCTTCCAGAAGATCGACAACGACCCTCGTGGGGGTTACCTTTTATAGGTCATCGAACCCTGTGGGGGAGAACTACATGCGGCCCTACAAGCCAATCACACATATCGATTACGTTAAAGTGTTATTGACAGTTCCCCAACCCAATCACAAAACGTCCCATTACAATGTTTCTACAGAAGCTTCTGGAAGGAAGTCAATTAATAGAAAAACGCAACATTCTCCCAGGTAATGTAAACAATTCAAACAAGGCTTCACACTTCATCCAATCATCAAACAGCAGTACAAACATCCTGCAACATTATTAACAGTATTTACAATCCCTTTGCAGCCAGCCAATCCTGATCATGCATCTGCAACACATTTGAGCTCCTCTGCAAAGTCCTAATAGATTTTAACAATAAAGAGGACATCTGGATCTTTCCCCATCCTGCATATCAATCTAGGGCTCAGACTAGCTGGCACCATTCACAGCCTGTAACTTTCCACAGACAGAGGCAAGCAGGCCCGACAGATACAAAGATCCTCCATTTTATAGTATCTTTAATTTGGTCAATATTAACATTCCTCCATTTTATCATTTATGATAACCCTCATCATTAATGATAACCAAGATACAATAATGACTGCTTCACTCTAACAGATATATTAACAAAAATATGCTGATGTAGTTTCCCAGAATTTCATCAAGCTTCCCGAGTTTGCGTGGGCGCAAATCCCCTCCATCTATCTTGATAGTTCAACTGTGCTTGATCCATAGGAGAATATAAAGTTCCTAAGAGAATCTGGAATAAAGCAAGTTAGCAGTCCCTATTTCCACTGATACTCTCGCAGTGGTGGAGATGTACCCATGCATTCCTTCCTTCTACTTTTACTGCTGTTGGGGTCGTTAGGAGAACCTGGTAAGGTCCTTCCCAGCGAACATCCAATCCTTTCCTTACCCAGTTCTTTATAGGGACATAGTCTCCAGGTTTCACTTTAGTTGAAGCTGCTAACAAGGGCATCTGGATCTTTCCCCATCCTGCATATCAATCTAGGGCTCAGAACTAGCTGGCGCCATTCACAGCCTGTAACTTTCCACAGACAGAGGCCAAGCAGCCCGACAGATGCAAAGATCCTCCATTTTATAGTATCTTTAATTTGGTCAATATTAACTTGGTTTGACCCACCCAAGTTAGAATTGCAGGATTTTTTTGTAATCTTAATGAAGAAGTAGAAAATGCTCAATGTTATTATCATGGCCTTTAGATACCGGAACAAATTATGAGCTCGTTTTCTTTATTTAATCATTGCTATCAGATTAATATCAATTAATATAGATTGAAAATTATGTAGGGTCACTTTTTCCAGTGTTAGCAAATTCAATCTCTTCTGGAAGAAAATACAGAAATTTAATTTTTCCGCAGGAATCATACAGGTTGGGAAATTCAACACTTAAACCGTGGTGCCGCAGTGTACCCTGGCACGTGGCAAGTTTATGACATGCTGACTTGTCTGCTTTGATTTGTTGTTCTCACACCTTACCCTTCCATATCTCTTGTTCCCCTCTCCTCTGACTCTCAGTCTGAACAAGGATCTCGACCTAAAATGTCACCCATTCCTTCTCTCCAGAGATGCTGCCTGTCCCGCTGAGTTACTCCAGCATTTTGTGTCTGTGTTCGGTGTACCACCCTCTCGTGCAGGGCTACCTCCTCCTGCACTATCACCTCCTGTGGCATCACTTCCTGCCACTCCTCCTCCTGGGTGGGCAACACCTGCATGACATTTATTTTTAGGGCTGTGCCCCCCCCCCTCTGCTGCTGCCTTTTTGGTGCCATCTCTAAAACACAAGTCTCCAGCTATGAATGAACATGCCTTGGAGTGAAAGAGATGACGTTCTGCTGTTTAAATTACCTTTTTTTTCTACTGACCTTTTTTTCACCCCGGAACTATTACCTTCGACTACCTTCGACCACCTTCGTCTACCTACAACTAACATCACGACCTACTATGACCGACTTCGACTAGACCTACAACCAAAAATATATACATTTTTCCCACTGCGACCTATTCTTAGATTTTTAACACCTTGAAAAATACGGCGCAACCTAGCTGAAGCCTCGACTACGCGGAGCCACTCTCGACCATGAAGGAGAGTGACGAAAACCTCCTACGACCTTGTGGATATCTTCCTGCCACTATGGGTGGCGGGCAAGATCGCCAGAACTCGCGGTGGAGGTCGCCCAAGTGGGACAGGGGCTTAAGTGTCTGAACTGAAACCAGTTTCTGAACTGAATTCCACATCATAGACAACCACTCACATTACTTATTGCATATTCAAACACTGTTTAGTTTAGTTTAGAGTTACAGCGCAGAAACAGGCCTTTCAGCCCAGCAAGTCCGCGCCGATCAGCAATCCCCGCACATTAACACTATCCTATACATACTAGAGAAAATTGTCAATTATACTTAGATAGAGCTCTTAAACGATAGGGATATGTGGAGTAGGCAGGAACGGGGTACTGATTGTGGATGATCAGCCATGATCACATTGAATGGCGGTGCTGGCTAGAAGGGACAAATGGCCTACTCCTGCACCTATTGTCTATTGTCTATTATCTAAGACAATTAACCTACAAACCTGTACGTCGTTGGAATGTGGGAGGAAACCGAAGATCTCAGAGAAAACCCACGCAGGTCACAGGGAGAACGTGCAAACTCCATACAGACAGCACCCTTGGTCGGGATCGAACCTGGGTCTCCAGTGCTGTAAGGCAGAAACTCTGCTGCTGCGCCACTGTGCTGCCCTGAATTTCACATCGAAGATCACCAATCACGTTACTTACTGCACACTCAACCACTGGAGATGACCTTGGCTGGGAATCTTGTTACTGATCTCTTACACATCCAAATAAAGCACGACGCAAGATCTGCAACGTTGTGAGAGTGTTTCATTGCATGTATTATTTGCCTGTGCTTTACTGCAATTATTATCATTCTCCTACTGTAGTAGCATTTTAAAGCATTTAATGTTAATCATAGAAGATTGTAGTGGCACTGATTATTTTATATGATAAATGGTCACAGATAAATATCACTTTTAATCTTCAGTGTTTACAATTTGGTGGATTAGGTGTTACTGCCTTGTGTAGTCTCCAACAGTACAGTTATCTGTAAATATTACTGCAGATTTAAATCAAATTAAAGGTAAATAGTGAAGTGCAATGTAATTAGCATGTACATTTCTGAGTAAAGTATTCAACCTGTAGCTAACAGACGCATTATTTTCTCAGAGATAACATTAAAACCGCAGTTGCAGTAATTTAATTGATACAAGAGCAATATATTGTGAAAGCCGAAAATCTGAAACACAACAGGTAATATGGCAGCATTAATCAGGTCAGACCAGAACTGTGGTGAAATTCAACACAGCATTATGATTTCAGATCAATGATTTAACATCAGAGCAGAAAGAAGATCTAGAAATGTAAAAGGTGTTAACACAAATAAAGAGGGAGGGATAATGGGAGGGGAGGAAGGAACTCATGTAGAAAGATAAAAAGGTACACAAAAAAGCTTTATACTGTACCTCAGCAGGCAATGTGATTTGAAACAGCTAGATTATCACAAAAAGCAACCTGCAAAATGCAAAGGTACAAATTGCTGAATTCAATATAGAGGCTGGAAAATTATTTTGTGTCAAATCAAAAGATAAATTATTGCTTCTCAAAATTGCATTGAATTCTATTAGAATTGTGTCGAAGGCCATTCCAGAGAGGTAAGAGAGGGAAGATAGACAAAAAAAGCTGCAGTAAGTCAGTGGGTCAGACATCATCTCTGGAGACAAGGAACAGGTGACGTTTCGGGTTGAGACTCTTCTTCAGACTGAGAGTCAGGGGAACGGGAAGAAGACGATGATAGAGGATGATCAGAAGCTCAGGATTTCACCTCGAGTCATAATGGAGATGTACTTCTTCATACCTCTTTGTTCCCTTAAACTAAACTAAACTAAACTAAGCTAACGTCTGAAGAAGGGTCTCGGCCCGAAACGTCACCCATTCCTTCTCTCCAGAGATGCTGCCTGTCCCGCTGAGTTACTCCAACTTTTTGTGTCTACCTTAAACTAAACATTCCTTCTCCTAGTATCCTTCCAGTGACCTCTGGCTGAAAACACAGGAATAATGTGAGTATATGTCACTATTAGCTCTGTTTCTGTAGTGGCACTTTTGTATCTGTGTCAGAGAAAATGGGGTCAGAAATTATTTTGGAGGTTTCATTTCAGGAAATAAAATGATGGGGAGGCAGGCTGTTGAAGGCATTTGTTCTGATTAGCATTTTCAACCCATGCCTAATCTGGCTGTCTAAGTGGAAATACAATTGCAGTGACACTGTTAAAGAAGAACAAAGGAGGTGGCCAGACCACTATTTGTTCCTCACTCACCAGCACTTAAATCAATTCCTGCATGATAACCATTTCCTTTTCATAATAGATCGTAGATGATCTGTGTTTACTGCATTGACAATGTGAGTACTTTCCAAGAATTAGTGCTGCCTTTACAGAGGTGCCTTAGGTTTCAAGGTTTAAAGGTCAGTTTATTGTCACGTGTACTAATTAAGGTACAGTGAAATTCGAATTACCATATGTCATACTAAAAAAAAGCAACAAGACACACAACTACATAAAAGTTAACATAAACATCCACTACAGCGGATTTCCCATGTTCCTCACTGTGATGGAAGGCAATAAAGTCCAATCTACTTCCTCTTGTCGAACCATCCGCAGTCGGGGCGGTTGAAGCTCCGGCATCTGGGCGGTCGAAGATCCCGCGTTGGGGGCGTCGAAGCTCCAGCGGCTTGGAGTTCCCGAAGTCAGTCTCTAACCAGAGGACACGAGCTCCGCGATGTTAAGTCCGCAGGCTCCCACGGTGCAGCTCTCAAAGTCAGTCTCCGGCAGAGGCCGTCAACTCCTTGCGAACAGAGATATGATACAGAAAAAGATGACATCTCCATCGTGGTAAGAGATTAGAAAAATGTTCCCCAACAACCCCCCCACTCCCTACTTAAAACAAGCTGAACACTAAAAGCATACTGTACATTTAACACATAGATAGATAGATAGATAGATAGATATGCCTTTATTGTCGTTCAGACCGAAGTCTGGACGAAATTGCAGCAGTCATACATATAATACAATAAAAACAACAATAAACACATATTAACATCCACCACAGTGAGTCCACCCAGCATCTCCTCACTGTGATGGAGGCAAAAGTCTTAGGTCTGCAGTCTCTTCCCTCCTCTTCTCCCTCTGCGCTGAGGCGATACCCCCCGGGCGATGTTAAATCAGTCCCGCGGCTCAAACACCGCGGCCCGGGGTGGTCGAAGCTGCCGCCCACCAGTCCTGCTGGCCCGCGGCCGAACCCCGGACTCAGGCCACCACCGCCGGAACACCGTCCCAGCCACCCTCACGTGAGTACCGTGCCGTCTTCAGCCTTGGGCGCCGAACCTCCCCCGAGTCGGGCCGCCCCGACATGGGCGTCGCTTCTTCCCCGGACCGGGCCGCCCCCGACCTGGGCGTCGCTTCTCCCTCTGGCCGGGCTGCCCCGACTTGGGCGTCGCCTCTCCCTCCGGCCGGGCCGCCCCGACATGGGCGCCGAACCTCCCTCGGGCTGCGAGCGCCGCACCTCCCCGAGCTCAGCCGCTCCAACGGGAGCCTCGTTCCACCCTTGGGCTGGCCGCCCTCACGAGAGCGCCACAACCTCTCACGGGAGCACTGTTCCAGCCCTGAGCCGGACCACCCTCACGGGAGCGAGCTCAGGGCGAGTCCTGACGGGCTCTGCCTCCGGAGCCTTGAGGTCATCAGCTCCATTAGGCCTCAGCGCAGACGAGGCAGAGAAGGGGAATACGACAAAAAAGTCGCATTCCCCCGCAGGGAGAGACTGCAAACCCCGTTTCAACCCCCCCACCCCCCCAAAACACAAACTAAGAACCAAAAACTAGACTAACCAAAACAAAATAAACAACACAAAAAACACAAACAAACGGGACTGCCGATGAGCCGCTGCAGCCAGGGCTGCGCCGCCACTTTACAAACAAACAACAAAGAAGGAAGAGACAGACAGACAGACTGTTGGCGAGGCAGCCGTTGATGGCGCCACAAGGTAAGCTGCTTTCATTAAAAGGTCTGGGGTTTATGATACTCTGCAGTGTAACTGCTGAGCCTCACATCACAGGGAAGGCATAAGCTCCTTTTTGGTAATACCACATCTAGCTATTCATGTCATAGTCCTTTATGCAGACTAGAAATCTCCTTTCCGTTCCCCTGACTTTCAGTCTGAAGAAGGGTGTCGACTCGAAATGTCACTTATCGCTTCTCTCCAGAGATGCTGCCTGCCTGCCCTGCTGAATTACTCCACTTTTTGGTGTCTATCTTTGGTGTAACCCAGCATCTACAGTTCCTTCCTACACTGTTTATCTTGGAAATCATTGAATCTAACTTTTGCCTACACAATGCAGAGGAGAACACATTGTGAGAATGAGTGCTGTGTGCTAAACTGAAGAAAGTACACAGAAAGACATTTGGAACATATGGCAAGTTAGCATCATCAAAAAATATGTGACAGAGATGAAGGAAGTGAAAGAATTGAATAGAGTCCTTCAGCGTGTGAGTCGGTGGGGGCGCTGTGCGCCGGCTGCCCTGCCAGCAGCGTGTTAGTTTTTTCTACTTTTTTTGTTTTTTTAGTGTGTCTCAATGTGTGTTTTTAATGTTTCTCTGTGTGTCTTGTGTGGGGGGTGGTGTGGGGGGGGGGGTAAGGGGGAAACCGCTTCGGTCGCCTCCTCCACGGAGAGGCGACTTTTTCCATGTCGCCTCCCTCATGGCCTAACACAGAGGATCGGTGCGGCCCAGGGCTTCAGCAGTGGGCGCAGCGTGGACTCTTTCGTCGCGGAGTGAGTGAGCCCTCCCCAGGGGTCGCCGGAGGGGAGAGCTCCATTCGCTGGCCCGCGGCAGCCTGAAGCCGCGGTCTGCGGAGTTCCAGCTGGCGCGGCGTCCGGAGCCTGGGATCCCTCATTGGGGACCCCGGAGGAGAAGACCTCCAAACGTCGGCCTGCGGCCTGCACCATCTTGAAGCCGTGGTCTCCGGTAGGGAAGCACCGATTCAAGACTTACGTTGTCTGAACATCTGGCCGCCCGCAGCGACGACTGCGGAGGGTTGTGGTCCTGTCCACGGGGGAAAATGGAGGAGGACTGACCAAACTTTGTGCCTTCCACCACAGTGATGAATGCTGTGGTAGATGTGTGTGTTAAATTTTTATAGTGTATTGTGTGTTCTTTTTTTATTGTACCGCTGCTGGCAAATTCATTTCACTGCACTTTATAAATCAATCTGTCTTGGACTTGAACTTGGACTTGGACTTGAACTTCAGTGAAGTGGGAGTAACTGTAATCAAGGTATGTGTGGGAGACAAATGTGCAACCAAATCAGTGGCCTATCGCCAAAAGAGATGGCAGGGGAGGGAAGAGAAGAGTCAGAGATAAGCCAGGTGAAGGCTGATGTTTTCAAGAGAGAGTTAGATATAGCTCAGAGCTAACGGAATCAAAGGATATGGAGAGAAAGCAGGAACGGGGTACTGATTTTGGACAATCAGTTATGATCATATTGAATGGTGGTGCTGGCTCGAATGGCCGAATGGCCTATTCCTGCACCTATTTTCTATGTTTCTATGTAAGGCAAAAGATGGTAGATGGTATATAATGGTATATGGACACACTGATCTGTTTTGTAGTAAATGCCTACTATGTTCTGTTGTGCTGAAGCAAAGCAAGAATTTCATTGTCCTATCAGGGACACATGACAATAAACTCACTTGAACTTGAACTTGAACTTGAAAGACGGAAATTGAAAGCAAAGCTAAAGAAACTTTCCATCTGAGCTGAGGACAAGCAAAAGTGTAAACCCAGACACCCATTTAAGGTTCGGGACGTAAATGGAGTTCACCATTAGGACGAGGATCTGTGCAGGGTTGGGAATAAAAGAATGTTCCACAAACCCCAGGAAAAGAGTGGCATAGCTTGGACCCAAATGTGTTTCGTGAATTTTATTTTAAAGATACTGTGCAGAAACAGGCCCTACGGCCCATCGAGTCCGCGCCAACCGACAATCCCCGCACAGTAACACTATCCTACACACACTAGGGAAAATTTACACATACAGCAAGCCAATTAACCTACAAACCTGTATGTCTTTGGAGTGTAGGAGGAAACCAAAGATCTCGGAGAAAACCCACATGGTCACGGGGAGAACGTTCAAACTCCGTACTGACAGCACCCGTAGTCAGGATCAAACCCGTGTCTCCGGCGCTGCAAGCGCTGTAAGGCAGCAACTCTACTGCTGTGCCATCGTGCCATGGATAGTTGTGAATAGAATATTTTAGAAATAGAGTCAAAGGATAAATTGTTGAATGGCAGTTCACTAGGCAGAAGTAGCTGGTGCTAGGTAGCGATTGATGAGTCATTGTCCAGGGATGGGGCAGAAGGCCCTCAAGCCATGCCATTGAGCTGCACCAGTGTCAATACACCCGTGTCAAACAGGAAACTACTAGAACTGTAGGGGCCAGGACAATGGTCACTTCTGGGTGACCAATGGTTTCAAAAGATTCACAGGCATAGATTGAAAGATTGCAAGGGATGAAACAAAACATGTAATTCTAATGGTGCAATAGAAGGCTGAAGGCTCTGCATCTCTTGCAGAGATGTCTCATTTTAGGCCCTTGAGATGAAGCAAAAGCTGATTGTGGTTTGAATGACATGGATGGAAGGTCTTCAGAAGGCATGAGCTCAGGATGTTTGGGAAATTATGCTTGGATGTTTGGTTTTGGGTTTGTTTGTGAGAAGCAGATGGACTGTCAAAGAAGTGGCATTCAGCCTCCACTAGACAGAGGTAAACAGCAAAAAAGCATGTACTGGTATTAATGATGGGCAGAGCATTTAGGGGACGGAGAAAGAACAAGAATGTTGTGCCCATCAATTATGCCAGATGTGCATCCCTTACATTTTATCATTGCAGGATGATCAGCGTCATATCAATGGTTCAGCCACCACTGGAATGTGTTAATGTCTAGGCTAGTAACTTAGTTTAGTTTAGTTTAGTTTAGAGATACAGCGTGGAAACAGGCCCTTTGGCCTTCCGAATCCGCGCCCACCAGCGATACCCGCACATTAACACTCCCCTACACACACTAGGGCCGATTTTTACATTTAAACCAAGCCACTTAACCTACAAATCTGTACGTCTTTGGACTGCGGGACGAAACCGAAGATCTCGGAGAAAACCTATGCGGTCACAGGGAGCATGTACAAACGCCATACAGACAGCACCCATAGTCAGGATCGAACCCGGGTCTCTGCCTCCCTTTGAAACCTGTTTATTGACAATATTCAAATTCAGTGATGAGGACAGAGAAATTGTTCAGAGGAAGGTCATTAAAATGGGGGGGGGGGGGGGAGAAGGAAAACAAATGAGATAATTTATGCCATGTCCATTGTTCCCAATGAACTCATGTATGGAAAGCAGGAGGCCAGAGGGATCTTGAGATTTCAGATGGAGAAGGATCATCTGAGCATAAAGAAGGTTCTTGTCCAAGATCAGAATGAGTAGTGAAAATGCAGCACAAGATGAGATTAGAGGGACAGGTGGGGTCAGAGAAGGTGAATGCAAAGAAAAATTCAATTAACTATTTGTGATGTTGCAATCCCAGGCTCTTTAAAGCAAGGTAAAGATTTTTTTTGCTAAAGCTGAGTCCTTTATTGAAAACAGTTAACAATACAGAGTGTGTATTCAACTACGAACAGTTGCTTCTTAGAAAGTGATAATATATTTGAAGTCATGATACAAATAAACAGTTGCTCATTTCTCTTCAGCTCCATTCCTTCATCCGCACTGAATAAATATTCATGACAAATGATTGGGGAAAGAGAAGAAGGTGCTTTTGTTTTCATCACTGCAGGCTGATCAGTGGCATATCGGTGGGACCATAACTGTTGCAAGTCGTGAATGTCCAGGCTAATAATAACAGCCAGAATGTTTTTCTTAAAAGCAAAGCATGTTTAACGATTCAATCACTGATGTAACAAGGTAACAAAGGGTTGAAGGAGGGAATGCAGTAAATGCTCATCACGACTTACAAAGGATGTTTCACAGAAAACAGTGGGCTTTTATCAAGGAATTAAAGGGACACCATAAATACAGACACTCCTCAGATACGCTAAGATGAGAAGTTATTTTTCAGACTCTAGGGAAAAATCCAGGGATGGATATGAGGATCACTGCTCCTTTTATTGTTTGTGGATTTGGGTAAGATGGTTATAATTGCAAAATCTGCTAATTATTCAAAACTCAATGATGTTTTGAACACTTAGGTAGACAAAAATGCTGGGAGAAACTCAGCGGGTGAGGCAGCATCTATGGAGCGAAGGAAATAGGCGACGTTTTGGGTCAAAACCCTTCTTCAGACTGATGCGAGGGTGGGGGGGGTGGGGGCGGGAAGGAGAAAGGAAGAGGCGGAGACAGTGGGCTGAGGGAGAGCTGAGAAGGGGAGGAGAAGGCAGGGACTAACTGAAATTAGAGAAGTCCTTTAGAGGACACTTGTTCTCGGTGAAATAGGCAGGTGGTCACCAGGTGTAGTTTCATTCCAAACCTTTTCACTGTTCCAATATGTTGGGAAAATGAGGAGAGGTAATGCAAAATGTTTCGACCCAAAATGTCACCCGTTACTTCTCTCCAGAGATGCTGCCTGAGTTACTCTGATCTTACTGGGGCGTAATTACTGTTGTGTCTTTTTAAAAACAATGTAAATACAGTTCTGTTCTGTTCTGTTGTTTTTGTACAATCCTGCAGGCATTACCACTTTCATTTCACTGTAAATCTTGTATGTGTGTGTGACAAATAAAGTTGACTTGACTTATCTCCAGCATTTTGAGTCTGTCTTTAATGCAAATGAAGCTGAGCGATTTTAAACAAGGTTGCAAAACAGAAAAACCTGGGAGAGCGTGGGAGAGAACTTTTAAAAGTGTGACATCAGGGCACATGTGAGGTGCTGCTGGAGATCTCAGGCTTGTCCTGGCAGCTCGGTCCTGGTCTTCAAGGTGGTGATCTCAGGCTTCTCCCTGCAGTTCACCCTTGTCTCCAGAGAAGGCGCTGGCAGTCTCAGGTTTATCCTGGCAGTTTAACTTTGGGGTTGAAGTGATGGTGCTGGCGGTTTCTGGGTTATCCTAGCAGCTCAGTCTTTGTCTATGTGTGTGGACACAGTCCCTTGTTGTCCGTGGGAAGGAAGGGGCACTCAGTCTTAGCCTCATTACTGTGGTGGGCTTCTTCCCAGCAGCCCAGTTTTGAGTACACAGTGGCAGTGGTGGTTTCAGGTTTGTCCCAGTGGTTTGGTCTTCTTCAAAACTGCAACAGGGCAACACAGCTAGCAGAGGGGCTCTACCCCTCCCGCTCCCCCACTCCGTCCCTCCTCCCCCTCCCTCTTCCTTCTCCTCCTCCCGCTTTCCCCTCCCGCCTCACTCCCCCCCCTCGTCTCTGCTCCCTCCCCTTCTCCCCTATCCCCTTCCCCTCCTCCCCTATCCCCTTCCCCTTCCCCTTCCCCTTCCCTCCTCCCCCCACCCCCCATGGCTAACAAAGTTCAGATGGCCAAACTAATATCAGGTAATTGGTCCCAGCGGTTCCCAGGTGATGCTGGGGCTTGGCCTCTCCTGGCCTGTCAGCCAGTGATAGGGATCAGAGTGGCATCCGAGGAAGAGGCCACTGTAACAAAGGGAATGGAACAAGTTGAGTTTGTAATTAGGGAAGCACAAGAGATCAGTAGCTTCAGTAGTGAAGGAAACAATACTAAAGCAAGACATTTATGTTTTTAATTTATAAACAGCTGATTGAATTTGGGCTGGAATACCATTTTCACTTCTGTGCACTCCAGGGAGGATATCAGGACCTTGGAAAGGGCACATCTGAGAATGACTACAGGGATAATAGACTTGAAATACAAATTGCAGGATATGAGGTTCTTCCTTTTATCAATGAGAAGGTTAGAGGAGATGTGAGAACCTCATATGTTTTAATAGACTAAGAGAAATACATTTATTAATAGTTATTTCATGTAATTGTCAAAATAATCAGAGGTGACAGTGGGAATGTATTGTCTGAAAAATAAGTAGAAGCAAATTCTATCATTACGTTCAAAGAGGGAAATGAATGAATATTAGAAAGGTGATCATTATATGACTCGAAAAATTGCATTGGAAATAAAATCAAACACACTAATTCAGCACCTTTCAGAGGGCGGCACGGTGGCACAGGGGTAGTGTTGCTGCCTTACAGCGCTTACAGCACCAGACACCCGGGTTCGATCCTGACTACGGGTGCTGTCTGTACGGAGTTTGTACGTTCTCCGTGTGACCGCATGGGTTTTCTCCAAGAAGCACGGTTTTGCCCCACATGCCAACATTCCAAAGACATACAGGCTTGCAGGTTAATTTTCTTGGTATAAGTGTAAATTGTCCCTAGTAATAATAATAATAATAATAATAATAATAATAAAGAAAGAAATTAGAAAAACTAAAAGAAGATATGAGGTTGCTTTGGCAAGTAAGGTGAAAGTAAATCCAAAGGGTTTCTACAGCTATATTAATAGCAAAAGGATAACAAGGAATAAAATTGGCCCATTAGAGAGTCAGAGTGGACAGCTATCTGCAGAGCCAAAAGAGATGGGGGAGATATTGAACAATTTCTTTTCTTCGGTATTCACCAAGGAGAAGGATATGGAATTAGGTGAGGTAAGGGAAACAAGCAGAGTAGCAATGGAAACTATGAGATTCAAAGAGGAGGTGCGGACACTTTTGAAAAATATGAAAACGGATAAGTCTCCAGGTCCTGACAGGATATTCCCGAGGACATTGAGGGAAGTTAGTGTAGAAATAGCAGGGGCTATGACAGAAATATTTCAAATGTCATTAGAAACGGGAATAGTGCCGGAGGATTGGCGTACTGCGCATGTTGTTCCCTTGTTTAAAAAGGGTTCTAAGAGTAAACCTAGCAATTATAGACCTGTTAGTTTGACGTCAGTGGTGGGCAAATTAATGGAAAGAATACTTAAAGATAATATATATAAGCATCTGGATAAGCAGGGTCTGATTAGGAACAGTCAACATGGATTTGTGCCTGGAAGGTCATGTTTGACTAATCTTCTAGAATTTTTCGAAGAGGTTACTAGGGAAATTGATGAGGGTTAAGCAGTGGATGTTGTCTATATGGACTTCAGTAAGGCCTTTGACAAGGTTCCTCATGGAAGGTTGGTTAAGAAGATTAAATTCTTGGGTATTAATGGTGGAGTAGCAAGATGGATTCAACAGTGGCTGAATGGGAGATGCCAGAGAGTAATGGTGGATGGCTGTTTGTCCGGTTGGAGGCCGGTGACTAGTAGGGTGCCTCAGGGGTCTGTGTTGGGTCCACTGTTGTTTGTCATGTACATCAATGATCTGGATGATGGTGTGGAAAATTGGATTAGTAAGTATGCAGATGATACTAAGATAGGTGGTGTTGTGGATAATGAAGTAGATTTTCAAAGTCTACAGAGAGATTTAGGCCATTTGGAAGAGTGGGCTGAAAGATGGCAGATGGAGTTTAATGCTGATAAATGTGAGGTACTACATCTCGGCAGGACAAATCAAAATAGGACGTACATGGTAAACGGTAGAGAATTGAGGAATGCAGTTGAACAGAGGGATGTAGGAATAACTGTGCATAGTTCCCTGAAGGTGGAATCTCATGTAGATAGGGTGGTAAAGAAAGCTTTTGGGGTGCTGGCCTTTATAAGTCAGAGCATTGAATATAGAAGTTGGGATGTAATGTTAAAATTGTACAAGGCATTTGTGAGGCCAATTCTGGAGTATGGAGTACAATTTTGGTCGCCTAATTATAGGAAGGATGTCAACAAAATAGAGAGAGTACAGAGGAGATTTACTAGAATGTTGCCTGGGTTTCAGCAACTAAGTTACAGAGAAAGGTTGAACAAGTTAGGTCTTTATTCTTTGGAGCGCAGAAGGTTAAGAGGGGACTTGATAGAGGTCTTTAAAATTATGAGCGGGTTAGACAGAGTTGACGTGGATAAGCTTTTTCCATTGAGAGTAGGGAAGATTCAAACAAGGGGACATGACTTGAGAATTAAGGGACAGAAGTTTAGGGGTAACATTAGGGGGAAATTCTTTACTCAGAGAGTGGTAGCTGTGTGGAATGAGCTTCCAGTGGAAGTGGTGGAGGCTGGTTCGATTTTATCCTTTAAAAATAGATTGGATGGGTATATGGACGGGAAAGGAATGGAGGGTTATGGTCTGAGTGCAGGTAGATGGGACTAGGGGGTAGTATTTTTTTTTTAAAAAAATTTTAATGTTCGGCACGGACTTGAAGGGCCGAGATGGCCTGTTTCCGTGCTGTAATGGTTATATGGTTATATGGTTATAAACTTTATTTCGGACTCAAGGTCCAGACAAGGGACAACATTACATAAAAATACATTGCATATTAAAAACATCATAAAACACATATAAAATCTTAGTATATCACTTATAAAAGCATCTTAAATTATATATATTTTTTAAAAGCACAATACATGAATTAAAATCCAGAATAAAAAGAATGATCAATGTCCTACAACGAGACAACAATACCAGTGTCTCCACAACTGGGATTCGTAGCATGTAGTGCTAAACCTTATGTTTGACAAGGCCTCAATAATTACATTTTTAGAGTCATTTATCCTGCAGATGAATTTATACATATGATTTCTTAGGATAGTTTCTAATGTACTGACTCCTGATGTCCTGGTGTACTTCTAATGTACTGACCCTAGTGTGTGTAGGATAGAATAGATGTGCAGGGATCGCTTGTCGGTGCGGACTCAGTGGGCCGAAAGGTCCGTTTCCCGCGCTGTAAACTAAACAAAACCTTCACATCCTTTTCAGGTCATTCCAAACCCCTTTACAGTGATGGAAACATTTCTAAGTGTAATCTCCGTTATTATGTGACAACTACAATTAATTTCTGCATTGCAGACTCTCACAAAAAAACATAGAAACATGAAGTAGAGATAGGAGTGGGTCATTCAGCCCTTCAATACCGGTAACATTATTCAAAACAATCATGGCTGTTCCTCTCATAGAGTCATAGAAAGTCATAGTGTTACAGTGTGGAAACAGGCCCTTCGGCCAAACTTGCCCACACTGACCAACACTAGTCCCACCTGCCTACACTTGGTCCATATCACTCCAAACCTGTCCTATCCATGTACCTGTCTAACTGTTTCTTAAATGTTGGGACAGTCCCAGCCTCAACTACCTCCTCTGGCAGTTTGTTCCATGCACCCACCACCCGTTGTGTGAAAAAGTTACCACTCAGATTCCTATTAAATCTTTTCCCCTTCACCTTGACTATGTCCTCTGGTCCTCGATTCCCCTTCTCTGGGCAAGAGATTCTGTCCGATCTACCCAATCTATTCCTCTCATGATTTTGGACACCTCTATAAGATCACCCCTCATCCTCCTGTGCTCCAAGGAATGGAACACACCCAGCCGACTCAACCTCTCCCAATAGCTCAGTCTCTAATCCTGGCAACATCCTCTTAAATCTTCTCAAAACCCTTTCAAGCTATCTCTCAATACCATATCTTTGCTCTCTCCCCATGTCTAAAGCCTAAACTACAATCTGACATCAACCAGAAACTGTTTCAGAAAGGTTGACTGAAGGACAAATATTAATCAGTTCCTACGTTCTGCTGTTTCAAAACAGGGACGTGGGATCTTTTACATCCACCTGAGCGAACAGAGAGTGCCTCAAGTTACTGACTTACCCAAAGAGCAGAAATTCCAAAGAGCAGTACTTCCTCACCATCTTCCTTCGTGTTTGCATTCCAGTATCTGGGAATGGTGTTTGAATCTACGAGCATATGACTCAAAAGCAAAGATTCTGCCAATTAGGCCCCAGCTAATATGGTAGCAGTATGGGATTAATTCAATAGCTCTACCAAACAGCTGGCACAAGCAAGAAAAGCCCCATTGAGCTGTGTCATTCCAGGATTCCATGAAAAGCCTATCTAATTCATGCACCATGTCGATATATGTCATATCCACTGGGGAATTAACTTTCCAACGGCACACATGATGTTATAATTCCACTGATATTTATCAATGAGCCATGTTGAGTAAATGACCTGAAAGGTATTATTGAGCATTGTATGACTGTTTTAGATTATGCACATGATGGAACAAAGAAAGAAAACATTTCCATAAGGAAGTTCTGGGAACCTTGAGGGGACTTGTTATATTGCGTAGGGTCATTATAGAACATCTGTTAGCCTGAAAGTGTTGAAGAAAAATCGCAGACATCTGGCAAGTACCTTTAAGTTTATTGGTGCTGATCAGCCATCCAGTGTCGATGCATAAATTATTCAGAGTTATCTCTGAAAGGATTTATTTCTCCCTTTTCTTAAAGGCAAGGTGCTTGGAATTTCAACGTGCCCCAGTTTAAAGAGTTAAAGGATGCTGTCTGTGTGTAGTTTTCACATTCTCCCTGTGACCGTGGTGGTTTCCTCCTGGTGCTCCGGTTTCCTCCCACATCCCAAAGTTTTAGGGGTTTGTAGGTAATTGGCCTCTGTAATGGGAATGGATGTGAAAGTGGGGATAACAGAGCTGGTCAATGCTCAATAATACCTTTCAGGTCATTTACTCAACATGGCTCATTGATAAATATCAGTGGAATTATAACATCATGTGTGCAGTTGGAAAGTTAATTCAGGGTCGCATCTATTGCTTTAGTTATCTGCGGAATGTACATTGGACATTACCTGAGATGGGGAGGGACTGGGGAGTGGGGGAGGGGGGTGGCAGAGAGCAGCTGCACTTTACATTGAGCAGTGGGGCTAGGGATGTTATAATGGAACCTTTCATCAGACTGAGAGTCAGGGGAAAGGAAAACAAGAGATATATAGAGATATAGAACAAATGAATAAAAGATAGGCAGAAAAGGAACAATGATAAAGGAAATGGTCCATTGTTAGCTGTGGGCTAGGTGAAAACGAGTTACAGACAATGAAACACACCAGGATGACAGTGAAAGTAGGGGGATTGGGAGGAGGTATGACGCCAGCAACAAGTCAGCTGGGATGGTGGAATTAGGATGGCAAAGGGAGTTGTCAGGAAAAGTCCATGTGACCCAGGAAGGGAGATCAGAATGGTTCTATGTAGACTGCAAACAGGAGGGCGGGTGGAGAGGCGGGATCAAGAGAACATATCTAGATTGGGGATGGACGTACAAGATGACACCATGTTAAAAGTGAAGGGTGTTTGGAACAGCATCATGATGGTAATTAAACTCTGAAATTGTTTTGGAAGGAACTGCAGATATTGGTTTACACCAAAGATAGACACAAAATGCTAGAGTAACTCAGCAGGTCAGGCAGCATCTCTGGAGAAAAGAAATGGGTGATGGTTCGGGTCGAGACCTTTCTGCAGGCTTCAGACTTCTGAAAAAGAGGGGTCTCGATCCAAAATGTCACCCATTCCTTCTCTCCAGAGATGCTGCCTGTCCCGCTGAGTCACTTTAGCATTTTGTGTCAATCTTCTGAAAATGGTTCTTATGAGTACATTTTCTGAATACTTCATTCTTCCCATTTTATTTTTACGCATATAATACACCTAGGGAAAAAATGCCGAAACAAAATCTGCCATTTAGAATTATTTCAATCTCCATTTTATAAATACAAGTTGTGTTTCAAAATGTTACCTATATTATGTAAACTAATATACAAGCGGCACGGTGGCTCAGCGGTAGAGTTGTTGCCTTACAGCGCCAGAGCCCTGGGTCCCGGGTTCGATCCTGACTATGACTGCTTGTCTGTACGGAGTTTGTACATTCTCCCTGTGACTTGCGTGGGTTTTCTCCGAGATCTTCGGTTTCCTCCCACACTGCAAAGACGTTCAGGTTTGTAGGTTAATTGGCTTGGTATAAATGTGAATTATCCTTAGTGTGTGTAGATGTAGTAGTGTTAATGTGCTAGGATCGCCGGTCAGTGCAGACTCGGTGGGCCGAAGGTCCTGTTTCGGCACTGTATCTCTAAACTAAACTCAACTAGTATTACATAGTTTGTTTCGTGTTCATATCTTCTCTGCGTTTAGTTCAAATGTTATTTGTCTAATTGTTTAAACTCTCACAGACACTATAATTTTCCAGGTCTGTCAATGCAAAGCAGTCTTGCAGCATATGACATGACTGACTGGTATTTACTTCTGAATTAATATCAGCACAATTCAAACAGAATTCAGCTATTGGTGGTAGTGCAATTCACAGGTGTACAGCTTGCAAGACATTTTGAATCAAGACCAGATTTCTGTCAAACTAAGGTAACAAGAATTAGATTGCTATGATAAATTGCTGTCTCCAACATAAGAATAAAAAAATTCCGCATTACTTACAATATCAGAAACACATGGTATTGTCAAAATGCTGAACGTGGCTTTTTATATATTATAATTTCTAATTGTCTGAATTAATCATAAGTGACAAAAGCAGTTTCACAAAATACATACAATGGAATGTGTTCTTTAAGGCACATAATGCTGCTTATTTGTCCAGCGAAATGCATTAGGCTGAAAAAATTCCCATTTGACCCCAAAACTGCAGCCCACTGATGCAAGGTTTCCACCCAAAATGCCAACCATTTTCAAACCATAGATGATACTTGGCTTGCTGAGTGGCTGCTGAAGATTCCAGCATCTGCTGTCTCTTATGTCTTCAACCCGATGATGTTTTCCATTACTTCTCTCCCACCCCCCGAATGATCCAGCCTCCTCCCTAGATGGTTTTTGTCACATGTAGGGAGATGCAGTGAAAAGCTCTGTTTTGCATGCTATGCAGGTCAAAACATCCATACACGAGTACAATCAAATCTCTAGATGAGTACTGTGTAGGGAGGAACTGCAGATGCTGGTTTACACTGAAGATGGACACAAAATGCTGGAGTAACTCAGCGGGACAGGCAGCATCTCTGGAGAGGAATAGGTGACATTTTGGGTCGAGACTGAAGAAGGGTCTCGAACCGAAACGTCACCCATTCCTTCTCTCCAGAGATGCTGCCTGTCTAGCTGAGTTACTGCAGCATTTTGTGTCTATCATCACATGAATGCTACAACCTAAAATACATACCGACTCCTCTACTTCCTCAGAAAACCAAGGAAATTCGGCATGTCTCAACGGATCTTTCCCAATTTCTATAAAAAGGCATATTATTAAAAAATCTTACTATAAAAAGCATTCTATCAGAATGCATCACAGCTTGATTTGGCAACTGCTCTACCCAAGACTGGAAGAAATTACAGAGTTGTGGACAGCACAAAACATCATACAAACTCCCTCACCCCATCGTCACTATCTACACTTCAATCTGCTTTGCGAAAGCAAACAACATAATCAAGGTCCACAACCCTCCCCCTCCCCCCGTCATTTCTTCTTCTCAGTCACCCATTCCTTCTTTCCAGAGATGCTGCCTCACCCGCTGAGTTACTCCAGCATTTTGTGTCTACCTTCAATTTAAACCAGCATCTGCAGTTCTTTCCTACACATGTGGCGTACATGTGTTTGGTCCAGGACAAATTGTTGGTGATGTTTACTCGCAGGAACTTGAAGCTCTTGACCATCCCCTCTTCAATGCCAATGATACACACTGGGGCATGTCCTCCACTCTGCTTCCTGACGTCAATGACTAACTCCTTCATTTTGCTGATATTGAGAGAGAGATTGTAGTCTTGATACCATGTCATTAATCTCTCTATCTCCCTCTTGCACTCCATCCCATTATTGTTCAACAGAATAGAATACCATTTATTGTCATACAAACAGACATGGTTCGTACGAAATTTCGTTCCTGCAGTCATAACATAAAAAAATAAAAATAAAAACCAAGACACACAATTAACACAATTTACATAAACATCCATCGCAGTGAATCTCCAAACACCTCCTCGCTGTGATGGAAGGCAAAAGTCTTGTCTCTCTAGTCTCTTCCCTGTTCTTTATTCTTCTCCCGAGGCGACCGGGGCTCCCAATGTTAAAGCCCCCGGCGGGCGATGGTAAGTCCCGCGGCCGTTAAAGCCGCGCCGGGCGATGTAAGGCCCTGCTCCGGGTCATTTTGACCCCGCGATTCGGGCGGGAGAAGTTGCCGTTGCGGGAGCTCTGAAAAGCGGTCTCCCACCAGGGACCTGCGAGCTCCCGATGTTACCATTCACCGGGCCTGCAGCCGGAGCCTCCGAAACTCCGAAGTCGGGTCACAGCCGCGCGCCACCACAGCTCTCCACACTCCGAAGTCGGGTCGCAGCCGCGCCCCAACACACCTCTCCACGCTCCGAAGTCGGCCAGCTCCACGATGGTGAGTCCGCAGTCTCCACGACTGGAGCCCTCAGGTCGGTTCTGGTTGGATGCCGCCGGCTCCACGATGTTAGGCCCAATGACAACGGAGACCCGACAGGGAAAAGGTCAGGTCCCCATACAGGGAAGAGATTAAAAGGTTTAAAAATTTCCCCCACCCTCCCACATATACACATCTAAAAAATAAAACCAAAAACATGCAACTAGCGGGACAAAAAGAAAGAAAAGACGGACGGACTGCAGTCGAGCCGCTGCCACAAGGCACCTATTGTCATGATATTGATTCTCAATGCCTTGGCAAATATATGCAGTCAGCTACTTACTTCTCAATGTAATGTCTCTTGTAGAAATGCTTGGGCAACCATTGACCAGTTACGGTCAGGAAATGGATAACAATTAAGTCACCTTATTGAAGTGTCATGCTCCATTTCCTGAAGTTCCTTTCCTGAAGTTCCTTTCCTGAAGTTCCTTTCCTTTTTTCTATCTACAAAGCACAAAATAATGTAATATGCATAATTCATAATCATGGTTTCAATGTTTATGTCCAGCTGACAAATATACATGATGAAAGCAAAGTGCCATCTGTATAGCAGCACATGCAGCAAGTACCAAGATGCTAATGGACTGTTACCTCTCACTGACTGCCACTGCGCCAATGTTTGATCCAAGAGCAACCTTTCTTTGAGGGCCATGATCTTTTTCATCAGTTTGACGTGCAATATTTCCAACACTTTGCTAAAACCTGCATCGATTAGATCAACTCTCCCTGTTACCTTCTCAAAAAACCCTCTCAAAAAATGAAGTAAACTTTGTTAGAAGTAACCAATATTTGCTAGCTAAGAGAAAATGGATTTATTTCAATGAAATGAAATGCAATTGAATTCCATATTGTCACATGTGACAAGGCAGTGAAATTCTTTGCTTGCATACCCAAGGAATACAAACAGCAGCCACCTATGGCACTGACAAAGTTACAAAGTACACCCTCTTCTCCTTTGTTCTCTCCCCTTGTCCCCCCTCCCCACAGAGGTTCCCCGTTGTCCATTGTTCTTCTCCCCTCCGCTCACGGCAGTCCCCCCACAGTCTCATCGACCGCCGACCGAGGGTTGACCCACGAGGCTTCGCCGCCACCGTGAGGCTTCACCGCCGCCGAGGCTCCATCGCCGCGAGGCCGTACCCCCGCCGCCACCGAGGCTCCACCGCCACGGCTGCGATTGAGGATTGTGATTGAGGATGACCAAACGGAGTGATGTGAAGAGCTGTGAAGGGTTATAGATTTTAATGCTAGGATTCATGTATAAAAGGCCTTATGAATTGTACATGGGGAAGTGGGAACCCACTGGTATAAATTAAAGACTATACAAGGTTTTATCAACAGGCTAGTGCTGGGTGTTGGTGTAAAATCCTCCACCTCACCTTCCTTTAACAAATCAATGATGATTTCCCTTTATTAATCTGCGCCTCAGGGTTACACAGAGTTCACTGCTTCCAGTTTTTGTCAGCATGGTACAGGATGGATGCCATTAAGCCAGAAAAAGGGCAGAGAAGATTTACGAGGATGTGGCCAGGACTCAAGGACCTCATCCATAGGGAGAGATTGGCAGGCCTGGAATTAATTCCTTGGATCTTATAGAGGTAGATATAATGATGAGAAGAATAGATAGAGTGGATGCCCAAAGTCTTTTTCCCAAGATTGGGGAATCAAGCCTTAAAGGGCCTGTCCCACTATGGCGACCATATTTGCGAGTTTAGGAGAGTTTGCGCTTGCCACAAGCTCGCAGCATGGTCGACACATGGTCGTAGGTGGTCACTGGTAAGTCTCCTTCATGGTCGAGAGGAGTTCCCACATAGTGGTCATATTCGCGGCCTCAGTTTGGTCGAGGAAAATTTTCAACAAGTTGAAAATCTTTCTGCGAGTAAACATTGGTCGGCATGGAGAAAATCACTACTTTTGAACTCGTGGCGCAGTTTTAGTGGGGTCGCCATGTCATTGTAGGTAGTCTAGATAGCCGTAGGTAATCTCCTTTGCTGACCGGGCATTTTAATTGGCTCATTGGGGGGAAAAAACGTAAAACGAGTTTTCAGAACCAAGGAAAACCGACCAGTAATGTTAAATGCCCGCTAAACTTCACAGCTGTGTATCTCTGGCTTATTAAAAGTTGTCTGGCTTCTTAAAAGTGTCTCCACTCCTTCACCCACCTTCTCTCCCCTTCTCTCCCCTTCTCCCCTCCCCCTGCTCTTTTAAAGGACTTACCGTACACTGTGCCAGCCGTCTTTAACCTTCCTGTTCATCGCGGGTATCACCTTGGCTTTGCACCGTGTGAATTTCAGACAGTGCTCTCCCGCTTTCCCTGGCCCACGCCTTTGCGATGTGTTAGGGTGTGTGTGTGTGTGTGTGTGTTCAGCGCTGACGGTCGATCTAGCTCGCGGTTTTTCAGGTGAGTGCCCCCGAGCTTGAAGGTCGCAGACAGTTTGCTGAAAAGTTGCGTTAGTGGGACAGGCCCTTTTTAGGGACATACATTTTAAGGTGAGAAGGGAAATATTTCATAGGAAACTGAAGGGCAACTTTTTCACACAGAGAAAAAGTTGTTCACACACTGAAAAGGAACCAGCTACTAGAAGAGGTTGCTGAGACAAGTACAATAATAACATTTAAAAGTCATTTAGACAGGCACATGGATAGAAAAGGTTTTGAGGGATATGGGCCAAGTGTGGGCAAATGGGACTACCTTAGACAGGCATCTTGTTCAACAGGGACAAGTTAGGCCGAAGGGCCTGTTTCCATTCTGTGTGACTTTATGACTCAATGAACTGGTATTAGACTGACTGAAATATATTATTCAGTCTATCCATAGGTCAGTTTTTAACCAATGTTAGCAGCCATAGAGTCCTCCACAACCACACTTGTAGCTGAGGAAGATTGGAAATTGATGGGCAAACCTTAGAGGTTCTTTCTCTAGTTTCATGTCATAGCTTTAGATATATTTTACCCAAGCCTCACAATGGGCACTCTTTCAAATCTACTAAACTATTTCATGTTTCCTGCCTGTAAACTTATCATATACAATATTTCATGCAAGGGGGGTGGGGCAGATGGGAACAGCGGGCGGAAGGAAGGGGTGAGTTGTACAAGGAAGGCCATCCAGTGGGAGGAGCGTATGGGTAGTAGATGGAGTAGGTGGGGGAAGCGAGACAAAAAACAGGATGATAGGGTGCTGGAAAGAAGGGGATGTGTACTGTAAGAGGACCAATGTAGATAGAATGAGAAAAATAAGGTACATCAAACTATAGATTTCAATCTTCATGCCGCTGGGTTGTAGAGACCCCATGTCCTCACAGTTGTCAAGATTACATTTCATCTGCCAATCTTCCACACGATTTCTCATTTAATTTTTATCTGCTGCAGTCTTAGACAACACTCCTTGTTATCCACAATACCACCAATATTTATATGATTCACAAACTAATAACTAATCATGCCTCATACTTTCATAGATAGACACAGAATGCTGAAGTAACTCAGTGGACAGGCAGCATCTCTGGAGAGAAGGAAGGGGTTACAGGGAGAGTGAGACTCTCAGTCTGAAGAAGGTCTCGACCCGAAACATCACCCATTCCTTCTCTCCAGAGATGCTGCCTGTCCCGCTGAATTACTCCAGCATTTTGTGTCCATCTTCGGTGTAAACCAACATATAACCATATAACCATAACAGCACAGAAACAGGCCATCTCGGCCCTTCAAGTCCGTGCCGAACATTTTTAATTTTTTTATTTTATTTTTTTTAATTAAAAATAAATACTTCCGCCTAGTCCCATCTACCTGCACTCAGACCATAACCCTCCATTCCTTTCCCGTCCATATACCCATCCAATCTATTTTTAAAGGATAACATCGAACCTGCCTCCACCACTTCCACTGGAAGCTCATTCCACACAGCTACCACTCTCTGAGTAAAGAAGTTCCCCCTAATGTTCCCCCTAAACTTCTGTCCCTTAATTCTCAAATCATGTCCCCTTGTTTGAATCTTCCCTACTCTCAATGGGAAAAGCTTATCCACGTCCACTCGGTCTAACCCGCTCATAATTTTAAAGACCTCTATCAAGTCCCCTCTTAACCTTCTGCGCTCCAAAGAATAAAGACCTAACTTGTTCAACCTTTCTCTGTAACTTAGTTGCTGAAACCCAGGCAACATTCTAGTAAATCTCCTCTGTACTCTCTCTATTTTGTTGACATCCTTCCTATAATTAGACGACCAAAATTGTACTCCATACTCCAGAATTGGCCTCACCAATGCCTTGTACAATTTTAACATTACATCCCAACTTCTATATTCAATGCTCTGATTTATAAAGGCCAGCACACCAAAAGCTTTCTTTACCACCCTATCTACATGAGATTCCACCTTCAGGGAACTATGCACAGTTATTCCTAGATCCCTCTGTTCAACTGCATTCCTCAATTCGCTACCATTTACCATGTACGTCCTATTTTGATTTGTCCTGCCGAGATGTAGCACCTCACATTTGTCAGCATTAAACTCCATATGCCATCTTTCAGCCCACTCTTCCAAATGGCCTAAATCTCTCTGTAGACTTTGAGAATCTACTTCATTATCCACAACACCACCTATCTTAGTATCATCTGCATACTTACTAATCCAATTTTCCACACCATCATCCAGATCATTGATGTACATGACAAACAACAGTGGACCCAACACAGACCCCTGAGGCACCCCACTAGTCACCGGCCTCCAACCTGACAAACAGCCATCCACCATTACTCTCTGGCATCTCCCATTTAGCCACTGTTGAATCCATCTTGCTACTCCACCATTAATACCCAACAATTGAATCTTCTTAACCAACCTTCCATGAGGAACCTTGTCAAAGGCCTTACTGAAGTCCATATAGACAACATCCACTGCTTTACCCTCATCAATTTCCCTAGTAACCTCTTCGAAAAATTCAAGAAGATTAGTCAAGCATGACCTTCCAGGCACAAATCCATGTTGACTGTTCCTAATCAGACCCTGCTTATCCAGATGCTTATATATATTATCTTTAAGTATCCTTTCCATTAATTTGCCCACCACTGACGTCAAACTAACAGGTCTATAATTGCTAGGTTTACTCTTCGAACCCTTTTTAAACAACGGAACAACATGCGCAGTACGCCAATCCTCCGGCACTATTCCCGTTTCTAATGACATTTGAAATATTTCTGTCATAGCCCCTGCTATTTCTACACTAACTTCCCTCAATGTCCTAGGGAATATCCTGTCAGGACCTGGAGACTTATCCGTTTTCATATTTTTCAAAAGTGTCCGCACCTCCTCTTCTTTGAATCTCACAGTTTCCATTGCTACTCTGCTCGTTTCCCTTACCTCACATAATTCCATATCCTTCTCCTTCGTGAATACCGAAGAAAAGAAATTGTTCAATATCTCCCCCATCTCTTTTGGCTCTGCAGATAGCTGTCCACTCTGACTCTCTAATGGACCAATTTTATTCCTTGTTATCCTTTTGCTATTAATATAGCTGTAGAAACCCTTTGGATTTACTTTCACCTTACTTGCCAAAGCAATCTCATATCTTCTTTTAGCTTTTCTAATATCTTTCTTAATATTCTTTTTACATTCTTTATACTCCTCAAGTACCTCATTTACTCCATGCTGCCTATAATTATTGTAGATCTCTCTCTTTTTCCGAACCAAGTGTCCAATTTCCCTTGAAAACCATGGCTCTTTCCATTTTTTACTATTTCCTTTCAACCGAAGAAGGGACATAAAGATTCTGTACTCTTAAAATTTCACCCTTAAATGTCCTCCATTTTTCTTCTACATCCTTCCCATAAAACAACATGTCCCAATTCACTCCTGCAACATCTGCAAATCCTTCCTACACACCTCCTCCATTCATATCCTAGTCACTAATATATATCACAAACAATAAGTGTCTTTGCACTGATCCCCATGGTACATGGTCTCAGGCTTCCGATTGGAAAAGTATCTGTCCACCATGATCCGCTGCCTCCTATCACCGAGCTAGTTTTCTATCCAATTAGGCTTATATTCACTGGAGTTTAGGATGAGGGGGGATCTTATAGAAACATATAAAATTATAAAGGAACTGGACAAGCTAGATGCAGGTAAAATGTTCCCAATGTTGGGCGAGTCCAGAACCAGGGGCCACAGTCTTAGAATAAAGACTGTGGCCATTTAAGAGTTGTGAATTTGTGGAATTCCCTGCCACAGAGGGCAGTGGAGGCCAAAATCACTGAATGGATTTAAGAGGGAGTTAGATAGAGCTCTAGGGGCTAGTGGAATCAAGGGATATGGGGAGAAGGCAGGCACGGGTTATTGATTGGGGACGATCAGCCATGATCACAATGAATGGCGGTGCTGGCTCGAAGGGCCGAATGGCCTCCTCCTGCACCTATTTTCTATGTTTCTATGTTTCTATTAGCCAGCTCACTCACATTAAACGAGCTCTTTCAGTTCAGAGACAAATCCTCATTGTTCTTTTGTTATCGGCGTTGTTGTATTTATGTTTGAGTATTAATGAAAGAGTTTTGGGGTTTTCTTGATTTTTTTTACACTTTTTTCTTACTTTCCTTTATATTTCTGTATCCTCAATACCTTTTACACTATTTGCATCCCGACTAGATTATTTGACCTCCCCTCTAATCTGCACTATATGGGTTGAACACCAATTTTCCGGCACCCTTGGTTCCAGAGCGTTTCTGGATTATCCATGTTTCTGGACTGACAAAGGTCATGTGATAATGAAGTGATAATACACCCCTGGCCCACTAGTGACATTCCACCTGTGTCCTTGAAGTCCCTGAAACTAAAATAAAACAAATATCAAATGTAAACTGGATGTGAATGAAATGACCTGCCATCCCATACGCACCTCCCACAGTCTCCCCGACTGTGTAGATCCCCGGATTCTGACCCCATTCCCAAAGTGCAACTGTAAAGTGCACCAGCGAGTCCTTCTTTACAACTTTTGCTGCCGCTCACGTTGTCGACCCTGAAGACAGCCGTTACGTTGGGTCACTGCCAACACCTCTCCCACACCCCCCTCCCTCCCCTTCACCCTTCTCTCCCTCATTTGTATCCCCATCTTCCTCCTCCCCCTACTCCTCACCCCCCCCTCTTCTTGCCCCTCCCCCAACCCTCCTCTTCCCTCATCCTCCCACCACCACTGCCGCCTCCTACTTCTCCCCCAGAGTTACTGACATGCTCCACCTTGGAAGCGACAACAGGTGAGAGGGGAGGGAGCCCCACGGTGACCGCGTGCGTTCTGTTGGTGGAGGCACACCGAAGAAAGTGCTGTCGGCTGGGCCACAACAACAGCCGTGTAAACTGGTGAAGAAGGGCTCGCTGGTGCAGACCAGAGCCAATGTTGCCTAGTTTTAAAATGGAGCAATCAAACTGCTGGAGTAACCGAGGAAGGGTCCCAATGTCAACAATCCATGTTCTCCAGAGATTCTGACCGGCTGAATTACTCCAGCACTTTGTGTCTTTTCAGTGCGTGAAGAAGGGCTCACTGGTGGTGGTGCGAGTGGTGTCAGAAACCGTGGCTCTAATCGGCCGGGGAGACAGTGTGAGCTGGGGATCGGTCGGCAGGTTCGTCCGCGATATCCGACATCTGTTATAAGGGGGTCGTTAAAACGAGGGTTCACTGTATTGTCTTTATGAAACAGTTAAGAGAGAAGACTGAGAGCACAGTTGAGTGTTTCACAATGGAGGAACATGACCGGGAAGAGTGCTCGCCACTCACAATGCCCCCAGTGGCAGCTCAGGGAATTTCAACTGAGCTCTTGTAATTTTGTCCAGATTATAGGGCTGGACAGACATCAGTTGTTCGAAAATCTGTGTTTAACCTGCAGTTCCCCTCACAGTTGTGCCTGTGATTAGCTCGATAACCTCCTTTTGATTCTATTTACTCCATCAACTGTGTGTTTAGCCATTTCAGTTCTCTCTGTTCGTGCATAAGGCATCATTTATCCTTTCTCCCCACCGATATAGTTGCATTGTCACCCTCCTCTCCTCCCTTATTCATTTCCATTTCAACCTTGCCTGATTACCTGACAAACAGAATTATTGAGCTGTCTTCCACATCTTCTTTAATTCACATTACAGTAATAATTATAACTATTGAAGAAGGGTCCCTCCACAGATGCTGCCTGAACAACTGAGGCACTCCGACACTTTGTGTTTTACTCAGCATTGCAGCATCTGCAGCTTCTTGTGTCTCTATATTTATGAATTCTTATTTCCATTTGCCCTCAGCTCACCAGCCCGATATCCTTATTAAGCACTGAAATATATACCATTACTCTGTCAAAAGGCTTTGTGGCTTTTCTTTCCTCAGCTTTCCAAACTCAGCTGACAAATTCCCTACCTTATAAAATTGCCAAACTCCAGTTTAGTTTAGTTGAATTTAGTTCAGTTTAGTTTATTGTCACGTACCAATATGTGACAGGCAGCATCTCTGGAGAGAAGGAATGGGTGATGTTTAGGCTACCAAAATTCTGTAGCCTCCTTTTGCTCTGGTATTTTATGTAATTCACATGGTTAATCGATAATGTTTTATTACTAATGTTTAATAGTAAGATTAAACGAGAACTTACCAAGTTTGAAGTTTGATCTTTATTTTATGAGGAGTTGCGTTGGTGATTACGTGAAGACCCGTCAGGGCGCATGCACGTCAATCTTCAAAGCAGCGGTATGAAATCACAGATAACACAATATTTGAAGTAACATATTAAGATGAGCAACATGAGAACTACCATATGACCTTTTTTATGAGAGAGGGTTGGGCGTGGCGGGCACGTAATCACCAACGTAATTCCTCATAAAATAAAGATCAAACTTCAAACTTGGTAAGTTCTCGTTTAATCTTACTATTTTACTTCGGAGTCACGTTTGTGACTACGTGAAGGGTTCAAAGCTCTGTGATTTTATGCTGCAGATCCAAATCCCGGCTTCTCACTGCATTGATTGACTTTCAATGAGAAACAATCAATAATGCGTTAAACATGAAATGTGAATATCATGCAGTAACAATTGATTTGAATTATCAAAACAACCAGTAACCCCTCTATCCAAGGGGAAACTAAACAGGACTTAATCCTGAATTTGCAAACAGCCTCTCTCCGATCGGCGATCGGCCGATGGTAAAAAAAATTTTTTTAATTCATTTGACCACCCGGCACCTATAAAAAATATGGCCGCTGTGAACACACTAGCCGACGACGTTGCTGCTGCACTAGTGGAAAAAGGATATATACACTTCAGTGTTAATACCTGCCTTAATCAACATTTGTTTTAAACCACCTTGAGATAGTCTGCACTAACACTCTCCTGTGTGGCTTCATGTAACTGATAAACAATGCTGATTCCACATTTCTTAAGGTCTTTATAGCTTCAATATAATGAAAATAAATGTGCCATTAACATAAACATGGATCAGTAGGTTATGCTGAAACACAATATTAACAAACCTGTGACACCTGGCCTGCTCTGCTTAAACAGGATGCAATTATATAACATAACATTCTCTTCAGCAACTTCCATCCTGCCTAGCAGAAGTTTTTGCAAATCTGCACTTGCTATGCTGAACCAATGCCAAGAGCATAACCACTTTCATGAATAGTTTGGCAAATTCAGAGACATGACAGGAACCTACTGTCGAAGCATCTTGAGGAACACACTTACATCCCAGATCGCCATATACCTGGGTTAAGGAGGTTTTGAGTTGAAATTCCTTTCATCAATCCAGCTATGATATGATGAAACTCCATAGGATCTTTCCTGACCCCATCAAAACCATACGATGACAAAGCACTTAAAGCTGTATTAATGGTGCTATAACGGAGCCCCTCATCATTGTAGAGTGTCAACAGGAATTCTAAAACATCCACAATACCTGCAGTACTATAGTCAATATTATTTTGTACACAATATTGCTCCCATTTTATACATAGTAATATACTCCTTTCCAGGCTACAGTGAGCATGTCCACCGTTCACCCAGCCAGTCCTTGCTCCAGGTATGGCCTTCTTAAAACCTGCAAATTAACAAGTCAATACAATCACATAACAGATGACTTTCCCGTGTTAGCGGATGCTCCAGTCAATTCCTACGCTTGGGAATCACCAAAAAGAGGTTGGATCCCTAACTGTAATATCAAAGGGAACCATGCTTGATTCGGCCAATTAGGTATTACAAGCACCCCCAAAGCGTCATCCTGCTTGATTTCTTGCAGACTCCGACCTATTAGGCAAAATGGTTGGAAAATATATAAAACATACCACCCCAATGTAACGTCAAAGTATCAAATACAACTGACACCTGGTCTGGTTCCCATGAAACCTATTTAGGCTGCTGATGGTTGAACCTTGATGCAAAACAAATCGATATCTGGCATTCATATATAAGTACTATATTATTGAACACCTCCTGGTTCAATATCCAATCTATGTTGTCATGGAACTTTCGTGACTTGACGTCTGCTACTATGTAGAATCTACCTGGTAGATAAATAACTGAAATATCTTTTTCAATGCACCAGGCCCAAATTTGATTGGCCAATCTGTCACAAAATACCGACTTGATTCCACCGATGTGATTAATGTATATGCCACTTGCATAGTATTGTCAATCTGAAACTGAACATGCAGATTACATTTGTTAGAGCAATAAGCCTCTTAATAGTTAATTGCCCATGTCTGCAGAAGCGATGCCTCTTGCTCAGTCCATCTGCCTCCACAGCTGAAACTCGTATCCGTGACACCCCACCCGAGTGCACTGACATTCATCTGCAAAATCATGGAAGGCTGGTCAAGCATTACCTTGCTATAACTTCTGGACACATGGTGAATCCACCATTGCAAATCAGAAATAGCCTTTACTGATAACTGCATAGGTCTATTATAATGACCCGAATGTATCCTTAATGCCTCCATTAGCTTGATACACCTGTCAATTAGCTCTACCCTTTTTTCCCCTGGGCAGAGTCACTTAATTGGATCAATTGTGACCCAAATAGTCAGGTGTTAATTTGGATTCCTCTGGATGAATAATGCCCAATCTTTGAAAATTGGATTTAACAACTATCACCTTCAGCTGTTCTCTTGGATAGCCCTGTAATGAAGATATCATCGAGATAAGCCATGAGCACCTGACCCTGGCCTCTCAGCATGCCTATTATAGGTTTTAACAATTTTGTTGCCATAGTTGATCCATCCAGGTGAATTTCAAATATCCTTATCTTGACCCAGTTGCTTGGCAGTGACAATTCCATCTTACAATGTCTATACTATATCCCCCATCCTTTTTTGGCCCGGGAAAATATTAGACACAAATTGATGGGGTTGGTGAACCAACTTTTATCACATAAGCTTGCAAGCGCAGTCTGAACATCCATCTGTTCTGTTAATGAAAACTGAATAGTTCTCCCAAGAACATGCTGAATGTGCAAATCACAATTTGGATTGAAATCCATTCGAAACCTTTGAATAACACTCTGTATAAACAGAGCTATGGTAATTTGCTTCCATTCATCCCAGAAACAGATGTAATGTACCACAGATTTAAGTTGTGTCACATTTGATATGTGCACCTGAGAACCAGGCCCACCTACCTTCTTGGTACCTGGTGGATGTTTGACCATGTTCCCGCTTCATTTGTAGGGGTACTTTCTTTTTTGGAAACTTGCCGACTGCCGGTGGCTTGATCAAGCCCACCTTCTTTGCCTCGTCACCCATGTCCTTGACACTCTTGGCGAGGTCCTCTCCGAAGAGTAGGTTTGCCGGCTGTATGTTGCTAGGCTGGAAAAATACTGCAATCTTGAAATTAATGGTGGGCCGAATGGCACTTTCCCTGAGACAATTTATCTCAAAAATGGGTGCTACAAAGCAACCCTAGTACCTCTTGATGCGTCTCCGACACATGCCCTCCATCCACCGTTCTCGCGAACGCCGTGATTCCTGAGCCAAGTAATTTCAGGATTCTCTGCAGCTTCATCTCCTGGGCACTGCACGCCCATGCCCGTCTGGCTCCATATCACCCGGTTCACTGCTGGCACCTTCAGCAACTCGCAGTTACCACGTCTCTTGGTGATTCCAGACTCTGACTGGACAGCAAATCGTACTGCCAAAGATAGGAACTCTGACAACGGCCGTCTTCGCTTTCCCAGTGGCACTCCATACTCTGACGGAACAGCGAATCGTGCTGCCAGAGAATGGACCTCTGACAACGGCCGTTCTTCGCTAGTTCCAAGTCTCCGTCAGAGTTAGGGTCAGAACTTAGCTGACCCTCTGCACTCACCTCATGCATGAGGGTGCTTTAGGCAGCCCTCTACCAGGTGCTGCCGGTGTGGCCTTTCTGCAGCCTACCGCCCACACAACTCCTCCCCGGAGTGTGCGTTTCTGGAGCAACCTCTGGATGAGGTGCTCCATTTGGGAGAACCGTTTTAAAACGTCTCCAGCCCCGTACAGGCTCGTTGTGGCCCGACTCCATTGAGTCCGAGGGCCTCCCAGACTTCCCCGTGCCTTACACCCGACAGGCATTGGCTTTGGTGCTTTTTAGCACTCAGTCTAAAGTCGCCCCGCTCCCGGTCGGCGACTGTGCAGGGGTACGAGGCAGCCGCTCACAGACCGCATTCCCGCGGCTCTCCTATGCTTTACCTGCGGCTGCCCTCCCCCAGCTCGTCTTCATCATGGTGCTGCCTGTAATAAAAAACACAGAGCACCACAAAAATAACTTTCCCTCCAGCTAAGTTTCCCACTTAGCTGGAGCTTTAAAACTATAAAAGTACTGTAAAAGTACTTACTACAGGAGGAGCTCTGTCCTCCCCTGCTCGTCTTCACCATGGTGCTGCCTGTGACAAAACACAAAGCACAGCACCACAGTAAAGGAAACTGTTTTACTCCAGCTAAGTTTCTCACTTAGCTGGAGCTTTAAAACGCTTTAAAATATTCTAAAAGTACTTACCACGGGAGGAGCTCTGTCCTCCCGCTGTCCGTGCGCCAATGCGACCGACGTAATGACGCGCATGCGCCCTGACGGGTCTTCACGTAGTCACAAACGTGACTCCGAAGTAAAATGTGTCATTCCTAACTGTCACTGTATGTCGTGTCACTTGCGGGTGGAGCACCAAGGCAAATTCCTTGTATTTGAATACATCGCCAATAAACTTATTCATTCATTCTGTGGTACAGTGAAAAGTTTTGTTGTGTGGTAACCAGTCAGCGGAAAGACAATACATGATTACAATCGAGTAATTTACAGTGCATAGATACTTGATAAGGGAATAACATTCAATGCAAGGTAAAGCCAGTAAACAACTGACCCTTTTGAAACAATAGTCAAGCCCTATTGAGGTTTATTTTTATATTTCTCTGTCAGAAGGTCATCAAGATGTAAGCACACCACTTTGCTGTTAGCCTGTAATGAGGTGCACATCCTTGTTCTGATGTTTCTGGTGCCTTCCTGTGAATTCTTAGTTATATCTTGTCTACATTTCCAGACTAGGTCACTCACCACCCACAAATACATCACACCCACCCCCTTGCCAAGTTGGTTTAAATATTCCCCAGGTACATTAATAAAGTTCCATATGTCAATATTCATTATTTGCAAATTGTACAGTGTTTTTTGATAACCTCCCCCATCCCTCCTCAGAGTATTGCACGGTTACAGTAGTCTATAGCCTCCTTCCTTCACCATTCCTTAAATCATGTAATCAGCTGCACCATTCTGCTGTTTATGTATTCAATAACACTAACAGTCATAATCTGAGGATTAGTGCCTTTGAGGGTCCACTTTTTAATCTCTTTCCCAGCACCCTATAATCTCCCAGCATTTGCAATCATCTTCAGGTACAAGTCTGATCCGATTTAGCCTCCTCCCCTATCCTAAGTACTAGCGCTCAGCCAATTCAAAATGACTTTGATATTAAGAAACCACTGTAAGTTCTGGGTAAAGGTGAACAACATCCTTGCTGCTGTGCTGACGATCTGAGCTTCAGAGCCTGCTAGGCCATTAGCTACATACCTACAACAGAGCTGCACAATGGCACAGCTGGTAGATCTGCTGCCTCTCACAGCCCCACAGACCCAGGTTCAATCCTGACCTCAGGTGCCGTCCGAGTGGACTTTGGACCTTCTCTCTGTGACTGCGTGGGTTTCCTCCAGGTGTTCTCGTTGCCTCCCACATCCTAAAGACATGCAAGTTTGTAGGTTCACTCGCCTCTGCAAAACTACCCCTATTGTGCAGGGAGTGGAAAAGAGAGTGGAATGACATAGAACTAGTGTAAATGGGTGATCAATGGTTGGCGTGGACGTGGTCGGCAGAAAGGCCTGTTGCAAAGCTTTATCTCTTAAACTAAACTACAATAAACATTGCACTCCATCTGAAAACCAAAACAAACCCAATCTTGCAAATTACTATTTCTAGTTTCATTCTTTAGTACAGAAATAGAAAATGTTATCTGCAATGGCATCAAATGATTCCTACTTACAAACAATATACATGCTGTTTTGTAGTATTTACAATGCAGAAATAGCTCATTTATAATAGTAAATCCATCTTTGTGGGATATTCCTCCCACCTTTCTACACCCAATTTATCAAAATCAAGTCTGACGAAGGGTCTCGACCCGAATCATCACCCATTCCTTCTCTCCTGAGATGCTGCCTGTCCTGCTGAGTTACTCTAGCATTTTGTGTCTATCTTTGGTTTAAACCAGCATCAGCAGTTCCTTCCTACACACTAGTCAATATCCTAATGGGAAGGTTACTGGTGAACATGCACTGGATATGGGTTATGTGCAGGAACTTTACAGTTGGTCTTGGCATCATGTTCGGATATTGGGAGCTAAACATAGAAACATAGAAATATAGAAACATAGAAAATAGGTGCAGGAGTAGGCCATTTGGCCCTTTGAGCCAGCACCGCCATTCAATATGATCATGGCTGATCATCCAAAATCAATAGCCCGTTCCTGCTTTCTCCCCATAATCCCTTGATTCTGTTAGCCCTAAGAACTATATCTAACTCTCTCTTGAATAAAGGGCATGTTCCTGTGCTGTACAATGTTCTATGTTCTATGACTGACAATGATGCCAATAATACCTATCATTGTCATTGCTGGTGACTGACTGTGTGTGTCTGTAATTGGTCTTAGGTATATTAGTCCATCTATTGGTGAACAGGACATTTTTCCACATGTTCCAATAATGCCAATATTGTGTAGGAAGGAACTGCAGATGCTGAAAATAGACCCAAAATGCTGGAGTAACTCAGCGGGACAGGCAGCATCTCTGGAGAGAAGGAATGGGTGACGTTTCGGGTCAAGACCCTTCTACAGTTTGAAGATTTTCAATCTTCAATGCCAATATTGTAGCTGGATTGGAACAGCTGAACCATTTTGAGCTTCTTCAAGGCAACTTGATTCTAATCCTTTCTACAGCTTTGATTCAAACATGGGCACACACCTTCATACCACAGGTAAGGTGACACTATGATAATTGGGTTTAACACCAAGCAAACTCAAGAACAAGTGATATTAAAGAAGATGATTACAGTTTGTCACAGATGGCTGTGGAGGCCACTTCAGTGGATATTTTCTAAGGCAGAGATAGATAGATTCTGGATTAGTACAGGAGTGAGAGGTTATGGGGAGAAGGCAGGAGAATGGGGTTAGAAGGGAGAGATAGATCAGCCATGATTGAATGGCAGAGTAGACTTGATGGGCCAAATGGCCTAATCTCCTCCTATCACTTATTACCTTATGAGCAATAAGGTAATAAGTGATAGTGGTGAATCTCTGGAACTCTCTGCCACAGAGGGTAGTTGAGGCCAGTTCATTGGCTATATTTAAGAGGGAGTTAGATGTGGCCCTTGTGGCTAAAGGGATCAGGGGGTATGGGGAGAAGGCAGGTACGGGATACTGAGTTGGATGATCAGCCATGATCATATTGAATGGCGGTGCAGGCTCGAAGGGCCGAATGGCCTACTCCTGCACCTATTTTCTATGTATCTATGTATCTATGTAATCACTTCAATCCCAGGGGATCGTTAGGAATGTGTCTGAGTAGTGGTCTGGCTCTACCAGTCTTTAGTAGTTTTGTTAATGCTACTTATTCCATAATGAGGTCACCGGTGAGGGCACACGTGGTCTTTATGTAGATCCAGACACTAAAAATCAAGTATTCTCTGTCTACAGGCAGTGAAGGCTGGACAGCATCCAGGCTTCCTTTGCTCAGTAAGCAATTTCATTTGTGGTAGGCAATAATCATTTCAATAAGACAAAGTCCTTTGTATTTAAGTACAAGTAAATAACTGCACAGACAAGAGAAACAAACATTGCATCATTGTCACCATTTCCTAAATGGACTTAGTTCAGTTAAAAATCCAGGAGTAAGCAAACTGCTTTTTGCCAACAACCCTTCGGGATGTTTCTATTTACATTCAAGGTAATTGTGCGGTTCTGACTATCACGACACAAGTCAATCGCACAATAGTCCTGAATTCATTGCAACTCTGCAGCTCGGGTGACAAGAAATCAAAATCCTAAAATTAACATCAATTTCATCAGAACAAACTGAGCTATTGCATTTAAGTTGATGCGGATGTAATGCTGAATTCTGAATCAGATGTACTTTTTATGTGGAAAGCAATGAATAAATGCTGCTTTTTCCAGTGCTGCCATCCTTCATCGGACCTAGCTGGCTATCAAAAGTCTATTCAATATGTGAACCATTATTCATCTGGCTCTGCCTGTTCTCCACTGATTCATTGCTGTGTTCAGATCCTCCCACTGCATAAATAATAGAATGTGCCTCTAAATAGTCCATGTTATGGACTATTCTTACATTCAACCTAAATGTTAGTCTCCACACTGGTAAAACTAGTTATCGATTTACTTTCTTTAACATTGTGTGGTTAACCTCTCAATCAGCAGTGTGCTGAGAAGGGTAGATTTGGGTCTGTATTCGTGCATCGGTTTTCTGGGGATCGAGTAAATTAGTTGAATTTGTCAGCTTGGGAGAATTGCAGGCAACAGCATCTCGTCTCATCGCTGCTGTTTAATGTCACAATGTCTTGATTAAAACAGGAGAGTGAAGAGGTATGGTTCCAGTTAATTATAATCTAGTGCTCCCCAGTGGCTAGTTGATAAAGCCACGATCTGATTCAGTATCAAGCTCAATGGACCAGGAAGCTCCCACATTCAATTCCCATCTGCGCTGCGTCAGGTGATGTGAGCCATGATAGAGGCCGATGTGCTACAATTGTTTCCACCCTCTGCAGCCAGTGAGGAGGGGGAAAGCATTCCTGAGTAGCATCAAGTGTCCTCCTGCGTCAGAAAACGTGTGGGATGAGTTGAGCGAGGATTAGGGTCAAGAGAATTTCTGCTGCTGCTCGCAGTCAAGAAGATTGAGTATGAACAATTCAGTTTAATGAGAGAGGTTGTTCAATTGTGTGCAGCTTCTGTTTATATAACATTAAATCATTCTTCTCCCAAGGTAGCAGAATTTGGCTCAGTGGTAGCACTCTCACTTCTGAGTCAGTCAGTCATGGATTTAAGCCACACTCCAGAGGGTTGAGCACATGATTTAGATTGACATTTAGATGCAGTAATGAGGATGCGCTGCATTGTTGAAAGAGGCTTTTACTGGATGAAACTTCTCTTCGTTCTTTCTTTCTCAAATGCATTCTAGAAATTCATTAACTTTATTAGTTGAGGTTCTTCCATTCTGTAACAAAATTAAATTCCTGCATGATAACCATATTACTTTGGCTGTGAGCTTACCTCATCTCCATATGTCTACATCACTGTTCTTAGGAGCCTCTTTTGATCCTTTGCCGATCTTGCATTCCAGCAGTGTAGTTTTCCACAGATAAACATTGTATTGAAATCCTCTCATCCAAGGTCAAGAGTGATGTTTGTTGTCAATTTTGCTTCATCCCTATTTTCCAGTCTATTCCGTAAGTCCTAGTGCTTGACAGGGGTGTATGGGAGTGCTCAGGTTGGGGTAGCACCTCGAGTGGGGGGACGAAAAGCTGTTCGCAAGCGACAGCGGCCACACCCTGGAAAACTGCTTTGGCTGGCGTGCTAAAGGGGCTGTCCCACTGCAGCGACCTAATCCGCGAGTTAAGAAGAGTGTCCTCGACCTTCAAGCTCGAGGGCACTCGCATGGAAAACCTAGAGCTGGATCGACCGACCGCGCGCGCACACACGCGCGCACGCGCACACACACACACACACGCACACGCACACACAGGCGCGCACACGCGCACACGCGCACACACGCACACACGCACACACGCACACACACACACACATCGCAAAGGCGGGGGCCAGGGAAAGCGGGGGAGCGTTGTCTGAAATTCACACCCGCGATGAAGAGGAAGGTAAAACGGCTGCACAGTAACGGTAAGTCCTTTAGAGAGAGCGGGGGGGGGGAGAGAAGGGGAGAGAATGGGAAAGAAGGGGAGAGAAGGAGAGAGAAGGGGGGGAGAAGGAGTGGAGACACTTTTAAATAATAAAGTTTGGCGGGCATTTTACCTACCGGTCGATTTTCCTGGGTCGTGAAAACTCCAATGAGCCAATCAAAATACCCGGTCAGCGAAGGAGATTGCCTACGGCTGCCCTGGACTGCCTGTAACTACATAGCGACCCCACTCCACTGCACTACGAGTTCAAAAGAACCATGCAGACCAAATTTTACTCGCGGAAAAAATTTCAACATGCTGAAATATTTCCTCGACCTAGAGTATTCGGGAACTTCCCTCGAGCATGAAGGAGAGTTCCAGTGATCTCATAGGACCTCCTAGGACCACGTGTCGACCATGCTGCGAGTTTGAGTCGAGGGCAAACTCGTCGAAACTCACAGATTAGGTCGCCGCAGTGGGACAGGCCCTTAATCCAGGCGAGGATAGTCGACGGGTGAGTTTAGGGACTTGCTCAGCCCAGTATGCGAGGACTGTTCCAGTGGACTGGGCGGAGGAAATCCACTGGAGGGTCTAACGGCCAGGAAGGCGGCTCAGCAGCATACTGTGGAGGTAAAGGGCACGTCAAAGCTCCAGTGCAGCTGAGGGAGTTTCCAGCCATAACGTCTAACCGTGCCACTAGAATCCACCTCCTGCAGCCGAGACTGGGGTCGCTCGTGTACAACAGCCTCTCCACCGTCATCTCTCCCACCCACAGGTTTTTGTGCAAGTCTTTTCATGCCAGTGCTTGATTAAATTTAGCTAAGAATTGTTCTCTATCTGTGGCCTTATCTCTAGATCGAACACCTCATATCCTTTTAGCCAAATATTCACTCGCAGCCGGTTTTACTTCCAACACATCAGCCAAGCTGGCCCAGGCCTTTTGCTGGACACTCAGTCAAACTCCAACGGCAGGCAGCATACAATAAAATCCAGGATAATGTTATCCTCAGCCACTGATCTTTACAAGTATGACATTTACATTGGCGGCACTGACAAACGCACCAAGCCTGCATGCCAAACACTGCAACTGCCAATTCAATGTAAGAACCTGTTAGTATAGAGAAGCTTACAAACATGAGCTAAGCTGCTTAGTGCATAGGCATTTCTTCCTCTTTGTGCATCCGAGGCTGAATTCACAATGTTATAACAGAAACATTACTGTTTGCTTTTGTCACAATCTGATTACAAGTTGGTGGTGACATGAAGGTCAATAGTTTAATGCTATTTCATTTAATTGCTGGGAATATTTGACTGAAATGTCACTGTGCAGAAAATGTGTTAAATGGACTCAGATATGTTAGAGACTCTCAGAAGGAGCATTTAAATCATAATAATCCCATTTTAAAAAACAATCTTTTGATTTGAATACGCTAAAGGTAACTGCTTTGCAATTGTACACATCATTTCAGGATGACTTGTGCAGGCGCTGAATCACTGTTTCTGAACATTTTTATTTCTAACCGAAAGCTGAATGCAAATTTTTATTGATCAGCGCTTGCATCAGATCCCTTGACATATAGGGCCGTTAAGCTTTCATTTTGTGACACTGCAAAATAGTTTCAGCTTTTACTGTCGCAGTAAGTGTGAAAATCCTTGCATGTTCGCCATTTGTCTTTTATGCGATGTCACTCTTTTTAACAAAATAGCTGAAAGAGATATCAAACTTTGATTTCAAGTTCCAGTACATTTAGATATTTTTTACAAAACATTTCATAGTTATTCAATTGTGAACCATTAGAATTCAAGCCTAGTCAAGTCTAGTTTTTTTATCAGGTTCACAAGTACAATGACGTAGAGGTACATGGAAAATCTTGCTTGCAGCAGCATTACAGGCAGGCACATAGGCATCAGACAAATCTCGGGCATAAATTGTATATAAATTACATGTAAATTATACAACATAGTGAAAAGGAAAGGAAACAGGACATTAGTACAAGACACAATTAAACAACAAGTACATGGCAGGACAGGAAGTGATCTGTAATGTTCCATTGACGATTAGGTTGTGCAGATGCAAAGTGCTGGAGTAACTCAGCGGGTCAGGCAGCATCTCTGGAGAACATGGATAGGCAACATTTTGGATTAAGAACCTTCTTCAGAATCTGACCTTAAAACGTCGCCTATGCATGTTCTCCAGAGATGCTGCCTGACCCATCGAGTTGCTCCAGTGTTCTGTGTCTTTTTTTTCCAAATCAACATCTGCAGTTCCTTTTGTCTGCATTAGACTGCAGGTCATATCGAGACCTTGATGGTTGTAGGAAAGTAGCTGTTCCAGCACTTGGTGGAGTGGGGCTTCACGCTTCTGTACCTCTTGCCTGACATACAGTAGGATCTGTCCTGGATGATAGGAATCCTTGATGATAGATGCCGGTCTCTTGAGGCAGCGGCTCAAGCGGCTTTTGATGGTGGGGAGGCCAGTGCTCATAGTGGAACGAACTGAGCCCATCACTCTCCGCAGCCTCTGTTGTGCTTTACATTGACTTTTGGGTACATGCTTTCAAGTAACAACTCATAGTACTCTAAAAAATCACCACAAACAATGGGAAATAATTGTTGACCCTGCTGCTTCCATTAGTGCAATAAAAGTGATTTTAGTCCATCTTTGCATAGTTGCTTTTGTGTTATTTCATGGTTCAAACCATCCCCCAATGAAATTGGCCCTGACAATCTTACACAGAGACCTGTTAAGAAAACTTTAAATATGTGCATGATTAAAACGGAATGACTTTCTGATTCATGTGGCAGTTTGACAGGGTGGGTTTGCTAAGTGGGAAAGTATCAGAGATTACCATTTACCAGAGTCAATGCCGAATAAATTTTGAAGCATTTCTTATTCTCAGTCAACGTAATTTTATTGAGTTACAGGATATGTATGAAACAGATCATGAATGTTGAACTGCAATCTCCAAGAAGAGATCAGAGCATTTATAATTGGTCTTAAATCAACAGTAGCTGAGTGGAAAAGAATAGCAAAATGTAGGATTGTTCTTGGTACGATCAGCCATGATCACAATGAATGGCGGTGCTGGCTCGAAGGGCCGAATGGACTCCTCCTGCACCTATTTTCTATGTTTCTATGTTTCTAATGGACACTTACAGTACACACTGGAATTACTGAAAAAAAACTTTTATCAGTTTGTTTCTCTTTGCCGGCCAGTTGTGATACCAAGAATGATAATCTTCTGCTTGTAGACCAAAAGGAAGTGAAAGGATCAATTGACAATATACATTACGCAATGGAAGGTAAATCAGAACATTTGTCACTGGCAAGAACCAATTTCATGGTATTGTGGTTTGTATTGAGCTGAACTGACACAAAATATAGCTTTGTAGCTAAATATGAAACAATAGACCAGACTTTTAGTGTGAGTTCATCCTGTCGTATGTGCAGCTTGTTTGTCCATTTGTATTTCTTATATATCAGCGAAACCAATCGCAGGCTCGGCGATCGTTTCGCTGAACACCTCCGCTCAGTCCACCTACATGATCTCCCGGTTGCTGAACAATTTAAGCCTCCTCCCTTTGGCATATTCACCTGGGCCTCCTCCACTGTCAGAGTGAGGCCCAACGCAAGTTGGAGGAACAGCACCTCATATTTTGCTTGGGCAGCTTACACCCCAGCGGTACAAACATTGACCTCTAACTTCTAGTAAACCTTGCTTTCCCTCTCTCTCCATCTCCTCCCCCTTCCCAGTTCTCCGACCAGTCTGACTGTCTTCCAAATTAAATTTAATCTTTGTATGACTCGTTGTCACCTTCCCCTAGTTAACAATGATCTATTCTACATTTTCCTTGCCCTTGGTCCTCGTTGATGTCTCACTTTAACACCTTACCCTTTCATATCTCTGTGTCTCCCTCTCCCCTGATGCTCAGTCGGAAGAAGAGTCTCGACCCGAAACATCACCCATTCCTTCTATCCAGGGATGATGCCTGTCCTACTGAGTTGCGTAAAAGGAGCACAATACCATTTTGTGTCTATCTTCAGTGTAAACCAGCATCTGCAGTTTCTTCCCATACATGTATTTCTTCTCAGTAGTGCATCTTAGAAATACAGCATGAAAACAGGCCCTTTGGCCCACCAAGTCGATCACTGCTCTGACTAGTTCTATGTTATTCCACCTTTGCATCCACTTCCTATACATTAGGGGCAACTTTACGTAGGACATTTATCCTACAAACCTGTTCATCTTTGACCTTGTGTTTAGGAGATAATTAATCTGTTTGTATATGATCAAAAATGCCTGTTTTTTGAGGCATAACTTTCTTCCATTCAGCTGGAACACTCATTTTTCTCAGCTGTCATGAATGTCACAGCAATGTATTAGAAAAATAGTTTACAACTATAATTTACAACTGTAATGGTCAAAAATATTATATCAAGCAGCACACATTCACGCACTTTACACAATTGTAAAATAAAAATGTGCCTTACACCGGAGTTTGTTCAGGAAATTAAGATCAACCTCGTTAAAGCTGGCACATGTGAAAATAAAGCATTATATCCATTTTCTGGACACTGCATTTGGAAAGAATGGGACTGCCTCAGAGAGAGCAACTCGCTAAAGCACTTGACTCAATCCACTGTAGCCAACTCCTCAAATTTGCCCACCCACAGAAATTCTAGCAAACGTCATACATTTGTTTCAGGTTGACATGTAAGTTATGATCCGAACCAATTGGTCAACAATACAGCCAAATGAAAATCATTGTCACACATAGTTGCCCCAATGATTTTTCCTCATTTTTCTTGCCACAGCATTTCTCCTCATCTCCAATAAATCCCCCCTGAGAGTGGAGACAAGCCGCAGAACGAGTGAGAAAATATTCAAACTACAATAACTAAACACCTTCCTCAAGGTAGGTATGTTACAAAACTTACCTTCAGTCGCGCTGTAATTCTGCCACTGGCCGTGTGCGCGATTTTGGCGCCTTTAAGGGGGGGGCGGGGTTAAAACGCGGTTTCTCCTTCCTTGTCCTGGAAATATTTTGTTGGAGTACAAAACTTCGCTGACAAAATCGTTCCTACCGGCGATTTGTGAATTTTTTTTTAAAATTAAATCGTCAATGTCAGCGCTACAGTAGTTTTAAAAGCAGCTCCTGAAGCGTCAACGCCAATAACGGGGACGGATTTCACACAATGGATAGGTAAACAAAAGTGCTTTCTTTAAATGTATAAAAGTGCTTCTTAAGAAGCCTTTAATTCACATTTTGTCATGCGACACGGTGATTTTATTCCCCGAATTAACGGCAGTATTTTTCATGCCAATACGGGGTTAAATTCACCGCAAATTAACGTTCCAAATGATCGCGTTCCAGAAATTCTCACTCGCAAAATGAATTAAATCCCCATTAATTTACAGGTATTAAACATTCAATTCCTTCCATTTGGCCTGTAAATTCATGAAAATTAGATTTAAAAATTATGTTATATTGTGAATTATTGTGTGAATGTTATTTGGACACTTAGGCTATTTAAAAATGTTAATCTATTCTTAAGAAAATGATAGATGTTTAGATCTAGTAATTGAATTTTGTAATTAGCTACAATTAGGTAACTAACTAATTATATGCTTTACTTTCATGTCTTCGAAGTAAGATTGTTTCATATTTGTTTCAGAATGCTTCAATCTATAATACCTGAAAATTTCTTTCAGTTACCATAATTTTTAAGAAAGTTATGGGCTTTTAACTGTCCTCGATCACAGCTTTTGTGTTAAGTCAATGGAAAAGCAATAGGGAACAAGGTGCTAATTTCTGAGTATGATAATGGCCATAACTTTTTTAATACTGAAGATATGAAAGTGAATTAAGTGTCAAATTAAACTTCTTTTTATGCTTTATCTGATGGGATAAATTGCAGACTTTATTTTTTAAATCTCAAAATTTTGTAACATTGCTACTCAAGGTCCCCGAATTTCAGTAGTCCACCTACAGAATGCAGATGATGGGTTTACATATGCTTGGAGTCTAGCTCCAGGTTGGAGCTGTCATCGGGCAACTGAAACATCCTACCACGACCAGAGAGCAGTCCTGAAATTGTAGGAATGAACTGCAGATGCTGGATTAAACTGAAGATAGGCACAAAATGCTGCAGTAACTCAGCGAGTCAGACAGCATCACTGGAGAGAAGGAATGGGTGACGTTTCGGGTCGTGGCTTGGTTCGGCAACTTGAGCGCCCTGGAGAGGAAAAGACTACAAATAGTAGTAAACACTGCCCAGTCCATCATCGGCTCTGACCTTCCTTCCATCGAGGGCATTTATCGCAGTCGTTGCCTCAGAAAGGCTGGCAGTATCACCAAAGACACACACCATCCTGGCCACACACTCATCTCCCTGCTACCTTTAGGTAGAAGGTACAGGAGCCTGCAGACTGCAACGACCAGTTTCAGGAATAGCTACTTCCCCACAGCCATCAGGCTCGGACAAAACTCTGAACATTAATAACCCATTATCTGTTATTTTCACTTTATCTGTTTATTTATTCATGTGTGTATATATTTATATAATGGTATATGGACACACTGATCTGTTTTGTAATCAATGCCTACTATGTTCTGTTGTGCTGAAGCAAAGCAAGAATTTCATTGTCCTATCAGGGACACATGACAATAAACTCACTTGAAACCTTGAGACCCTTCTTCAGACTTAAAGTCGCGGGAAAGGGAAACGAGAGATATAGACGAAGATGTAGAGAGATACTAGACTAAGTGGGACCCGTTGGGTCCCATGTTCACATGGGAGGGCTGGTCCCCAATGCAATATTCCACCTCTCCACCAATTCCAATATTGGTGGCCAGTGGGGGACTTTCTGGAGCGCTGGTATAGGTGGTGTGGGCTGAAGGGACTGGTTACCAGAGGGCTAGTATGGACATTGTGGGCCAAATGGATTCTTTTGGTGGCAGCTCACTCACGGCTGGTGGGCTGGCAGCTCACTCACGGCTGGTGGGCTGGCAGTTGACACGGCTATTCCTTGAAATTCCATTTCAAGCAGGGTGCAAGGCCACCAAATTCAAATCCATTTTCCTACCATTTCAAGCAGGGTGCAAGGCCACCAAATTCGTGCAGTTTCTTACCACTTCAAGCAGGGTGCAAGGCCACCAAATTCAAGTGCAGTTTCATACCATTTAATGCAGGGTGCAAGGCCACCACATTCAAATGCATTTTCATACCATTTCATGCAGGGTGCAAGACCACCACATTCAAATGTAGTTTCATACCATTTCAAGCAGGGTGAAACCACCACAAAATCACCATAAAACCACACAAAACACCACACTCATAGTTCAGTTGACATTCAGTGTGTTCAGTTGATTCACAGCTCAGACAGAGTCATGACCTCTCCCTCCCCCATCATGCAGAGACTGAGCCACACCCACACTTCCGGGTTTTATAATCCCTCCCCCCTCCCACCAGAAAAGGTGTGGCCTTTATGGTGTGATTGACAGGAGAGAGATTCTCAACGTTTAAAAAATACTAATAACATTTATATTTTTCATTGATGGGAAGAATCCTCTGCACCTGATGAGCGAAGGGGACTGAGTAAGATGGTCAAAAATCACAGCCGTAAGTGGTAGCGTTTTATCTAAAATCAATATACAGTGCAAACAGGAAGTTGTCAAGTTTAGACCACCAACCATTTGCAGTGCTATTACTTCAGCCCAAACCCCCACCAACCATTTGCAGTGCTTTTACTTCAGCCCAAACCCCCACCAACTATTAGCAGTGCTTTTACTTCAGCCCAAACCCCCACCAACCATTTGCAGTGCTTTTACTTCAGCCCAAACCTCCACCAATCATTTGCAGTGCTTATACTTCAAACCAACCACATTTTCATTTTCAAACCACATTAAGGGCACTCAAGGTCAGTAAAACCACACTCACAGTTTAGTAGACATGTGTTCAGTGTTATTCACAGCTCAGACTGAGAGACGTGACCCTCTCACTTCCCCCATCTTGCAGAGACTGAGTGAGGCACAACACTTCTGGGTTTTATAGTGCCTCCCCCTCCCATCAGCAGGGGCAGCAGAGAGAATGTCAACATTTTTAAAACATTAATAACTCTTTTATTTTTCATCGATGGGAAAAATCCTCTTGTCCTGCGCAGCGGAGGAGGACTCTGAGTGAGATGGCCAAAAATCACAGCCATAAGTGGCAGTGTTTTTTCTAAAATCATGAAACAGAAAAACAGGAAGTGGTCAAGATCTTACTTTTAGTAATATAGATAAAACAAATGAATGAAAGATATGCAAAAACATAACAATGATAAAGGAAACAGACCATTGTTAGCTGTTTGCTAGGTTAAAACAAATCTCCATCCCTCCCCCACCCAAGTCACACCAGCTTTTTGGGGATCCTCGGACTATTTTTGATTGGACTTTACTGGCTTTACGTTGCACCAAAAGTTATTCCCTTATCATGTATCAGTAGACTGTGCATGGCTCAATTATAATCAAGTATTGGCTTCTGCTGACTGGAAAGCACGCAACAAAAGCTTCTGCCCGAGCTTTGTTGACCTCCCAGCGGAGCGTGATGTCCGTCAGGGAATGTTGCCGACTGACCCGCTCCAGACTGCAGGAGTACGTGCTAAGGGACGCACTGAAGCTCGGTGCAGTCAACGCCAAGGCTCGGTGGGGGAGGACCACAGTCTAGAGTTCTTGCACTGCTGGACAAGGGGGGCAGGGAGTGGTGGAGACGCCCCTCAAAAATAAGGGAAGGGATTCCACGCCAGTGGGCCACATGAGTGGCAAGGGTGGGGGATAAACTTGTGAAGTTTGTGCAATGTGTGTAAACAGTATTGAATGTTTGTATCGCCTCCGAGAATGTCGGATGACTCTTTTGCACGGTTCCTGTATTGTATATATTTATTACTTGAATAAAGTCTATTTTAAAATTTTAAAAAGCTTTTCACTGTACCTCAATATATGTGACAATAAACTAAACTCAACTGAACTGGGGAGGCCATGCTCCAAGCCTAATTGATGTTGTTCACTGAAGCCTAGGAGTGGATTATCCTTCCATTCTAAATCCATAAGGCATGGGTTTTCTACCAATCTGTAGTACATTGAAGTTCACAATGTGACCCTGGAAAACATGAGCCACTTTTCATATCTGAGGAGCCACCTCTTAGCAAGGTAGACATTGGTCATGAAATTCACCACTGTCTTTGGTACACACTTTCTTTTCGCTACTGCACCAGGACGAACTTGCACGAGCCTGAAAACCATGACTAGCAAGTTCAAGAAAAGCTTCTTCCCATTAACCATCAAACTCTTGAACACTACATAACACTAACATCATAAACCATGATCTTTTTAGGATTATATCTTTAATTGCACCACGGACTTCATTTTTGCATTATTATGGTTACCATGTGTTACATTTATTACTTATTGCATTTTTGATTATTAAATATTATCTGTGTGTTATTGTGTTTGTGGGCCTATTCAGCTGCAGCAAGTAACAATTATATTGTTCAATTTTCGATACAATTGGCAATGAAACACTCTTGACAACACAATTCTTAGTCAATTGAAGAAAAGTGAAGTGTGAGGTTCAAGACCTCAAACCTGAAGACAAAAACTAAATTCACGGTCTACTTCCTATTTGCTTCTGAGATCGAAACTCCCTCCAACAAGGTGGAAACAAGTTATGCGCAAGATGGGAAGAAAAAAACAGAACAGCTTGTAGAATATGAGATTGTTCTGTTCAGAGCTGAGAAGTCTGAGAGTTGAGTGAATGGCAATGTTCAAAATTAAGAAGAGTCTGAACAAAGTAAATAAAGAGAGAATGTTTTCATCAACAGATGGAGATCCGGAGGGCAGAGTGTTATAGGTGCGTTGTAAATGAACCAAAGGTGACAGGAGGAAAGAATTTTTCACCAGTGAGTAGTTATGAAAGTGAGCAAAACATTTTCAATCCTAGCTTTCAAAAAGGCATGGACTATGAGCAAGAGGTAATACACCCAAATGGCCTCCTTCTCTGCTGTGATGATTTTCTGATTGTTTACTGAAAGGCAGTCATTTCAGATTCATCTCATTGCCCAGTACTGCTTCTTCGCTTCTGCGATATTCCAATTTAATCCCCACATGGATAAACTTGTGCCAAAAATATTCTGTAAATGGTTACTTCCAAATCTGTGCTTAAACTGTGAGATTTTCTTTCTTTAGTTTTCAACACGTCGTTAAATATTATTTAATATATTTTATATATGCTTTCTAGGTCAGAACCATTTTAAAGAACAAATAATTTTCTCAAATAACAATAGTGCAAAAGAAAAAGTGATAAATAACAAATGCGTTTATAAAATAGTCAATTTCCTTAAAAATATCTTTAAATATCAAAGATTAATTAAAAACATTTACTTTAGTTTAGTTTAGAGATACAGTGTCCAGTCCATCATCGGCTCTGACCTCCCTTCCATCGAGGGGATCTATCACAGTTGCTGCCTCAAAAAGGCTGACAGTATCATCAAGGACCCACACCATCCTGGCCAAACACTCATCTCCCCGCTACCTTCAGGTAGAAGGTACAGGAGCCTGAAGACTGCAACGACCAGGTTCAGGAATAGCTACTTCCCCACAGCCATCAGGCTATTAAACTTGGCTCGGACAAAACTCTGAACATTAATAGCCCATTATCTGTTTATTTGCACTTTATCAGTTTATTTATTCATGTGTGTATATATTTATATAATGGTATATGGACACATTGATCTGTTCTGTGGTCATGCCTACTATGTTCTGTTGTGCTGAAGCAAAGCAAGAATTTCATTGTCCTATCAGGGACACATGACAATAAACTTTCTTGAATCTTGAATCAGTGCGGAATGGAACTTTATAGTCACATGGACCCAGATACTGTGAAATTCATTGTTTTGTGTACAATTCAGTTTTAAAATCCTACTATATATAAGTACAATACCTAATCATGAATGTACAAAAGTGCAATAATTGTAGTGTAAGAATAGTAGGCTCCACCGAGGCAGTGCACAGAGTTGTCTTACTTCCAGCGGCCACTTGTGCTCTTCAAGTTTCAGGTTCTTAAATAGAATCTTAACTTGCCTTAAAGGCCCATTGTCCTGGCGGCAGCACTGGGTCGGGGGTCGGCCTGGCTTGGTGAAGTTGACGATGTCCTCCACCGCTGCTCCGCTGCTCTGTGCTGCTGCGGGCTGCTCCACGTGCTCGGACACTGCGGGGCCTCCAAAGGTGTCTGATCCACGGACACATCAATCGAAAAATGTGTTGTCACCTCACTGACCGCCGCTACCACTCAGCCTTGGTGCTGGGGCACCTCCCACAGCAACCACAGAGCATCAGGAGGTCAGCCCACAGCCCGCTCACTGGCACCAATAATACACAACAGGTGCTTTAACCCACCAATTCTACGCCGAGCAATCCTACAGTAATCAAGTCGTCAAGAATCAAGTCAAGAGAGTTTATTGTCATGTGTCCCAAATAGGACAATGAAATTCTTGCTTGCTGCAGCACAACAGTATATGTAAACATAGTACGGAACAGGAGATAAACGTTCAGTGTGTTTATATACCATAGACCATATATATATATACACAATAAATAAACAGATAAAGTGCAATAGGCTGTTATTGTTCATAATTTGTTTGATGTCGTGTTTAATAGTCTGATGGTTGTGGGGAAGTAGCTGTTCCTGAACCTGGATGTTCCAGATTTCAGGCTCCAGTACCTTCTTCCCGATGGCAATGGAGAGATGAGTGTGTGACCAGGATGGTGTGGGTCTTTGATGATGTTGGCAGCCTTTTTGAGGCAGCGACTGCGATAGATCCCTTCGATGGTGGGGAGGTCAGAGCCGATGATGTACTGGGCAGTGGTCACAACTTCCTGCAATCTTTTCCGCTCCTGGACATTCAAGTTACCGAACCAAGCCACGATGCAGCCAGTCAGTATGCTCTCTATTGTGCACGTGTAGAAGTTCGAGAGAGTACGCCTTGACATACCAACTCTCCGTAATCTTCTCAGGAAGTAGAGGCACTGATGTGCCTTCTTTATGATTGCATCAGTGTGCTGGCACCAGGAATGATCTTCGGAAATATGCACGCCCAGGAATTTGAAGTTCTTGACCCTTTCCACCATTGTCCCGTTGATATAAACGGGATTGTGGGTCCCTATCCTTACCCTTCCAAAGTCCACAATCAGTTCCTTGGTTTTGCTGGTGTTGAGAGCCAGGTTATTGTGCTGGCACCATTTGGTCAATCGGTCGATCTCACTTCTATACTCTGACTCATCCCCATCAGTGATTCATCCCACAACAGTGGTGTCGTCGGCAAACATGATGATGGAGTTCGCACTATGTCTGGCTTCGCAGTCATGAGTATAGAGTGAGTACAGCAGGGGGCTGACCATGCAGCCTTGAGGTGCTCCCATGCTGATTGTTAACGAGGATGACACATTTCCACCAATAAGGAGAGACTGTGGTTTGTGGATGAGGAAGTCGAGGATCCAATTGCAGAGGGATGCACAGAGACCCAGATCTGAGAGTTTGGTAACCAGCTTGGAGGGGATGATGGCATTAAACGCCGAGCTGCAGTCTATGAATAAGAGCTTGACATATGAGTTTTTGTGTCCAAGTGGTCCAGAGCGGAATGGAGAGCCAGTGAGATCGCATCCACCGCATGTGGCGGTAAGCGAACTGCAGTGGGTCGAGGTTCTTGTCAAGGTAGTAGTTGCTATGTGCCATAATCAACCTCTCAAACCACTTCATCACCACAGACGTTAGTGCCACTGGTTGATAGTCATTGAGGCACATCACCTTGCTCTTACATAGAAACATAGAAAATAGCAGGAGTAGGCCATTCGGCCCTTCGAGCCTGCACCGCCATTCAATATGATCATGGCTGATCATCCAACTCAGTATCCTGTACCTGCCTTCTCTCCATACCCCCTGATCCCTTTAGCCACAAGGGCCACATCTAACTCCCTCTTAAATATAGCCAATGAACTGGCCTCAACTACCTTCTGTGGCAGAGAGTTCCAGAGATTCACCACTCTCTGTGTGAATTTTTTTTTTCTCATCTCGGTCCTAAAGGAATTCCCCTTTATCCTTAAACTGTGACCCCTTGTCCTGGACTTCCCCAACATCAGGAACAACCTTCCTGCATCTAGCCTGTCCAACCCCTTAAGAATTTTGTAAGTTTCTATAAGATCCCCCCTCAATCTTCTAAATTCTAGCGAGTACAAGCCAAGTCTATCCAGTCTTTCTTCATATGAAAGTCCTGACATCCCAGGAATCAGTCTGGTGAACCTTCTCTGTACTCCCTCTATGGCAAGAATGTCTTTCTTCAGATTTGGAGACCAAATCTGTACACAATACTCCAGGTGTGGTCTCACCAAGACCCTGTACAACTGCAGTAGAACCTCCCTGCTCCTATACTCAAATCCTTTTGCTATGAATGCTAACATACCATTCGCTTTCTTCACTGCCTGCTGCACCTGCATGCCTACTTTCAATGACTGGTGTACCATTACACCCAGGTCTCGTTGCATCTCCCCTTTTCCTAATCGGCCACCATTTAGATAATAGTCTACTTTCCTGTTTTTGCCACCAAAGTGGATAACCTCACATTTATCCACATTATACTGCATCTGCCATGCATTTGCCCACTCACCCAGCCTATCCAAGTCACCTTGCAGCCTCCTAGCATCCTCCTCACAGCTAACACTGCCCCCCAGCTTCGTGTCATCCGCAGACTTGGAGATGTTGCATTCAATTCCCTCGTCCAAATCATTAATATATATTGTAAATAGCTGGGGTCTGTAAAGTATATATAATGAGGCATCGTTACTACTATCTTTATTCATACTGGAGCATTACACATTGCACTAGCTGTACGTGGTCTGTCACAGGAACTAGAGAGCGATCTGTGGGTGGGGAGGTTGTAGATATACGTGATATGGGGAGTGGTTAGTAGGTATGAGGTCACTATGTTAAAGGCACATGCATATCTCATCTACATCTTTCCTCTTCGAAACAGGCAAATACAATGGTGACATGGCGACCACGGCTCATGCGCTAGGATAGTTAAACAAAATCGCCATAGCGGTCAGGCGGTTTGACAAGACGTCCCGCCCGGGTTCGCGTCTCGCCATCCACCCTTCCTGCAGGAGGAAGAGGCACCGGCGGGGACAGACGAACCTGAAAGGGGGAAACGGGAGGAGACGGAGGAGACCGCGGCACCGAACCCGGAGGTGATGCGAGATCAGGACCGGGAAGAGCGCGGGCAGGCGAGCGAGGACTAGTCAGAGCGGGGTGGAACGGAAGGGGCTGAGGAGGAGCAGAACGTTGCATGTCAGGAAGGACGGGCAGAGCAACGCCCTGACGCGAAACAGGCAGTGGGGGAGCAAAGGGATCCGCGGCAGGAGGACGCGGCTCGTTGACGAGCCGAAGGTGCTGGCGGGACCGTCGGTAAATGGCTCCAGCGTGGTCGACGAGATAGGACCTGGGCGACCCCGCAGAGCCAACGACGGTAGCGAGCTTGGAGTGACCGGGAGCGGTCTGCATACGGACAACTTGACCGGGGAAGAGGCGCGGCAGCGGGTGGCAGGACCTGTCATGGGAACGCTTTTGGACGTCGTGCCTGAAGGCAATGCGTTTCTGAACCGCCGCAGGTGGGAGGATGGAGGGTATGAGGGAGCGCTGGGCCACAGGGAGCGGGAGTCTGGTAGCGCGAGACATGAGCCGCTGAGCAGGTGAACCCATGGCAGAGTCGCGGGAAATGTTCCGAAGGTTGAGGAGGGCCAGATGGAAGTCGGAGTTAATGCCACCACACTGTTCCAACAGGTGCTTCGCGCTGCGGACTGCGCGCTCGGCCAAACCGTTGCTTTGCGGGTACTCCGGGCTGCTGGTGAAATGGCGGAAGTTCCATCTGGAAGCGACCGCTTTGAACTCGGAGCTCGTGAACTGGCTGCCATTGTCCGATTGCAGGCTTGCCGGGGGGCCAAAAGTGCCAAAATGAGGGTACAACCTATCGATGACGGCCGAAGAGGTTATGGAATGCAGCCGGTCGACCACAAACCAGCTGGAGTAGGAGTCAACGAGAACCAGGAAGTGTTTGCCCCGCCACTCGAAAATGTCGGCGGCAAGCGCCATCCAGGGCAGTTCGGGCGCGGGCTGCTGCAGAAGCGGCTGACGCTGCTGGTGGGGGGCGAGGCTGTTGCAGGTGGAACACGAGGAGACCCTCTCCCGGATGTATTTGGCCATATCCGGCCAATAGAACTGGCTCCTCGCGAGAGACACGGTGGCTTCGGCCCCAGGATGACCGCGGTGAGCGACTTGAAAATAGTGGTCGTGCAGCGCCGCGGGCACGACCACCTTGTGACCCTTCACCACCACGCCGTCGTGCAGTACGAGCTCGTCACGGACCAGGAAGTAGGGCACGGCACCAGCCGGCAGTGCCGAACGACGGTCAGGCCAGCCCTGCCGGATGACGGCAGACAGCTGTTGCAGGGCAGGGTCATTGGTAGTGTGTTCAACCAGGGACTTCATCTGCTGTGAGGGGACGATGTTCAATTGTAGCACCAATAGCTCAGACATTTCATATTGGTGGCGAGCGGTGGACGTCAGCGGGGCGCGAGACAACGTGTCGGCCACGAACATGTCCTTGCCCTTACGATAAACCACCGTGAACGTGAAACGCTGGAGCTGCAGCATCATGCGCTGCAGGCGTGATGAGGCCACATGGATCGACTTGTTGAGGATGGTGACAAGTGGCTGATGGTCAGTTTCAACGGTGAATGTGTTGCCCACGATGTAGTCCCGGAATTTGGAGCAGGCAAACACCACGGCCAGTAGCTCCTTCTCGATCTGCGCGTAGTGCTGTTCGGTGGCGGTCATGGTGTGGGACGCGAAGGAGACAGGCAGCTGCAGGCCGTCATGGACCTGGAGACAGGCGGCACCGAGTCCGAACTGAGAGGCGTCACAGGTGAGGACAATGGGATGCTGCAGGTCAAAGAACTTGAGCGTGGGGGTGCTGATCAGCTTAGACTTAAGAATGTCGAATGCCTTCTGATGGTTGGGTAACCAAAGCCAGGACGTGTCCTTTTTTATCAGATCCCTCAGGGGAGCGCTGAGCTCGCTGAGGTCGGGGACGAACTTCCCCAGGTAGTTTACCAAGCCTAGGAAGCGTTGCAGGCCTGCCACATTGGTAGGAGGGGGCATCCCTGAAATGGCAGCCGTTTTCTGCGGGTCTGGCTTTAACCCCTCAGCGGTGAATACATGTCCAACATAGGTGACCTCCGGGACGCGGAATCGGCACTTCTTGGGGTTCAGTTTCAAGTTGATTTGCCGGGCCCGGTCCAGGACCTGGCGGAGGTTGACATCGTGTTCGGCAACGTCCTTACCGTAAACGAGGATGTCGTCAACAATTATGGCGCATGGTAAACCTAAAAACAACTGCTCCATTGTCCGCTGAAATACCTCGCTGGCAGAGTTGATTCCGAATGGCATTCGGAGGAACCGAAACCTTCCATAGGGGGTGGCAAAAGTTGTCAAAATGGACGACCGCTCGTCCAGTGGTATCTGCCAGAAGGAGCTTTTGGCATCGAGGACAGAAAAAACCGTTGCTGGACCAACCTGTGCAGCGACTTCTTCCACCGTTCTCATAGGGTAGTGAGGGCGTCTAATGGCCAGGTTGAGGTCTTTGGGGTTGATGCAGATGCGTATCTCGCTCATGTCCTTTTTAGCAGCAACAACCATGGAAGAGACCCAGCTGGTGGGCTCGACGACCGCCTTTAGGATGCCCATTTGTACCATACTGTGTAGTGTCGCCTCCACTCTGTCCCTCATGGCGAAGGAGACACGGTGAGGAGCATGGACCACAGGAACGATCTTACGGTCCACTACAATCTTGTAGCTGCAGGGTAGTTTGCCTAGCTTATCATCAAAGCGGTCGGGATAATCGGCCAGCGGGTCCAAAAGAGTCTGCACCTGGTGGATGTCACGGTGGAAGTACACCAGTCCCATTTCTTGGCATGCCCGGATCCCCAGCAGGGGAATGCATTTTTGATTGAGGAGATAGAAGGTGAGGGGCCGAGAGGTCTCTAGTATCTTACAGCGTAGCGTGGCCTTGCCCACAGGAGTAAGAATCTCCCCACCGTAGGCATGCAAGGTTGAGCTCTGGGAAAATATCTGCTCATTAGTTCTTATCTGGTTGAAAAGAGATGTTGACATTACGTTGGCCACAGCCCCCGTGTCAATCTTAGCAGTGAAGGTCGAGTTGTTCACAGTGACTAGCACAGAAGGGTCCGTTATCATAGCAGGTGCGTCCAACACGGTAAACAAGTTGGTCTCCCCCTGAGAGGAGTCAGATGCAGAAACAGACTGTTCATCGAAATAACACTGGGAGCTGAGCGCACTGTCAGCTTGTGGAAGGTTGTTTAAATTTCCCCTTCGAGCAGCGACAGGCTTCCCACGGGAACGACAAGCCGCAGCAAAATGGTTCAATTTTTTGCAGACATTACACGTTTTACCCAAGGCAGGGCACACATTGTATTGATGAGTCGTGAAGTTGCAATTAGGGCACCTTTGCCGGGTACCTCCCCCTGTAGCAGCACCGAACCCCGGGGCGCGTCCCCCTCGAGCAGCGAGCGACCCCGGGGGTCGCGACTGGGGTGTGTTTATGAGATGACTGGGAGTGCTGGCAAAGTTGATCGCCTGTTCAGCCGGCGACGCCGCCGAGGAAACAGCTTCAGCTAAGCGAGTAGCGTGCATAGCATCGGTTAAAGTCAGATCCAGCTTGCGCAGAAGTTCGGCCCTGAGCTTCTCATCACGGAGACCGTAAACCAGAAGGTCCCTGAGAATCTCATCGGGGTTCCACGCGTGGAGGCGGCAGCGCCTGCCGAGGTGCCGCAGCGCAATGACATAGTTCTCAGCAGATTCCCCAGGGAGCTGACGCCGCGCAAACAGTTTAAAACGTTCTAAGATGCAATTTGTCGGAATATCACAAATAGCATCAAACTTAGCCACCAGACATACCGGGTCCCGAGCTGATTCGCCATCAGCGTAGACGAAGAAGTCAGAGCGAGTCAGGGCCTCGGGACCAGCCAAGTTGAGAAGCAGAGAGGCTTTGAGATCGGCGGTGGCGGCAGGATGAGCGATCGTGAAATAGTGTTCAAAGTCACGTTTGAATACGTCCCATCGAAGGGCGATGTCTAAATCGAAAACGAGCACATCGGGCTTACGGGCAGAAGAGGCCATAACAAAGAAATAGGAGGGCGGGGGAAACAAAAAACTGGGACAAAATTAAATGATAAACCGATAAACAGGAGGCGCAAGGTAAGTTATTCGACACCATGTAAAGTATGTATAACGAGGCATCGTTACTTTACAATCTTTATTCATACTGGAGCATTACACATTGCACTAGCTGTACGTGGTCTGTCACAGGAACTAGAGAGCGATCTGTGGGTGGGGAGGTTGTAGATATACTTGTGATATGGGGAGTGGTTAGTAGGTATGAGGTCACTATGTTAAAGGCACATGCATATCTCATCTACAGGGTCCCAGCACTGAGCCTTGCGGTACCCCACTAGTCACTGCCTGCCATTCTGAAAAGGACTCGTTTACTCCTACTCTTTGCTTCCTGTTTGCCAGCCAGTTCTCTATCCACATCAATACTGAACCCCCAATACTGTGTGCTTTAAGTTTGTATACTAATCTCTTATATGGAACCTTGTCGAAAGCCTTCTGAAAGTCCAGATATAATACATCCACTGGTTCTCCCTTATCCACTCTACTAGTTACATCCTCGAAAAATTCTATAAGATTCGTCAGATATGATTTACTTTCGTAAATCCATGCTGACTTTGTCCAATGATTTCACCACTTTCCAAATGTGCTGCTATCCCATCTTTAATAACTGACTCTAGCAGTTTCCCCACTACCGATGTTAGACTAACTGGTCTGTAATTCCCCGTTTTCTCTCTCCCTCCCTTTTTAAAAAGTGGGGTTACATTAGGTACCCTCCAATCCTCAGGAACTACTCCAGAATCTAAGAAGTTTTGAAAAATTATCACTAATGCATCCACTATTTCTGGGGCTACTTCCTTAAGTCCTCTGGGATGCAGCCTATCTGGCCCTGGGGATTTATCGGCCTTTAATCCATTCTTCTTATTATTGATGCCCTTTTAAAGCAGGTGGGAACCTCAGACCTCGGAAGTGAGAGTTTGAAAATGGTTGAGTGAGAGGTTGAATTATTCTATTCTTCCAATATTTCCCTCAATACCTCACCGATTCCACCACCCACCTGCACTCGGGGCAATTGACAGTAGTAAATTAACCTATCAACTAGTCTGAAGAAGCGTCCTGTCCCGAAATGTCATCGATCAATTTCCTTCCACAGATGCTGCCTGACCTGCTGAGTTCCTCCAGCAGTGTGTTTTTTCCCCAAGGTTCCAGATTCATATGTCTCTTCTTTAACCTTTCAACCAGTACATCTCGAGAATGTGAGAGGAGTGGAGCACTGATGAAGCCCATGTTGTCACAGGGAGAAAGTGCAAACTCTACACAAATATGACCAAATGTCAATATTGAACATAGATTACTGAAACTGTTGGACAGCATCTCCATTATTGTGCTGCCACTGGTGACAGGCTAACGTGCGGAGAATCCATGTACTGCGTTTGCAATATACCCCAACGCTCCTCTTGATACAATTAATCCAGGCCCACATTTTTGCTGGGCTGAAACGCTCCATTTATCTTTGTAACCAAGGTCTCCGCAGTGAATTCCAGGCAGACAACATAATAAAGGGATTGCAGAAACCACCCGGTTGATTGATCCACAAGAGGAAGTTCTTGCTACAACCCAAAGAATGTCAGTATGGTGTAATTACCAAACGTTCAAGTGTTGAAAACAGCCATGATTACAGTCCGTGTAAGGGTCCTGACCCGAAACATCACCTATCCATGCTTTCCAGAGATGTGGCCGGACCCACTGAATTACTCCAGCACTTTGTGGCTTTTTTTTTTAAACCAATATTTACAGTTCCTTATTTCTACAATTGTGCTGGAGGCACAAACCACCTTCACCTTTGCTGTTAGGTTCACACAGAACATGGCAAATTAATATATTGTTTTGTTTAGTTTATCGTCACGTGTACCGAGGAACAGTGAAAAGCTTTTGTTGCATGCTATCCAGTCAGCGGGAAGACAATACATGATTACAACCAAGCCATTTACAGTGTACAGATACATGATAAGGGAATAACGTTTAGTGCAAGGTAAAGCCAGCAAAGTCCATTCAAGGATAGTCCAAGGGTCACCAATGAGGTAGATAGTAGTTCATGACTGTTCTCTGGTTGTGGTAGGATGATTCAGTTGCCTGATAAAGCTGGGAAGAAATTGTCCCTGAATCTGGTGGTGTGCATTTTCACACTTCTATACCTTTTGCCCAATGGGAGAGGGAAGAATAGGTACATATATAAATATATAGACTCTATGTTTCTCCAAATTATTTTTAGGCAGCAATAAAACCATATCATTTGTCACATAGTTCACTATATTATCCTCAGCAGTTCTGTACTTTCCCCTATCTATTTCTTTAAAATATTATACATTAGCTTTGCAGCTATTAAGGAATAAGCAGGAAAAAAATATCCTGTAATTCACATCAATGAAATTTAACTGAAAAGAAATACATTTCATTTTATCGATTTTGAGTCACCAAGGCATCCGACGATTTAGCTTAACTGCATCATATCATCAGCACCTCAAAGAAGGTTTCCTTGCTAAAGAATATACCAGCCAATTGCAACGATAGCAACACCCCAGGCATTCCATTTGCTCTTCATTCTGAATCATAATGAAAGGAATTTCTGTTTGTGTCTTTAAGAAGAGAGCAGGTTGACAGTAGTTTTGATCTATCAGATGATCTTAACATTGTATTCTAACCTGTAATAATTGATAACATTTCCCTGGTTGTCAGAATCTTAATTATTGCCAGGAACCCTGGCTTTAACAGGAAAGGGTCACTGCTTTTGCTTTTATTATTTGTTAATAAAACACATACAGCCTATGCATTGACGTGGATAATATCTGTCATAAGGCATGAATTTACCTGATAACATTTACATACAAAGATATAAGGTTATATATCTGAGGGGATAAAACTCCACTGTTGCTGTTTTTCCATTAGTATTTTTGTCTACCTCAGGGAAGATAGCAGGTAAAATAAATAAAGGGCTGCCTGACTTGCTAAATGCTCCAGGGAGGTATTACACATCTCCTTGCATTACAGGGGTCCCTGCAAAGGTAAACAGCTAGACACCGTTTATTGCAGTGGATATCATATAAACTGTCACACTCTGTTAGGACTGAGATTGAAAACTAAACTGCAAATGCATTGGAACAGAAACTAATTGAGGCCCATTTTCGATCCGAGTGGGAGACCTGAGGTCATTCAGAATCGGCTACTGCGCTTTATCCACCATCATAGTAAATGCGTGCGCTGGTGCCTTATCTCCGTAGTCCTCTGTCACATCCTCTCCCTCAATCACAGATCCCATTGTGACCTATTCCCTCAGTCCATTCACTCTTGCCTTGGAGTTGTCTGTTAAATCAAAACATAGAAACATCCATAGAAAACAGGTGCAGGTGTAGGCCATTCAGCCCTTCGAGCCAGCACCGCCATTCAATATGACCATGGCTGATCATCCAAAATCAGTTCCCCGTTCCTGATTTCTCCCCATATCCATTGATTCCGTTAGCCCTAAGAACTATATCTTCTTCTTCTTGCGAATGAAACATAAATCAAAGGAATAGTTAGATCTCAAGCCAGGTGTTGACCTATATCTAACTCTCTTGAATAGATCAAAAACCCCGTGTTCTAGATCAGTCTGGGTCCGGAGATCAGATTCAAGTTCGTTACAAGTCACATTTATTGTCACATGCACCAATGGGTACAGTGAGATTTGAGTTACCACACAGCCATACGAATAAAAAGAACACAATACACAATAGGATTTAACATAAACACCCCCCACAGCGGAATCAACGTTTCCCACTGTGAGGGAAGGCAATAAAGTTCAGTCATCCTTACTTAAGATATTGAAATGCAGACAAAATATTTCAATGGATACGTTGAATCACTCTGTTGAAAAATATGTGATATTTTAAATCTAATTAGAACCCATTTTTGAAATGTTTTAGATTTCCAAAACTGAGGGAAAAAGTAGCAATGATAACATTTCAGAAACAATTGTAAGAGAACTGAGGAAACAAAGCACAATTCAGAGCAATTTGTTTTCCAACGATAGTTTAGGAAGGAAAATAGATAATATAAAAAGAGTGAAAAACAAGTTGAAAAGCCAACTACTGTCTATTCTAGAAATCTAAAATCATAATTGAAAATGTTCTGCAGGCTTGGAAGGGTTCAAAGAGTAATATTTAAGATTCGTGCCCCTTGCACGACCTCGACCGCCATCCCAACCTCGACCGTGGGCTCCCTTCCTCGACAGCCCCCGGGTCCACTCTTTCGACACCACCAACCCACCGGGGAGAAGCTGGGATCCACCACCCAGCTTCTCCCCGGCCTTCTGGGAGACGTCTGCCACTCACGTACTCCTGGGAAGATATGTTAGTGGCATTTAAAGGACTTTTGGTTGGGCATGTGGATATGCAGGGAACGGAGCGGTATGGGTTATGTGCAGCAGATAAGTCTTGGCATCATGTTCAGCACAGACATTGCCTCTTCTTGTGCTGTACTGTTCTACATTCTAAGCAAAGAGAAAAAGAGAACTAAGGATCACCACTTGTTTTTTCTCTCTTCCCCAGTTCTGACAAAGAGTCTTGGTCCTGAAACATTAACTTTGCTTCTCTCTCTGCAGATACTGCCTGGCCTGCTGAGTGTTAACGGGCTTTTGTTTCCATTTGTCATTTCTACTTTCTTTGCTCGGTCTTCACGGCTTCAACTAGCCTTGATAGACAAATTGATGTGAGAATCAGCAAAGCCTCTGTCATATCTGACAAATTTACCCCAGGCGACCGGAACGACAACCTATTAACCTTGAACAAAAAGCCATCTGTCAAACGGGCTTATGATCTTTATACAATTCTTTACACTCATGAAAGTGCGACTACATATCACAAGCAAACATAGTCTGAATATCTTTCAGCTTTAATCTTGTTGAACAATTTTAGAAACCCAGCAATGAAATCTCTTACAAAACTATCCTCCAGATTATTCTGAGTTCTCACGGCCCGATGTAGAGATACATGAGACTGTAGATAGTGAAACCTTGAATTGAAAACAGATGCTTGGAAACTCAGAAGGTCAGGCAGCATCTGTGAGGGAAATGAATAGACAATCTTGGGTCCAAACCATTCTTCAGATTCAAGTCTCCAGTAGTTTGATTATTATCATAAGCAGGGCTAGCCAGTAGGCAGATATTTGTCAAAGAGTCATAGATTCATACAGTGTGGAAACAGGCCCTTCGGCCCAACTTGCCCACACCGACCAACATGTCCCATCTACACTAGTCCCACTTGCCTGTGTTTGGCCCATATCCCTCTAAACTTGTCCTATCCATGTACCTGTCCAGCGGGGGGCCCCGAGAACCAAGTGGGGATCCTAGTGGGGGGGGGGGGGGGGTCACCTGCTGACACATGCAGTGGCAGGCAGAAGATAGGACTATTCGGTGAACTTTTGTAAGTTTGTCGGCAACGGAGACTTGGCAACTCTTATGTGCTGCCTCGGTGAGGTCTGCTGTATGATATTACCAGGTTGTATGCAAAACAAAGCATATCACTGTACATGTGACAATAAAATATCATTGAATCATTGAAGCTTGTAATTCCCTCCACAGTAGCCCAGATCCAGGGCAAGCCACAAGCAATGTCCGTTTAGAACACAAATTAAAAACATTAATCGAATGCCCAGAGATGTGCAGATGAAATAGTGCTTCACCATTAATGAGGGAGGAAAGATTTTGAGAAGGAACAGTTAAACATGCAGGAGCAGGAACAAAACAGGTTGTTAAGTTTTAGAATCTCTTCTGTCATCCAACTGGATCATATTTCTTCTGTGATTAAGCTCAATTTCCACCTATTACTTGACAGATTTACCACTCAAAAATCTATTGAATTCAGCCACAATTAGTGAATATGCCCTTTATTGATACAATTGGAGTCTTCACGAAAGAAAATAATAGTGTTGAAATTTAGGTCCAAATTTCTGCTGTTTTTTGTGTCGACAATGCTGCAAATTATGCTTCTGAAATGCCCACTTGTAAATTTAAGATTAAGCTTCTACATTCTTGATTCTCTCATCACAAGAAATCGATTTCCATTTCCCACCTACCAAACTCCTTTAATAATGTAAATCTCTTGATCAGATCACTCTGTAACTCCCTATGTTCAAGGGAGCAAATATCAGCTTACTCCAGCTGTCTTTGCAGTTTACCTCTTGAGTTCCTTAAAGACATCAGGAGTGTGCTCCCCACAGTAAAAGAATGTCAGCAGAATGTATGACAGCCAAAGTTGCCGTGATGACTGATGTGATAATCAGAAGAATTCAAGCAGAAACATGTGGCTCTAAGGCATGTCAAGATCAGAACCTTCCTGTAGGCTAAAATGTGGGATGCTGCATTCCAGAAGGTGAAAATGGGAGGGTGAACGGGGAACAAATTGGAGAAATCAGGGGCATGGCCCAAACGCATGCAAATCGAACTAGCTTAATGGGGCACCTTGGTCAGCATGGACAAGTTGGGCCAAAGGGCCTGTTTCCATGCTGTATGACTCTATGACTCTACACATTGAAGGCATTGACTTGTATTTCGATGATAATGAAGGAATATAGAGGAAAGCTATTTTAATCTTGGATTCAAGTTTGCCACGGTGTTATACCTGTGATCTTGTACAAGCTAGCTGTTGACAAACATGGAGGGTAGCTTCAGGCTTGTCCACATTTACCAGCTAATGCATTAATTTGATATACCGGCTCAATCTTATGGTTTTCTGCATTTTAAGAATCTAATTATTTAGTTATATGAAATTGTATTTGAAAGAAAATGACTGGTACAAACAACCTTACAATGTTAGATTACTGATATGTTGTAAATGTACCAAGAAGAATCCTTGATATTGTGAATGACCTGTTGTGGGATGCCACAGAAATACACTGAAGAGACAGCATGAAACATTCATTTCAGAGTCTATGATGATATTCAATTTAATACACGTTTCATGTATAATCATCTAATGCAGGAGAATTGGTCATTATTAAGGAATCTTCCAGTATCTGCATGCAAACAGAATTGCTCACAACCCTAACTTAAGTGCTCTGATCATTTGAATAACCTGTATATTTTCTTAACATGCGGAGAATTATAATTTCAGCACATCTGAAAAAGGTGCTTTACGTGTAAACTTACATATCTAAAGAGGTGATTATTATTCTATTCAACTCTTAACATTTTTAATTTATTCTTTCTGAAAATCCAAACATTGAACAGACGATGTCTTCTTAGGCAACCTCTTGGGTTCCAACTGACCAGTTCTGTGCGATCTTGAGGTGCTTATGAGGCCATTGTAGAACATGATGACTCTGTCACAACTGGACAAAAGATGCTTGGTGGGATACATAGGAAGGTACACGAAAGGCTGCATAAAGCAAATTGCTGGACGAACACAGGTGGCAGAACGTGTGAAGGCAGAGGTACAGTTGACATTTTGGGACGAGACCCGGCATCAAGATGGCAGAGGGATGGTCAATATGTCTTCTACTCTAAAACAGAACATGCTGGAGTAATCCAGCAGGTCAGGCAGCATCTGTGGAAGGAATGGATAAGCAGTATTTCAGGTCAGTCTGTAACACTCTCCAGGGCTCTACTTTTCACCGTGTAAGTCCTGCCCTGGTTTAACAGACTGAAGTGCAGTACCTCACACTATACCACCAATTTTAACGTCAACTGCAAATTTATGTTAATTTAACATTAAAGGTAACATCCGAACATTTAATGTAGACAACCAACAACAGTGGACCCAGCACTAACCACTGATCACAGTCCTCCAATCAGACAAACAACTGTCTGAAGAAGAGTCTGGACCCGAAAAGTCACCTATATATATTTCCTCCAGAGATGCTGTCTGACCCGCTGAGTTACTCCAGCTTTTTGTGTCAACCTCCGCAATTATCCTTTGTCTCCTTTCTCCAACCCAATTTGGAATCCACTTAGTTAGCTCACCTTGGATTCCGTGTGATTTAAACTTCCAGACAAGTCTACCATATGGGAATTTGTCAAAGGTCTTGGTAAAGTCCACATAGACAACATCATTCCCTCATCAATCCTCTTGTGTGACATGGTGTGACATGGTGTGACATGGCATCCCACCCACCATGCCTTGCTGACATTCCATGCTGGTAGATCATGTCCCTAAGAATCCCCTCCAGCAACCTTCTCACCACCGACATCAGGCTCACCAGCCTGTAGTTCCCTGCTTTTTCTGTGCTGATCTTCTTAAATGACAAACATTAGCCATCCTCCAGTCTTCAAGTCTTCACCTGTGGTTATTTCTCCCTTTTCATTATGCGAGAAATAGTATTGGTTAGGTTAATGGGACTGAAGGATGATAAATCCCCTGGGCCTGACGGTCTGCATCCCAGGGTCTTCAGGGAGGTGGCTCTAGAAATAGTGGACGCATTGGTGATCATTTTCCAATGTTCAATAGATTCAGGATCAGTTCCTGTGGATTGGAGGATAGCTAATGTTATCCCACTTTTCAAGAAAGGAGCGAGAGAGAAAACGGGGAATTACAGACCAGTTAGCCTGACTTCGGTGGTGGGAAAGATGCTGGAGTTAATTATTAAAGATGTAATAATGGGGCATTTGGATAGCAGTAAAAGGATTAGTCCAAGTCAACATGGATTTATGAAAGGGAAATCATGCTTGACTAATCTTCTGGAATATTTTGAGGATGTGACAAGTAAAATGGATGAAGGGGTGCCAGTGGATGTAGTGTATCTAGACTTTCAGAAAGCCTTTGATAAGTTCCCGCACGGGAGACTGTGACTAAAATTAGAGCACATGGTATTGGGGGTAGGGTGTTGACATGGATAGAAAATTGGTTGGCAGACTGGAAGCAAAGAGTAGGAGTGAACGGGTCCTTTTCAGAATGGCAGGCAGTGGCGAGTGGAGTGCCGCAAGGCTCGGTGTTGGGGCCACAACTGTTTACCATATATATTAATGATTTGGAAGAGGGAATTAGGAGCAACACTAGCAAGTTTGCGGATGACACTTGGCAGCTGGGTGGCAGTGTGAACTGTGAAGAGGATGTTAGGAGGTTGCAGGGTGACCTGGACAGGTTGAATGAGTGGGCAGATGCATGGCAGATGCAGTATAATATAGATAAATGTGAGGTTATCCACTTTGGCGGCAAAAACAAGGGGGCAGATTATTATCTCAATGGGGTTAGGTTAGGTAAGGGGGAGGTGCAGCGAGACCTGGGTGTCCTTGTACACCGGTTACTGAAAGTTGGCATGCAGGTACAGCAGGCAGTGAAGAAAGCTAATGGAATGTTGGCCTTCATAACAAGAGGATTTCAGTATAGGAGTAAAGAGGTTCTTCTGCAGTTGTATAGGGCTCTGGTGAGACCACATCTGGAGTATTGTATACAGTTTTGGTCTCCTAATTTGAGGAAGGACATCCTTGTGATTGAGGCAGTGCAGTGTAGGTTCACGAGATTGATCCCTGGGATGGCGGGACTGTCATATGAGGAAATATTGAAAAGACTAGGCTTGTATTCACTGGAGTTTAGAAGGATGAGGGGGATCTTATAGAAACATATAAAATTATAAAAGCACTGGACAAGCTAGATGCCGGAAAAATGTTCCCAATGTTGGGCGAGTCCAGAACCAGGGGCCACAGTCTTAGAATAAAGGGGAGGTCATTTAAGACTGAGGTGAGAAAAAACTTTTTCACCCAGAGAGTTGTGAATTTATGGAATTCCCTGCCACAGAGGGCAGTGGAGGCCAAATCACTGGATGGATTTAAGAGAGAGTTAGAGCTCTAGGGGCTAGTGGAGTCAAGGGATATGGGGAGAAGGCAGGCACGGGTTATTGATAGGGGATCAGCCATGATCACAATGAATGGCGGTGCTGGCTCGAAGGTCCGAAAGGCCTCCTCCTGCACCTATTTTCTATGTTTCTATGTTTCTATGTTTCCATGTTAAAGATACATAGATACATAGAAAATAGGTGCAGGAGTAGGCCATTCGGCCCTTCGAGCCTGCACCGCCATTCAATACGATCATGGCTGATCATCCAACTCAGTATCCCGTACCTGCCTTCTCTCCATACCCCCTGATCCCTTTAGCCACAAGGGCCACATCTAATTCCCTCTTAAATATAGCCAATGAACTGGCCTCAACTACCCTCTGTGGCAGAGAGTTCCAGAGATTCACCACTCTCTGTGTGAAAAAGTTTTTCCTCATCTCAGTCTTAAAGGATTTCCCCCTTATCCTTAAGCTGTGACCCCTTGTCCTGGACTTCCCCAACATCGGGAACAATCTTCCTGCATCTAGCCTGTCCAACCCCATAAGAATTTTGTACGTTTCTATAAGATCCCCTCTCAATCTCCTAAATTCTAGCGAGTATAAGCCAAGTCTATCCAGTCTTTCTTCATATGAAAGTCCTGACATCCCAGGAATCAGTCTGGTGAACCTTCTCTGCACTCCCTCTATGGCTATAATGTCCTTCCTCAGATTTGGAGACCAAAACTGTACGCAATACTCCAGGTGTGGTCTCACCAAGACCCTGTACAACTGCAGTAGAACCTCCCTGCTCCTATACTCAAATCCTCTTGCTATGAAGGCCAACATACCATTCGCTTTCTTCACTGCCTGCTGCACCTGCATGCCTACTTTCAATGACTGGTGTACCATGACACCCAGGTCTCGCTGCATCTCCCCAATTCCTAATCGGCCACCATTTAGATAATAGGTTGCCTTCCCGTTTTTGCGACCAAAGTGGATAACCTCACATTTATCCACATTATACTGCATCTGCCAAACATTTGCCCACTCACCCAGCCTATCCAAGTCACCTTGCAGTCTCCTAGCATCCTCCTCACAGCTAACACTGCCCCCCAGCTTAGTGTCATCCGCAAACTTGGAGATGTTGCTTTCAATTCCCTCGTCCAGATCATTAATATAAATTGTAAATAGCTGGGGTCCCAGCACTGAGCCTTGCGGTACCCCACTAGTCACTGCCTGCCATTGTGAAAAGGACCCGTTTACTCCTACTCTTTGCACATATTTCTGCAAGGACCTCTGCAATTTACTGCCTAGCTTCCCACAAGATCCAAGATACACTTGGTCAGGTCCTATGGATTTATCCACCTTAACAAGCTTTAAAACCACCAATACTTCCTATTAGGTTTTTTTTATTCAGATCTAAGACATCATAACTCTGACATTCCTCAATTCTTTAGCTACCATGATCTCCTCAGTAAAAATGGATGAGAACTATTAATGTAATATCACCCTCATCTCTAATAGTTCTACACAAAGACAGCCATGCTGATCTTTAAAGGGACCTATTCTTTACCTAATCACCCTTTCACTCTAAATGTACCTGCAGAATCTCTTGAACATTTTATTTTTCCTAGCCAGACAGCTCCATGTCCTCTAACCATCTTACGTTTTCTCCTACATTTCTTATATTTGTGGAGAGGTTTCCTTGGCACTGAATGCCTAGATCTGTCATATGCCTCCTTCTTTTTCCTCACAAACCCTCAACGTCACTCGTCAACCAGGGTTTCCTAATGCCAGCCTTGCCCTTCACCCGAACAGGAACGTGTACCCCTGTCCTCTGCCAACTCACTTTTGACAGCCTCTCACTTGCCTACTGTGGGAATTGTGAGAAGATCTGAGCTGTTCTTCCATTTTGTCATGAACATGGGCAGCACTTCATTCTATACTTCATATAGCACCAATATGGTACTAACACTTCATATGTACTTCATGCTGTGGGAATCGAACTTTACTCCAGTGAAGTTGCCCTGCTGCGCTTGGCTAAACAAGTCTGGTTCAGGTGGCCTGCAAAGTCAACTACTTGAACACCTGAATGACTTGTTTATGGGGGGGAAATTACAGAATGCTTGATCACAATAGTTAACTCTGTAAGCAAGTGTACATGGCTGACCTTACATTAATGCTATCAAAAATTATATTGAAATGTTTGTTTTGAGTTTGCAGAGCAGTCTTTTGCTTTACTTGTCTGACAATTTATTGTGAATATAGAAGTTAATTGTCAGTCACGTCTAGCATTATTATTCTGACACTACAAAAAGGCTCTCCCAAGTTCAAGTTCAAGTTCAAGTTTGCATTTGTCACATGCACCATGAGGTGCAGTTAAATTTAATTTGCTATGCAGCATTACAATTAAAAAAGGACACAATACACAACATAATTCAACACAGACATCCACCACAGCATTCTTCACTGTGGTGGAAGGCAATACAGTTCAAACAGTCCTCCTCCTCCTCCTCCTCCTCCTCCTCCCTTGTTCACCCATGGTCGGGGCCCTGACCTTCTGTAGTCGCCGCTATGGACGGCCCGATGTTCCAGCCCTCTGGTCGGGATGGTCGGGATGGTCGGAACGCCGACGTCGGGACAGGTGGAGCACACCCCGCGGCCCGGAGCTCCCAAATCAACCACCTCCTTACTGGAGACCGTGGCTTCCAGATGGTGTAGGCCGCAGGCCGGCGGTCAGAGTTCTTCTCCGGCGACCCCCGGCGAGGGATCGCATGCTTCACGATGGAAGGTCCATCCACGCCTGCCGCCAGAAGCTCCACAGACCGAGGCTCCAAGATGTTGTAGGCCACAGGCCAGCAGTCGGAGCGCTTCACCGGCGACCCCCGGCAAGGGGGTCCGCGATGTTAAAGTTCCCGCTGCGCCACCGCTGAAGCTCTGGGCCCGACTCCGGGAAAGGCCACACCAAACCAATCTACATCTGCAAGTTCCCACCTCAAGCCTCCAATATTGCCCTTGCTCCGATTTAGGATCTTAGCTTCTGGGTCAATCCTATCCTTCTCCATAACTACTTTAGAAGTAATAAAATGTTGGTGACTAATCCCAAAGTGCTCTCCCACTCACACTTCAGTCACTTGCCCCACCAATGTTGTGTGCTCACGAGTATGGCCCTTTATATATGAATTTTGCAATGCTTCTCGGACACATTAAACAAATTCCACCCCGTCCAAGCCCACCCATTACACCGCAGGAAACCCAGTCAATATTAGCAAAGTGGAGTGAGATAGCATTTTGGTGAGAAAGATTGAGAGGTGTCGGGGTGATGTCTCAGTTGTAATTGACACCAATCCATACAGAGATTAAGTCTGTGCTGAACCCCATGATTTAAATAAACGGCGCCAAGTGCTGGAGTAACACTGGAGTCAGGCAGCATCTTTGGAGAACATGAAAGGTCCCTTCCCATTCCCACTGACCTGGGCTGCCACCATTGTCAGAGTGAGGCCACACGCACACTGGAGAAACAGCACCTCATATTCCACTTTGGTAGCTTACAACCCAATGGTATGAACAATGAATTCTCTAATTTTAGGGAACTAACCTATGAATACATCCTCCCCCCACTTTTCCATTCATTTCCCCCTCTCTTCTGTGTGCCACACCTACATGTGAACCCATTTCAGCCTTTCCCCTCCTCTGCCCAGTCCTGTTCCACCTGCATTCCTCTGGCATCACATGTCAAGCCTCTTCTTTTGTTTTCTTCTACCTCACACGTTTTGCCTTTTCATCTCTGGCCTTTGTCCAGCCATCTGCCAATTAAAACTGCCCTGACTCGTATCCACCTATCACTTGCTGGACTTTGCCCCACCCCGCCTCTTGTTCAGCTTTCACTCCCCCTCTACAAACAATCTGAAGAAGTGTTCCAACTGAAATCTCCCTTAACCATGTTCTAAAGAGATATTACCTGGCCCATTGAGTAAGTTAGCACTTTTTTTTGTACACCAGTATCTGCAGTCTCTTGTGTCCCCATGGTTAAAATCGTTGCTCGCATACCAATTTTGGGCGGCACAGTGGTGCAGCAGTAGAGCTTACAGCGCCAGAGACCCAGGTTTTATCCTGACTACGGGTGCTGGCTGTACGGAGTTTTATGTTCTCCCTTTGACCTGCGTGGGTTTTCTCTGAGATCTTCGGTTTCCTCACACATTCGAAATGTTTAAAGGTTAATTGGCTACGGTAAAAATGTATAAAAATTGTCCCTAGTTGGTGTCGGGTAGTGTTAATGTGCGGGGATCGTTGGTCGGTGTGGACTCGGTGGGCCAAAGGACCTGTTTCCTAGCTGTATCTCTAAACTAAATGAAGCTAAACCATCATGAAACAAGACACAAGATGAAGATGAATTCCTGCCAGCAGACAAGTCTGAGAAGGAATTTATCAGTGTCTCAGACTGACAAGATCGAAGGTTTCTGTGCAATGTAAAAAGGCTGTCTGTATCAGTTGATTCCATTCCTTGCATTTCTCTTGAGGCACAAGGGAAATGCATTAAGTACATAATAACTGAGAGAAATTCATCTCCATCTTGTATCTGCTTGATAATGGCCAGCAAACAATAATGTTGACAGAGGATACAGATGGAAAGCCAGAACCTTTGTACAAAAGGATGACAGAGAGGGCCTGGGTGATATTCCTCATTGTGTCAGTTGGGCTTCTGCTGTGATGGCATCATTCAGGGAAAATGCTGATTACTTTCAGTAAGAGCATGGAGAAGAAATGGGCAACAGGTTAAAGATTGGTTTAGACAAAAATGCTGGAGAAACTCAGCGGGTGAGGCAGCATCTATGGAGCGAAGGAAACAGGCAACTTTTCGGGCCAAAACCCTTCTAGGGAGGAGGAGAACTTCTTCAAAGTAGGCATACCTTGAGGAGATTTCACAGTGGAGTAGACAAAATGTTTAAGAAGGATTGGCTTGTTCTATTCCAAGATTCAACATCAATGCATTTTACCAGATTAGGAAGCAATAAGGGGAATGTTATATAACTTATATTAGAATTCCCAGGAAGGGTTATCAAGAGCTTGCAAACTGGATTATTAATGAACCAGGCAATTAGCCGATGGAAATGTTGTCAGTGTAGCTCAGAAGACGTAGTCCCAGGCCTTAGAGCCATGGCAACTTACACCCAAAGCACAAGATGTATAACACCACATAGTAAGATTTCCTTTGACCCACAGCTCATAGGAACTTTGTTGTCGAAGCATAGCCTCTCCTCAATATGCTGATTCACTTATAGCCCTGTCCCACGGTACGAGTTCATTCCAAGAGCTCTCCCGAGTTTTTAAAAAATCGAACTCGTGGTATGCACGGAGAATGAACGTAGCGGGTACGTCGGAGCTCGGGGACGTCACTTAGCGGCTCGTAACGCTAACGGCAGGTACTCGGGAAGACTCGCTAACGGCAGGTAAGCACGGGAAGACTCGTGAAGATTTTTCAACTTGTTGAAAAATGTCCATGAGAGCCCCGAGTACCAACGAGTGGCCATTACCGTAAATCTCCGAGTTCGCATCAGGGCAAACGCGGGAGAACTCTTGGAATGAACTCGTACCGTGGGACAGGGCTTTTACCATTGTGAATAGAGTACAGGTTAATTCCCAACATGTGACAACTATTAGCCCTGTTCCACGGTACGAGTTCATTCCAAGAGCTCTCCCGAGTTTGCCCTGATTCGAACTCGGAGATTTACGGTAATGGCCACTCGTCGGTACTCGGGGCTCTTGGGGACATTTTTCAACATGTTGAAAAATCTTCACGAGTCTTCCCGTGCTGACCTGTCGTTAGCGAGTCTTCCCGAGTATCTGCCATTAGCGTTACGAGCCGCTAAGTGACGTCCCTGAGCTCCGGCGTACCCGCTACGTTCATTCTCCATGCTTACCACGAGTTTGATTTTTTTTAACTCGGGAGAGCTCTTGGAATGAACTCGTACCGTGGGACAGGGCTTTTAGAATGAAAGCTCCATGCCTTGAAGGTGCTAATGTAATCACCTGCACGATGGATGCAAAGCAGATGATCTCATGTCAATTTGATTGTGTGCCCACCCTCGCTTGGACCAATCCACAAATTTCATTGCTTGCTCATGTGTCGTAGAGTCATAAATTTGAGCAGTTTGATGAAAGGTCCTTCAATCCACCCAACACATTTTATCATGATGCATTTTATCAGGATGCATCACAGCATGGGTTTGGAACAGCTCCATCCAAGACTGCAAGAACTTGCAGAGAATTGTAGACGCAACCCAAACCATCACGCAAACCTACTTCTCTTCCATTGACTTTGTCTACACCGTGCTGCCTCGGCAAGGCCACCAGCATAATCCAGGATGAGTCTCACCCTCTTCTCCCTCATCCCATCAGGCAAGAGGTGCAGAAGTGTGAAAATATATCAACTTTCATGGACAGTTTTACCCAGCTGTTATCAGGTAGTTGAAAACATCCTATCACCAACTAGAGAGTGGTCCTGAGTTATAATCTACCTCATTGGAGACCCTCAGACTATGTTTAATTTTCTGGACTTTATCTTACGCTAAACATTATTCCCTTTATCCTGTATCTGTACACGCTGGGTGGCTTGATGGTAATGTATATCCGCTGGCTGGATAGCACACAGTAAAAAAGTTTTTCACTGTACCTCAAGACACGTGGCAATACTCATCAAGCACCCATTTACATTAATCCAAAACTAATCCCATTTTAAGGTATCCATCCGATTCTACCAGTCACGTTAACAGTGGTCAATACATATAAATTTATATGCAATGTATTTTAATGTAATGTCGTCCCTTGTGTTGACCTTGAGTCCGAAATAAAATAATAATAATAATAATAATAATAATAATGTCTTTGGGATGTGGGAAGAAACCAAGGAATCCAAGACAATAGACAATAGACAATAGATGCAGGAGTAGGCCATTCGGCCCTTCGAGCCAGCACCGCCATTCAATGTGATCATGGCTGATCATCCACAATCAGTACCCCGTTCCTGCCTTCTCCCCATATCCCCTGACTCCGCTATCTTTAAGGGTCACAGGAGCTGTGAGATAACATACAGCATCAGCTAAAGGGATGCCCCACTGTGCATCTGCTGCAGGATATCATTGCGAGAATATAATCAGCAATCAGGTAACATTTCTCAGATCTAAAACTTTCAATGAAAAACAAAAGTGTTCATTTCCCCCAAGTTCCTCTCCAAGACAAACGCCATCCTAATTTGGATATTTGCTGCCAGACCTTTGTCATTGTTGATCAGCATCCTGTAACTCCTTAGATAGACAGAAAATGTTGGAGTAACACAGCGGGACAGGCAGCATCTCTGGAGAGAAGGAATGGGTGACGTTTCGGGTCAAGACCCTTCTTCAGACTGAGAGTCAGGGGAAAGATTTGCAAAGAAGTAACGATGATCGAGGACACGGTCCATTGTTAGCTGTGGGCTCGGTGAAAACGAGTCATGCAGACAATGAAACTCACCAGGATGACAATCTTCTTTTTGTGTCCATCTTGTTACAAATGTTGGCCTCGCTGTCATCGTCCGTCCTGAAAAGGACGCAAGCTTCTGGCAACAATCAGTGGAAGCCATCACTTGTTGTGATAGATGATCACAACAAGTATGTAGCTTTCATAGCAAAAGGATTTGAGTATAGGAGCAGGGAGGTTCTACTGCAGTTGTACAGGGTCTTGGTGAGACCACACCTGGAGTATTGCGTACAGTTTTGGTCTCCAAATCTGAGGAAGGACATTATAGCCATAGAGGGAGTGCAGAGAAGGTTCACCAGACTGATTCCTGGGATGTCAGGACTTTCATATGAAGAAAGACTGGATAGACTTGGCTTATACTCGCTAGAATTTAGGAGATTGAGAGGGGATCTTATAGAAACGTACAAAATTCTTATGGGGTTGGACAGGCTAGATGCAGGAAGATTGTTCCCGATGTTGGGGTAGTTGAGGCCAGTTCATTGGCTATATTTAAGAGGGAGTTAGATGTGGCCCTTGTGGCTAAGGGGATCAGGGGGTATGGAGAGAAGGCAGGTACGGGATACTGAGTTGGATGATCAGCCATGATCATATTGAATGGCGGTGCAGGCTCGAAGGGCCGAATGGCCTACTCCTGCACCTATTTTCTATGTATCTATGTATCTATGATGGTGGTAGCAGAAATAGCTCAGGATACTTCCAGTTTCCAGCCCCATGACGTGGACGGTTCTGTCATGGGGCCACCAGGATGACTGTGAAACTAGTACAGCGACTTGGGTGGGGGAGGGATGGAGAAGGAGGGGATGCAAGGGATACTTGAAGTTAGAGAAATCAATGTTCATCCCGCTGGGTTGTAAGTTGCCCAAGGGAAATATGAGGTGGCTTTCCTCCAATTTGCATTTGGCCTCACTCTGACAATAGAGGAGGCCCAGGACAGAAAGCTCAGTGTGGGAATGGGAAGGGGAGTTAAAGTGTTTGGCAAACGGGAGATCACGTCAGACCAGGTGGACTGAGCGAATATGTTCAACTTACTGGAAGGTGTTCTCCTGAGCTATAACTCCTTATTGTGTGGTATCTACATCTCCACAATGACTGCAGTGCACAAAAGCAACGTGATACCTGTAAGTAATACAACCAGGCCTTCTCATAATGTGTAAATTCCAGTAAAAGAAAGCTAAGTCTTAATTTTTTTATGTGGTATTTTATGAAATATATAAGACCTTCCTCCAAATGTGGTGATAGTCATTTGAAATGCAATAAAAATTATTTTCATTCTTCAATATCATGATTGAAACCTTAATAAAATCCGCAATAGCATAGTTCAGGCAATGGTGCTGTACTGCCACCTACTGGTTTATCCAAGAACTGGTCAATAGATGATGTAGTTTTCACCCATCTTTAAAAGTGAAATATTTCTTGTTTCAAGTTTCATTTTCACCACCGAGCAGGTACTTGTCTCCAGCCATAAGTGTTCCTGCAAGGATTATTCTGAATCTTGGTGTGAAGGTGGCATTATTTTTGGTTAAGATAGACATAAAAAAGCTGGAGTAACTCAGCGGGTCAGACAGCATCTCCGGAGAAAAATAATAGGTGACGTTTCGGGTCGAGACTCTTCTTCAGACTGAGAGTCAGGGGAAAGGGAAGCGAGAGATATAGATGATGCAATAAAGAGATATAGAACAAATGAATAAAAGATATGCAAAAAAGTGACGATGATAAAGGAAACAGCTGTGTGCTAGGTGAGAACAAGTACAGACAATGCGTCTGAACAAGACGACGTTGAAGCTGGTATGACTTGGGTGGAGGAGGGATGGAGAAAGAGGGAATACAAAGTTAGAAAAATTCAATATTCATACCACTGGTTTGGAAGCTGCCCAAGCGAAATATGAGGCTGTTCCTCCAATTTGCATTTATTTTACCTCTTGAATTTATATCCTTACAGATAATTATCATTTATATTTCTTGTCATTTTTATTAATTTTTCAGGATATTGGTATAATTGGCAAAGCCAGCATTTATTGTCATCCCCGATTACCCTTGGTTGTACCCTTCTTGAACAACTGTTGAAGGCACTCCCACAATGCATCTGGGGTGTGCGTTCCAAGATTTCATCCCAAGTCAGGGTTGTATGCACCGCAGTCAGTGGTGTTCCTATGTACGTCTTGGTGATAAACGTTGTGGGCCTTTGAGGTGCTCTTGGAATAGCTTGAGCAAATAAAGGCAGTACATTTATTCATCCTGCAGTTATGGTGTGCTGGTGATGGAAATGGATGTTTAGTTTAGTTTAGAAATACAGTGCGGATACAGGCCTTTCGGCCCACCGAGTCCGCCCTGACCAGTGATCCCCGCACGTAAACACTATCCTACACACACTAGGGACAATTTTACACATACACCAGGCCAATTGACCTACATACCTATACGTCTTTGATGTGTGGGAGGAAACTGAAGATCTTGGAGAAAACCCACGCGATCACGGGGAGAAAGTACAAACTCCCTACAGACAGCACCCCTATAGTCAGAATCGAACCCGGGTCTCTGGCGCTGTAATTTATTTATTTATGATTGCTTATGCCCCCTTTAGGGGTTTCGGGTGGTTGGATGGGGTGCCAAGCAAGCTTTGTCCTGGATGATATCAAGCTTCTTGAGATTCCTCCATGTTTGTAGAGAGTGTCCAAAGACACACTTGGTGAAAAGTCTCTGGGAGGTCAGGAGGTGAATCATTCACTGCACGATAACCAGCTTCTGACCTGGTATTGTAGACATAGCATTTACGTAGTTGATCCGGCTGGTTTATGTTTATGTTTATATTGTCACACATTCCAAGGTACGGTTTAGCACTTAGATACTGGGCCCAACCATCGCTGAGATATTGGGATATTATTGGAGCATCCCCTAACCATTAGATCTTAAATTGGCCAGCTCCTTAATGACTACATGTGACTAGCCTCATAACTTTGATCTGATTGTGGCAGTGGGGTGGATCATTACTTCTATTGCATTCTATTTTTGATGTGTAATACACATGGTTTTAAGCTACATCTTCACTCGGTTGATATTTCATTTATTAATACATCTGATGCTGTTCCTGGTATGCCTCCTCATCAAACTAGGGTAGATCGTCTAGTTTAATAGGAAGAAGATTGAGGGTATGCCTAGTGCAAGATTAAGGTTACAGTGCTGTGTGTTTAAACTGGTGCTGGTGGTTCATGTCTGTGAGGAATCTGTTCTTGCCATCCATATTGCAGCTAATTATCCTATCCCTGCACCAGCAAAGTAGGTCCAGTGAAACGCCAGCAGTTCAAGAGCCTCAGAGTGTCATTGAATGGATTCAAACCTGACTTTGGGTCCTGTCTGTGTGGAGTTTGCATGTTTCCGTGTTACTATAGGTTTCCTCCGGTTGATCCCATATCCAGTTTCTTCCCATATTCCCATAACATGTAGGTTAGCAGGATAGTTAGCCACTGTGAATGACCCCGCCTGTGTAGGCGAGCAGTAGAATCTAAGAGGAGTTGATGAGAACATGTGGAGAATTTTTTTTTACTGGGATAATGTGGGATAAATGTAAGTGCATGGTTGATGGACCTGATGAGCCTGTTTTCATGTTGTATGTTACTATGACTCCTTGAATCCAAAATAGAAATAACAAATTTATAGTTAAGTACACATTTCCTTTTATTATTTTCACTGCCATCTTTTATTTATTGGTCCTGATCACCTGATAATGTTCAATCAAAGGACAGGATCTGTCAATCTCAGGAGCTGACATTCTAGACCACTTGTTTCTCCGATAAAGCATCTTGCTCGATAAACATAAGCCATTCCCAATCTTCCAGCAGCTATGACTTAACAATCTATAATAGAAACAACTCTGAAAACGTTGATTTACTTTCATTACTTTACCAGTTTGAAAAACAAATTGATCGGCCAATGCAGTTTTTTTCAATAGTATATAGACTGAAAATGGCTTTACCCAAAGTGAAACATGATAACGTATCGTCATGTGTAGGAAAGAACTGCAGATGCTGGTTTAAATCGAAGGTAGACACAAAATGCTGGAGTAACTCAGCAGGACAGGCAGCATCTCTGGTGAGAAGGAATGGGTGACGTTTCGGGTCGAGACCCTTCTTCAGACTGATGTCAGGGGAGTGGGCGGGACAGAGATAGAATGTAGTCGGAGACAGTAAGACTGGTGGGAGAACTATGAAGGGGCAGGGGATGGAGAGAGAGAGGGAAAGCAAAGGCTATTTGAAGTTAGAGAAGTCAATATTCATAACGCTGGGGTGTGAGCTGCCCAAGCAAAATATGAGGTGCTGTTCCTCCAATTTGCGCTGGGCCTCACTCTGACAATGGAGGAGGCCCAGGACAGAAAGGTCAGATTACGAATGGGAGGGGAAGTTGGTGCTGAGCAACCTGGAGTACAGGTAGGTTGAGGCAGACTGAACGATGGTTTTCAGCGAAACGATCGCCGAACCTGCGCTTGGTCTCGCCGATATACAGACGTTGACACCTGGAACAGCGGATGCAGTAGATGAGGTTGGAGGAGGTGCAAGTGAACCTCTGCCTCACCTGAAAAGACTGTCGGTGTCCTTGAATGGAGTCGAGGGAGGAGCTATAGCGACAGGTGTTGCATCTCCCGCGGTTGCAGGGGAAAGTACCTGGGGAGGGGGTGGTTTGGGTGGGAAGGGACGAGTTGACTAGGGAGTTGCGGAGGGAACGGTCTCTGCGGAAGGCAGAAAGAGGTGGAGATGGGAAGATGTGGCCAGTGGTGGGCTTCCGTGGAGGTGGCGTAAATGCTGGAGGATTATATGCTGTATGCGACGGCTGATGGGGTGGAAGGTGAGGACAAGGGAGACTCTGTGCTTGTTATGATTGGGGGGAAGGGGAGCAAGGGTGGAGCTGCGGGATATCGAGGAAACTCTAGTGAGAGCCCCATCTATAATTGAAGTGGGGAACACCCGTTTCTTAAAGAATGAGGACATCTCCGATGGAAAACCTCATCCTGGGCGCAGATGTGGCGTAGACAGAAGAATTGGGAGTGGGGGATAGAGTCTTTACATGAAGCAGGGTGGGATGACATGTAATCTAGTTAGCTATGGGTGCCAGTGGGTTTGTAGTAGATGTCGGTCAATAGTCTGTCTCCTGTGATGGAGACGGTGAGATCTGGAGACGGTAGGGAGATATCGGAGATGGACCGTGAATTTGAGTGCAGGATGGAAATTGGTTGTGAAGTTGATGGTCAGTGAGTTCTGCATGGGTGTAGGGGCTAGCACCAATGCAGTCATCAATGTAGTGGAGGTAGAGTTCGGGGATAGGGCCAGTGTACGCCTGGAACAGTGATTGTTCGACGTACCCCGCAAAGAGGCAGGCACAGCTGGGGCCCATGCGAGTGCCCATAGCTACGCCTTGGATTTGGAGGAAGTGGGAGGAGTCCAAAGAGAAGTTGTTGAGAGTAAGGATCGGCTCTGCTAGGCGGAGGAGAGTATTAGTAGACGGAAATTGGCTGGTTCTGCGGGCGAGGAGGAAACAGAGGGCTTTAAGATCTTTCTAGTGGGGGATGGAGGTGTAGAGTGACTGGACATCCATAGTGAAGATGAGGGAGTGGGGGCCTTTAAAACGGAAGTCATTGAAGAGATGGAGAGTGTGTGAGGTGTCTTGGACATAGGTTGGGAGGGATTGGACTGGGAGGATAGGATGGAGTCGTGGAATGTGGACATGAACAGGCAGAAACAATGGGTCTGCCTGGACAGTTCTGTTTGTGGTTTTTGGGGAGAAGATAAAATTGGGCCGTGCGGGGCTGGGGAACGATAAGGTTGGAGATATAATATCAAGTTACATATTTTACGTACTCCGAGGACACTGGACATCATTTCTGCATCAGTTACTCATCAGTTGATTGTTCTTTATGAAGGACTACTTTTATTATGGGAAATTTAGATAAATAGTTCTGGTACTGATTCTTTGAATATACCTACACTCGGCAGTTATCGCCAAGTCCTCCAGAGCCCCCGATTTCATTCTTGACCTGCTGAAGCGCAGGTGCCAATCCTAGAAGCTAAGGCCCCAACTCTTGATCACACTCCTAATTATTCACCCTCTCTCCCAACCTCACAATGCAGGCTCTAATCAGCACAACCATCCCCCAATAAGCCACGTACCCAATCTTTGTTATCCTTGGCCACTTATCTATCCACAACTCATCCACCATCTCCCCACCCTATGTGGCATTGCCCCTTCCACAATATCTACCCACCTCACCATGTAAGCTACTCACACCCATAACCTTGGCTAAGGTTCCTTATTATACTGGAGTTTCTAGGTTTATTTCCTTCTCTCTGTTGTATGTGTGTCCAATGGTATTAACAGATCAATATTAATGAGGAGTACAATCTTGTCGCTAAGATGCTCCTCATCCTTCAAAATCATTCCGGGTTGCTGTAATATTATCCGGCATTTTTTCCGGCATCAATTGTTTCCTGCTATTGTGCAGCCGTTTGAATATTTCCTGCCCTCTTTGTAACTACTTCCAATTTTCATCTTTGTTTCTTTTTGGCATTTTGAATCTGTTTGTTTGTGTTTTCAATCGGGTATGAAAGATTTATGAACTTGTAAGTAATAAGGAGAAATATAAAATAAAATAGGTTAAGGCTTCATTAGTGTAGTTCAGTTGGCAGATACAACTTGGAAACAGGCCCTTCAGCCCACTGAGTACACAGCAACTATTGATCACCCATTCAGACTAGTTCTACGTTTTCCCAATTTCTCATCCACAAGGGGCACTGCAGAGGTCAATTAACCTACAAACCCGCATATCTTTAGATGTGAGGGGAAACCAGAGCACCCAGAAGAAACCCACGCAGTCACAGGGAGAGTGTGCAAATGCTACACAAATAGCACCCGAGGTCAGGGTCGAACCCAGCCTCTGGTGAATAATGCTTTATGTGTCACACATGCGACTGCACATGAAATTCATTTTGCATATATCACACATGCAGGCATCAGCATTTTTGGTGCCATTATTAAAAGTCCAAAGTCCGGTCGACCCGCTGCCAGATGTACCTGCGAACCAACGTCCTTCTCCTCTCCTCACCCGGCCATCTTTGTGTCTCGGGGGCACCCCCTTCAGCCGACCTTGAAGATGCTGGAGGCATCACCCCGGTTCACCCTCCTGCTGGCCCTTGCTCCTCACGTTCGACTTCCCCAGCTCCCTCCCGGTTACACCATTACACCACCAAGCGGGTTCCCCCTCCCGCCGACCCACCAGCCTTCGGGCAGGTTCCCAGCCCTGCCGGAGAACGTGGTGGGTGAGCCGGGCCTACCGGGTGGGTGCTCCATGGTGAGTCCGCGGTGGACGAGTCGGGTCTACGTGCCGGGAGGGTCCCGCTCTGCGCTGCGAAGCATCAGCTCTGCAACTGCACCACTGCATAGGGTGATATTGTGAAAGAGTTGCCTCCAATAACAGAACTTGTCACTGTTGCACTATCCACAGTGTGCAGAGGGGTGCAAAACTAAAGATCCCTTGGCCACATCTTAAAACATTTTATTGAAATGAGTTGTTCTTTTCTTTGTATGCAGTCCCTCAGGATTGCGGATAACTCGCTCCTACTTCAGTTTGGACCAATTCAGAAATAGCTAATTCAGATTCAGATTCAGATTCAGAAAACTTTATTGTCTGTCGTAACAGAAAATCTTCTTTGGCGTGGCTCAACATACAAAGGACAATGTATTGATAAGCAGTCATACAACACAGATTTCTGCGAGCACACACCGTGTGTATAGATCTTAAAAGCAATTATAAGGATTAAAAACTGTAAAAATAGACAAGAAAGTTGTGGATACGTGTAAAGTGACAGTGCGTCAGGGTTAATTTGTCCATTGTTCATTTTTTATTTAAGCTGTTTATGGCAATGGGTATGAATGAGTTTTTGTGGATGTTTTTCTTAGATAGGGGGACTTTATATCGGCGGCCTGATGGCAGAAGTTGGAAGGACTTGTGCAGGGGGTGGGTGGGATCCTGTGTAATGAGGTTGGCTTTCCTTTTAACTGCCTGGGTGTGAAGTACTGATAATTGATCCCTTGGCCACATCTTAAAACATTTTATTGAAATTAGTTGTTCTTTTCTTTGTATGCAGTCCCTCAGGATTGCGGATAACTCGCTCCTACTTCAGAGGTTAACGTGGTAATCACCAACTCTTCCACAGCAAGGGCGGGGATGGCTGATGGATCAAGTGATGGGATGGTTTGTGCGATGGTCCATATCTCTGCTCCCAATACATGGCTCAAATATTCCACCACCCCACCCTCCAATGTTTATTCTCCACTTTGAATGGTCCAGGCCCAGAAGTTTCCCGGGGTCATGAGAATTCCACCTTTCTTAAACGGTTGGAAATAATTACCATGCAATATTCACCACTGCAGACAAAATAGTGAACATCTTGCCTCAGTCCAGTGGGTGAGTTGTGCCTTCACTACAAATATACAAAATAAACCAATCACGAGAATAAATTGAGCAGTACATTATGGCATTGCACACCATTCAAGCAGATGGAATCATTCCCCTTTTTCCAGCTTACTGTTGGAAAATCTGTTGGGAAATCTAAAACCAGGCTGGGCCCTGCCATGGGGCTCCATATGGAATGCAATGCCAAGGGGTAATGGCAGTGGGTGCAAATAAGGGCAAGAGATATTTAAATCTGAAAGTATGTATACCGACAGTTTTCTTCAGATTCCACCCATTATATTACCCGTGTTCGATCCTGACCTCCAGTGCTGTCTGTATGTGGTTTACATGTTCTCCCTGTGACCATGTGGGTTTCCTCCGTGTGCTCCAGTTTCCTCCCACATCCCCAAAACAGGTGGGTTTTTAGTTAACTGGCCTCTGTAAATTACCCCTGCTGAGTAAGACGTGGATGCAGTAGTTGGGAATACATAGGACTAGTGTGAATAGGTAATCAATGGCTAGTGGGCTGAAAGGTCCGTTTCCACGCTGTGTCTTTAAACTGAACCTTTACACCGTGGTGTGTTATGATAAACAATATAACACTCTGAATAATTTAAGCTTGAATAATGAATCCCTGACCAATGATTCATTCTCCAGTTTCATTCATCTCCACCAGCATCAAACACCTCTGCTTATCAATATATTTATGTCCTTTCAGCAACTGACATTGGTGCAGATGAAAGAGGGAAAAGGAGGCAAATGAGATGGGGTAGAGAGTTAGGTCATGGATGGGAGAGGTTTAGTGCGGAAGGAAGAGGTGAACAATAGGAAGAATCAGTACAAACAGGAGGGAAGGTAGAAATAGACAAAAGCTAATAACAAAGGGATAAGTTAAAAATGCCCTGATTGAAAGTTACAAATGTAAAAAATTGCCAGCTTTGAAAATTTGATTTACAAGCAGAATGTGCGGGAAGGTCAGGCAACATCGATGGAAGGGAAGTAAAGTTAATGTTTTAGGTCAATGACCATTCATCAGAACTGGAAGTTCTATATGGTGCGTAATGATTCTTTTTCTTGACTCGAGAGCAATTTAATTATTCAGAGCCCAACCACATTTTCTGGCAGGTGGATCTGATTCCTGCTCCAACTGCCCGAGGAACCGACTTCAAGGCATTTAAAGACTCACATGCCTCATTAACCCAGGTATTCTTTCTGCCATTACTTTAACACTGGTCACTCATACATTTTAAACCGTGGTGTTAAAATCGCAAAGATTTAAAATATCTTTTTTTTTTTCTTATCTTATGTAATTAATTGGAAAAAAACAGATGTTTCATGAAAGAATTCTTGGATGTGGCACCTCCTCCCTTGATAGTCTCCCAAGTGAATTGAACAGACAATGTAGATGAGCTATGGTATTGCAGAGTATGACATTTATATCTGGAGGACATTGCATGTAAATGCATGTGCCTGAAACATACACAGCAACTGGCCTAACACTGGTCCTCGGTGTGCTGCTTTACAATTGTATATGATAAACAGCATAATGAAGACCCTCAGCTCATTTTATTTGTGGAGTTTGTTATTGTATCTTCAGTGTTTTTCGAGTGTATTTCTAATAACCAGCAGGCGCAGTGGTAGAGTTGTTGCCTTACAGCACTTACAGCGCCAGAGACCCGGGTTCGATCCCGACTATGGGTGCTGTCTGTACGGAGCTTGTACATTCTCCCCGTGACCACATGGGTTATTTCCGAGATCTTCGATTTCCTCCCACACTACAAAGACGTACAGGTTTGTAAGTTAATTGGCTTGGTATAAGTGTAAATTGTCCCTAGTGTGTGTTGGATGGTGTTAATTTGCGGGAATCACTGGTCGGCGCGGACTCTGTGGGATGAAGGGGCTGTTTCCACGCTGTATCTCTAAATTAAACTAAACTAAACATTAAACTGAGCACTTGACTATACAGGAATGTGCATTCTATTGCAAAAACACATGGGGATATATGTATACAATATTAATGACCATTCAATGAGGAAAATAAGATAAAGCCAAAAAGGCAAAAGGAACATTATCATTATCTAGGATAGACACAAAAAGCTGGTGTAACTCAGTGGGTCAAACAGCATCTCCGATGAAAAGGAATATGGTTTTGGGTCGAGACCCTTCTTCAGACCAGCATCTGTGGTTCCTTCCTACACATTCTCATTATCTAAACTGAGCTAGTCACATTTCAGTCTTTATCCCTCCAAGTATAGCGGATTTAGTCCAGTCCATCACTGACCAGACTCCCCGCCATTAACTCCATTTAAACTTCATGCTGCTTTAGAAATGCAGCCGACGTACAGTAATCAATGACGGTTCCCACTGCAGTCACTCCTTCTTCTCTTGTTCCCACTTGGCAGATGATACAGTAGTTTGAAAGCACACACCACCAGAACAACTTCTTCCCCTCTGGCATCAGGCTTCTGAACGGTACTTCCATAAGCTAGGGAATTGCCTGATTCACCTCTGCCCAATGCAGATATTGGACTTTGTCCATGGAACTGTCGAGTTACAATGCTGAGAACCATATTCTGCACTATTATATTTGAGCTTGGCTTGATTATATCTATATCTTTGATTGGACTTTACAGTCTTTACCTTGCACTAAACATTATTGTCTTATCATGTATCTACACACTGTGAATGGCGCGATTGTAATCATATATTGTTTTTCCGCTGCTGGTTAACACGGAACAAACTAAACTAGTATTATCTGGTTTGATTGGATAGTATGCTAAACAAAGCTTTTCACTGTACCTCTGTACACGTGGCAATAATAAGCCTATACTTAAACTTAATGCTAAACGTAAACATTCTTTGGTTTGAATAAGCTTTCTATATCAAAATTATAATCAGTGCCAACTATTCAAATTTCAATGTCTTTCCAAATCAAACTGCAATTTTAACACGGCAAGACATGTCAGAATACTTCACAACAAGGCGGTTAAACAGAGTAAAGAGTGCAAACAAGAATTAGGAAAAAATCTAAAGGTAGATGGTCACATCTCTTTAGATAATTGGCAAAAGGATGTGACAGCTGCTTGTGTCTAACCTGTCACCATGTTGGATTTAAGCAGGAATTGCTCAGAGCTATGTCATAATAAATGCGCCATATGCCTGGCTCAAAATTAGTGGACAAACCCAGGAGAGTACTTTTCTTAAGAAGCATATGGGAAGCAAATTGTATTTTGTAAACCTTGATTGGTGTAATGAAACACAACATGAAAAGATGCAGTCATTTATACAAGCAGAAATATTTGATCACATCTCTTCCATTATATTATGAGATATTTTGGAAAGGTATGCTCAGTACACGCGATTATACTCTAATGTAAACAATGTCATTGTTGCTTGACATTGGAGAGGGTTTAGTTTAGTTTAGTTTATTGTCATGTGTATGCTTAAAAGCTTTTGTTGCCTGCAAACCAGTCAGTGGAAAGACAATGCATGATTACAAGGTAGATACAAAATGCTGGAGCAACTCAGCGGGTGAGGCAGCATCTCTAGAGAGAAGCATCTCTGGTCTGAAGAAGAGTCTCGACCTGAAACGTTGTGCATTCCTTCTCTCCAGAGATGCTACCTCACCCGCTGAGTTGCTCCAGCATATTGTGTCTACCTTCGATTTAAAACAGCATCTGCAGTTCTTTCTTACACATACATGATTACAATTTGAGCCATCTACACTGAACAGATACATGATAAAGGGAATAACATGAATAATGTTGAGTGTGTAACATTTAGTCCAGTAAAGTCTGAATAAAGATAGTCTGAGAGTCTTCAATGAGGTAGATAATAACTCAGGACTGCTCTCTTGGTCGTTGCTTCAATATGCATGGTCCAAGACACGTTGCTGTGTTAGTTACTCCAAGGAATTTAAAGATTTCAACCATTTCTACTTTGGCGCCGTCAATTCACGCCGTACGTGTATTGCTTCACTTCCTGAAGTCGATCACTATCTCCTTTGTCTTGCCAACATTAAGAGAAAAGTTGTTGTATGAACACCAGGTCACGAGGTTCTCGATCTCCCTCCTGTACTCCGTCTCATCATTACGATATCCGGCCCAGAACGGTGGTGTCATCTGTGAATTTATAAATTGAATTGGATTTGTACCTGGCTGCACAGTCGTGGGTATACAACGAGTAAAGAATGGGGCTGAGAACACATCCTTATGGAGCACCGGTTTTGAGGATTATCGTGGAGGATGATTTGTCTCCTATCCTCACTGATAGAGGTCTGTAGGTCAGGAAGTCAAGGATCCAGTTGCAGAGATGAGTGCTGACTCCAAGTTCTGCAAGTTTACTGATGATTTAGATAGGATAATGGTATTAAAAGCAGAACTGTAAGCTATGAATAGGAGTCTGACATAGTTGTCTCTCTTATCCAGGTATTCCAGGGATGAGAATAGGGCCAGGGAGATGGCATCATCCATGGACCTGCAGTGGATCAAAACTGCTTGGTAGACTGGATTTAATGTGTTCCATTACTAGCCTCTCAAAGCACATCATGATGGTGGATGTCAGGGCCACTGGATGGTAGTCGTTTAGGCATGAGGTCTTGCTTTTCTTCGGCACTGGGATGATGGTGGTCTTCTTGAACCAGATGGGTGCCTCAGAACGGAGTCGGGAGAGATTAAAGATGTCCATGAATACTTCCGCTCTCTGGTCCGTGCATCTACTAAGGGCACGGTCAGGAACTCCGTCAGGTCCAGTTGCTTTCCATGGGTTTATCTTCAGGAAGGCCAATCTAACCTCTGCAACAGTGACCCTGGGGAGAGGCACATGTGAGTCTGAAGGGACGGATTTCATCGCCCTGTTGGCTCTGCTCAAAGTTCATCGAGTAGGGCCGCACTATCACCAATGATGTTGCCTGTGTGGGTGAGTCTGAAAGAGTGACTGGAAGACACCGACATGTCTCCATGAGAATGAATCTTGACTTTCATGACGTGGGGAGGATCTAGATGATCACAGGAAGCTGAGGGGCAGATTGACCCCACAGTTCCTGATGGAGCTTAGGCGACTGTTTCTGCTTCATCATCGCTCAAAAAAACTGCAAAATGTTAAAACCTGTCTGTTTTTTTCTAAATCCCGCCCTAGATCTCCTCGTTCTCTATAAATGATCACCCAACACCAAAGCTCAACCCTGTTGGCTAAAGTATAATCAGGGCTGAATGATATCAACTGAAGGTTGCTGAGTCTCATACACCCTGCGATGATGGCCTCGATCATTGTCCAAAGCAGGCTTTTTACAAATCCAGTGTTGCTCAGACCATGCAGAGGGTAGGTGGGGAGGGGGGGGGGGGAGACCAACGCTGTCATAGGAGCCGCCTAATAATCATCAAGCTCTTCAGTCACAAGAGTCTGCAGGGTTTCAACCTGAAATGTCAACTGTTCCTTTCCCCCCCAAGTTGCTGCTTGATCTGCTGAGTACAGGTGTCAGAGGTTACAGGGAGAAAGCAGGAGAATGGGGTTAGGAGGGAGGAATAGATCAACCATGATTGAACGGCGGAATAGACTTAATGGACCGAATGGCCTAATTCTGCTCCTATCACTTATGATCTTATGAAGCAGGTCCATGAGCTCCAGAGATGCTACCTGACCCACTGAGCTACTCCAGCACTTTGTGCCTTTTTTTTGTACACCAGCATCTGCAATTCATTGTGTCTTCAGAGTTTATGTTTTCATAGTTTTCTTAGGGTTCAGGATGATTTCATTTTCTCTATTTTCAACTCTGGTGGAACCAAAGCACTTCTGTTCCCACTGTGCATTCTAAAAGAGCACTTGAAATACAAAGTAGGCGTTAAAGGATTTGACATAAAAGAGAAAATTGAAAGAGGAAGTGGGTTGATTTTTTTTTTGTGCTCAGTCCTCTATTGTTTCAGCTCAAAGATGAAGCTAGCTAGTTAAGAACCTTGTAGATGGTATTTTTTCTTTTTAAAAAACAGCAGCAGATAGATAATATTTCTGATTAAAGGTATCAGATGAGTAACATTAACTAATTTGCACTTTCCTTGGTTGCTGCCTGACCTACTATTTGCAACATTTTCTGTTATTATTTCGGTGATGTACCTGCACAAGTTGACTAAATGTGCATATGTGGTGAAGATGCAGGCTCAGTGTTCTCCTGTTAACAGGCAGAAAACCAGACAATAATATTTTGTGTATAAATCAAGACGATTAATGGCTATGTTGGTCCTACTTAATAATTGCTGTGAAGTGTCACCACACTAATGGCCTCATTAATCCGTAGGGCAACAATACCAGCCTCTGCTTTTTCTTGCTGTTTGCCACATCCATGCATCACCTGACGTTCATTAGGAAATCTTCTGATCTGTTATATGTACAGCAGATTTTTTTTTTTTAATCTTCCTTTCTGATGATTAGTGCTGCAGAATACAATGCTGTCTGTACATGACTCCAGCCGCGAGCCAAGCAGTGGTGATACACGCCTGGTTCCAGCACACCGACCTATACTCAGTGATGAGGGAAAAAGGAACCTATCCAAAAATATTATAAATAAACAGAAATGCAGTAATTTGACCTCTTAAACCTTCATCTAGAAGGTTGGCAAAGGCTGATATAATGAGCATACGTATATTCCCTGCCACATCAGTCAAGGACAAATAGCAGTGTTGAATCCCCATGCCTGAAACAGACAATGCCCGGTGCATATGCATAAAATCCAGATTGACCTGTCTGAGGCACCCACTGCAAGGCAGGCTTTCCCAGGACAGAGGTTGTGTCCTGTAACACAACACCAGGTTGCCTGAGTCTCCTCCGCCTTATTCGACATTCAAAGACCGCAGTTTTAAAAAATCCTGCTGAACATGAATGGCGGCACGAGAGACTGCAGGTGCAGCGGTAGAGTTGCTGCCTTACAGCGATTGTCCCTCGTGTGTGTAGGATAGTGTTAATATGCGGGGATCGCTGGTCGGCACGGACTCGGTGGGCCGAAGGGCCTGTTTCCGTGCTGTATCTCTAAACTAAACTAAAAACTAAACTAAACGGACCCAGCGGGTCAGGCAGCATCTGTGAAGAAACATCTGAAGGGTCTCGACCCGAAACGTCACCTAGTCCTTCTATCCAGAGATGCTGCCTAGTCAGTTGAGTCTATTTTATTTTAGTTGAGTCTAGTTTATTTTGAGTCCAGGTGAGTATATTTCCCCAGCATTTTGTGTCTATTTGTGAAGGGAAATGGACAGATGATGTTTCCGGTCAGGTTCCTTCTTCAGATGCTGCCTGGCCCGCTGAGTTCTTCCACCATTTTGATTTTTACTCAGGATTCCAGCACCTGCAGTCTCTTGTGTCTCCATTCAAAGAGCAAAAGTCAGCCACTGCACCTGATGGCCCCCACACCATCACCATCACCACCTGCCTCCCAATGCTACCTCATAACTCAAACAGAAACACTCCTGGTTTGCATCCTTTTCCTCTGCATTCTCACCAGAACAAACTGCAAAGTCTTCCCTGGCACGCTATTTACCTGACTACTGAAGATGGTGTACCATTAACCCGATCTTCTATTCCTGCATGCTAACCAACCTGTTACAGTTGCCAAGAAAAACTTTTCAACGAGTTGGTGGAGAGTTCCTTTCCACAGCGTGTGGGGAGTCTGGCCCGGGTCAGCACGGCCTGGGCTGCACAAAGTAGTAAACTTGGCTAGGTCGCCAGGGGTAAAGTTGTGGGGAGGACAGGAGCGTTGAGAAGGAGGGGGTCGGAGATCAGGGCAGCAACTCACTCACTCACTCACCGCTGCCGCGGCGCTCCAGGCGTGGAGCCATTGCATTGTGGCCGGGGAGGGAAGTAGCTCGGGTGGCTGCGAGCAGCCGCCGGGACCGGAAAGCGGAAACGGCCGCCACCTCAGCGCCTTCAGCTGGCCCGCCCGTCAGCCAGCCATGGTGTCCTTCGGCACAGGCGCAACCGGTGGAGGTGGTGGTTGGCGGGTAGCTACTGGGCAGAAGTCTGGCTGCTCCGTTCCAGGCTGTCTCTCTCTCTTTCTCTCTCTCCCCGCTCTGTGATCTCCCTGAGCCAGGAAGTAAATAGCCTGCAGCACAGAATCCAGTTCCCCATAGAGTAATATTAAGCTACCTATTATTGAGCACAAGAGGGTGCTGTTACTTTTTCGAATGCATTTTCTAATTATCTTAATTAATTAGTGTGCAACTTTTGGCGCTGACGAGTTATGAATTCCTTCTTAATGATATTTTATCTAAATCTGTGCCAAATTTCAGGTAGATACCAGACATGGGTCACCAGAATTAAATTCTAGACGCTTTTTCGATGCTTGGCCCACGGCCTATTACTCCAGCATTTTGTGTAACTGTTGCATGTTCAGCAATAAGTAGGTGTGTGATCCAGGATGTGGTGTAATATAGGTTCCAGCCCTCAGTCACAATGATCACATTTCTTCGCCAGAATGCAAACAATCAATAATAATTACCCACATTGCTCTTTTTTTAATTCCATATTCCAGTCTGACAACGGGTGGCATGGGCGAGGTTGGCATGGTGGCGCAGCGGGTAGAGCTGCTGCCTTACAACGCCACAGACCCGGGTTCAATCCTGACTCTGGGTGCTCGTCTGTAAGAAGTTTGTAGGTTCTCCTCGTGACCTGCGTGGGTTTTCCCGTGACTGGTGTGGGAGGAAACCGATTCCTGCCACACACCAAAAGCATACAGGTTTGTGGTTAATTGTCTTGGTATAAATGTAAATTGTCCCTAGTATGTGTAGGATAATGTTAGTCAGTGGCGATCGCTGGTCAGTGCGGACTCTGTGGGCCGCAGGGCCTGTTTCTGCGTTGTATCTCTAAACTTACCTAAACAATACTAAACTAAACATGACAGTCAGTGTCCAACAGTGTCATGTTTTGTTAATAGGTGCCTTATGATGGTGAATAAGATGATCTGAATATTTCATTTTGATTTATGATCTTCTCTGCAAGTTCCTAACAAGAAATGAGCTAATAACAGGGTCATTGTAAAAAATCCATTTAATCATTTCCTGCTTGAAGATGTTGGGGTTGAGTTTGGCTGCTGGGCAAAACGTGAATGGAGGAGGCGATTGTTGTACTGGGAAATGTATCTCCAAAACACATTCAGTGTGGGCTGTGACCTCACAAATTAGACTGATGATCTGCCACTATCTGCTGCACATTTCCATGCACTATCCTGGTGAAGCTGCAGCAAAACCTTTTTTAAGGGCACATGTACATTTAATTATATTTATCACAATTCAGTGTCTGGGCAACCCTTTCACGAAAAGGGTCCCCAAACAGGTATATTGTGCAAAAATGGGAAAGAGGCAAGCAGTATCCAAGGCCAGTAAAACCTCAAAAAACTCTTTACAAAATGGTCATACATCATTTCTTTTCTTAAATTCTTTAAAAGGTCATGCATGATTTCCTTTTCATAAATCCACATTTACATTGCTCAATCCTGTTGCTACTATCAATGTGGTTGAATATGAATTTCAGAGATTCTGACATTTTCCCTTCCACTCATGTCAGACTAATTCTTGATCCTCAACTGATCAGTCTGAAGAAGGGTTTCGGCCCAAAACGTTGCCTGTTTCCTTCGCTGCATAGATGCTGCCTCACCCGTTGAGTTTCTCCAGCACTTTTGTCCACCTTGATCCTCAACTGTCAGGTCTGCAGTTCCCTGTTTTCCCTCGCCCTCCTTTCCTATATTCCGGGATTATCTTTTCCACCTTCCAACCTGAGAGAACCTTTCTAGAATCTCTGGAATTTTGGAAAAAGACAACCGGTGTGTCAATTATCTCCATAACCACTTACTTCTAAACTTACTAATGCAGGTTAACAGGTCCCATTGGTTACCTGGGCTTCCAGTCCCATTAACTTCTCCAATAGAACTTTTTTAATGCTTTTTAGTGGATCAGAAACACACTTATAGTTGTTCAGAGCTTTAAGTTTGAAAGCAGTCTAGCTCAACTTTAACTCGTGCCAGAGGAATGGATCAATTCCATAGGAATTTAAATGAAGTGACGTGAAACAGAACATAAAGGTTTCAGTCCTCCAATGTTGAACGTGTGTGTGATTTGCTTTTCCAAGATTGGATATTTCACAATCAGACTGCCAGCACAAAATTTGCAAAGTGGTTGAGAGACGGAGGGATAAAAAATAGAAATATATGAACATCATCCTCATGGATGATGCTGCAGGAAGGCAGAATATAGATAAAGAAAAGGTCTTTGAAGGGTGGTGATATGGACGAAGAAATAAATAACTGCTGAAGATGTTGTGGAATCAAGAATTAGTCAGCAAAAGTTTAATCCGAGAGGGTACAGATTTAACAGAAACCTGAGCCACAACTTTCTCACACAGATGTATGGTGTGTATGTAGAACAAGCTGGTGAGGCAGGCACAGCAACATTCAAAATACTTTTGGAAGGGTACATAGATAGAAAAGACTTGGAAGTATTTGGGTCAAATGCAGGCAAATGGTACCAGCTTCGAGAGGCATCTTGGTCTGCACGGACGGGTTTAGCTGAAAGTATCCATGCATGACTCTTTGACAATGCTTTGTGTCTATCTGCAATTGGAGCTATAATGTCAAACATCATATATGCACAGACAGAGGTGGTTGATCAGACACAAATTGGTGCTTATTTTATTCAGCGCATGCTCTATGGCAAGTTTTTTACTGCAAATCTGATGTCCATTCATCGGACCTTCCACAGTCTGGTATACCACCGGACCTGCAATCCATGCAGGCAAATTACTCTGCAGCCTGATATCAAAGCAGCTAGATCATGCTTTAGACACAAAATGCTGGAAAAACTCAGCAGGTCAGGCAGAGTTGGAGAACTGGAATAGGTGACGTTTCGGGTCGAGACCCTTCTTCAGTATGAAGAAGTTTTGACCTGAAACGTCATCCATTCCTTTCCTCCAGAGATGCTGCCTGACCCGCTGAGTTACTCCAGCATTTTGTGTCTATCTTCGGTGTACACCAGCATCTGCAGTTCCTTCCTGCACATGTTATATTCCTTCTTCATCTTCACCGTCTCCTTTTTCCATCAACAGTGAAAAGAACGGATCAAATTCTCAAATATCTAAAAATGAAACTGTGATAACGATTGGGTCACGATGAGGACAGAGGGAAACATGAATGGTTATATTGTCTACAGTTCCTGGTGAGACTGAGGCAATGAGAGAGATTTGGAATGTGGGTGGAAATCATCGATCAACGCCCCGCAGTTTTGGTTTTAATGATATCAATTCCTATGACATCCTTTATCTACTCCATAAAATAAAAATATGCAAGAACACTTATCTCTCTGTGATCCACAGGCTGCTGCCTGTTGTGATGTGTCGTGATGCCTGTGTCTGTTTCAAGGCAGACAAATTATACTCTCTTGAGTTTCTCGTTTTCAATGCAGGGGAAATTATATTCAAGAAAAAATAATTCTATCTTCTATTAGAATGAAACTCATAACTATTTGATAACATTGTAATTTCTTACACATGCATTCATAAATTTACATACTGTAACATCAATCTTAAATGCTATTTCCACAGAATAAAAGAATGTCTACCATGTATCCCAATAAAAGTTTAATGATTCAATTCCAAATCTTCATTAAGAAATAATCAGTTTACAAGAGCTAACTAGAATTATTGGTATTCATAACAGGTAGGCTCACTCTAATCAAAGCAATTACAAGCAAGAGTCTCAGTTGTGTATTGAAGTCAGATGAAAATCAAAACTGCATTACAAGTTTGCTCTCAATGATACACAATAAGTACCAGAATAGCAGCAAATACAAACCATTTTCAAACGCAATCAAACAATGGTCAGAATTAATTGCTGTAATAATAAGTTCTTATCTTAAAAGGCGTATTATTTTACAAATTCAAAAATCGGAGGTGCAAGGGGACTTGGGAGTGCTGGTGCAGGATTCCCAAAAAGTTAATTTGCAAGTCAAATCGGTAGTAAGGAAGGCAAATGCAATGCTAGCATTTATTTCGAGAGGGCTAGAATACAAAAACAGGGATGTAATTCTTTTTATGTGGGGGGTGTGGGGGGGGGGGAAGGGGGAAACTACTTTCTAGGGTCCCTACCTGGTCGGAGAGGCAGCTTTTCTCCGGGCTGCACCTTCAACCTGTCCTCGCGGCCTAGCAGCGGGCCTGGACCGGCGTTTCCTGAGGGGACCGCCCTGGACCTCGGCTTCGGTGGCGGCACAGTGCTGGAGCGCTATCGCGGAGCGGGCGATGCCTTGCCCGGGTCGCCGCGCTGGAACTCCGGTATGCTGGGACGCCGGTGAAACATCGCGGAGCTGCAGGTCTGTGGAGCGGCCAGCCGCGGGCGGCATTGCTGTACTTTACATCGGGAGCCTGGGATCTCTCGTGGAGACCGCCAGTGTTGGAGCTCCACTCAGCGCGGCCTGTTGGCTTCGGAAGCCATGGTCTACAGTAAGGAGGCGGCCGTTCCAGGTGTCCCAAGCCGCTGAGAGGATTCTCCCGACGCCGGAACACCATCAGCCGGCGAGAACGGCCTGGAACATCGGGCCTCCGTGAAGGCGACTGTGGAGGCCTCAATAGGCCCGACTATGGGTGGACATGGGATGGGGACTGGACTTTGTGCCTACCCCCACAGTGGGAACCATTGTGGGGGATGTTTTTATGTTTTATGTTACATTTCTTTCTTTAATGTTGTGTCTAGTTTGTGCTGCATGACAAGACAAATTTCACTACACCATTTGGTGTATGTGACAATAAATGTCCTTTGTCCTTTGTCCTTTGTAATGCTGAAGCTTTACAAGGCACTGGTCAGGCCCCATTTGAGGTATTGTTAGCAGTTTTGTGCCCAATATCTGAGGAAGAATGTGCTGGCGTTGGAGAGGGTCTACGAGATGGGTTTATGAGAATGATCCCAGGGATGATTGGGTTAACACCTGATGAGCGTTTGACGGTACACTAGTGTTTAGAAGGATGAGGAGGGACCTCAATGAAATATACTGAATAGTGAAAGGTCTGGATAGAGTGAATGTGAAGAGGATGTTTCCAATAGTAGGAGAGTCTAGGATCAGAAGCCACAGCCTCAGAATAAAAGGATGTATGTTTAGTAAGATGAGGAGGAATTTCTTTAGTCAGAGGGTGGTCAATCTGTTGAATTAATTGCCACAAAAGGCTAAGGAGGCCATCAATGGATATTTTTAAGGTGGGGATTGATAGATTCTTGATTGGTATGGATGCCAGGGGTTATGGGAGAATGCAGGAGAATGTGGTTGAGAGAGGAAGATAGATCAGCCATGATTGAATGGTGGAGTAGACTCGATTGGCCGAATGGCCTAATTCTGCTCCTATCACTTATGGACTATGAACTTATGAACACCTTTGCTGAACATTTTTCACATATTTTGTTTTGCTTCTTATTTTCAATATTACTATTCTCGTGTTAAATGTTGTAGTATGTGAGATTGAGTAACATCAGTCAGCACATCCTGCGATTTAAAAGAATGAGATGGAGATCAAGCTAAGGCATACAAGTTTGTATACCAGTACCATTGATTTTACAGTATCATTATTCTTCATCCACCAAAGTCTTTGCTGGCATGATGAATCTAAGAGTCATATTGTCATACCGCACATAAATAAGCCCTTGTCCATATGGAGCATCTATTATCCATCAATACCAATCCCTTTTACCCCCAGCATTTAATCAGAAGCTGTCTATGCCTTGTCAATTCAAGTACTCATCCAGATATTCATTAAATGTTATGAAAGTACCTGCCTCCATCAAATACTCAGGCAATGCGTTTCAGATTCCAACCATCCTGTTTGTGAAACAATTCTTCCTCAACCCCTCCCTTCATTTCCTGGCTCTTAGTTTAAGCTAATTCCCTCTTATGTTAGACACCTCAGCTGTGGATCAAGTTTCCTACTATCTACGCTATCTATACCCCTCATGAATTTGCAGACCTCCATCAACCTCCCTTCTTAGCTTACTACGCTCCCAGGAAACAGATCCTGACTCTCAGTCTCTCCGCATTACTATGAAGGTAGTGGTGAATGTCATCGTTGTTGTTTGCCTTTTCTGAGGACCTTTTCCAGAGATGTGAGAAGTAGTCCATGTTTTGAATTATTTCATTGTGAACCGTTATTGTCAGACTGCAGTTTCATGTGTGGGCAATGTGGGCAATTTGGTACATGACCTGGATCTTGTGGATGTTGAGAATTAAAACCCATTCTGTCAAATGTTTTGGTGAATGTGACAATGATGTCTTGGAGCTTGGCTTCAAGCATACATGAACACAAGAGTTGACCACATATATTGCATTACGTTTGAAAATTAGTTCCACTCACTTGGGAAGATTTTAGGAGGTGAGGTGCGACTGAGGCAAGAAAGATTGGGAAATGTGTTGGGGCAATTGTTTAATGGCCTTGTTTAATGCCAGTCTTCTGCAAGATTGTTTTTTTGAGATGATACCATGGGTTGCAATGCTATCATGGAGCAGAGGTAAGATGAAAATTAAATTTTGTGGACCGTCATAGTTCAGAAAGGTATTCTAAAGCCTCGTATGATTGATGGAATCAAAGACTAAAGGCCATGCTGTTTCTGATCCCTGAATTCCTCTTGTAGTTAAGTCCTTGATGCCTCTTGTTAGATAAAATTCATACTGTGACTCTGCTGGGTCGGAGAGCAGGAAACGCCTCTATAGTTACCAAATCTCTTTCCTTCACATTTACAGTATTACTAGAGCCCTTGCCATAGCTTCCAATTCCCAGATGTGGACAATGAGACTGTGGGTTTCTGGCTGAAGTTATTCAGCGCCAACATTAACAGTCTCTCTGTTCCCAAAGAGTTCCATCTGCCCTCCCTCCCCCTGTTCTTTTGCTCTCAGTGAGAGGGGCCCTGGAGCATAGCTGAGTTTCACAGCATTAAAGAACGCACGTGTGTCACTCAGTCAGAGAGCTGCTGAGACTCCTGCACGCTCTCCATCTGTTCTTTAGGTCCTGGTTTAATCCAGAGCCTCGTTCTTCAACTGCCTTTAGATCTGTTTCTGTTCCCTTGAATAAAGGTGGAACCCTTGATCCAGGAAAGCTTACAATTACAATTAATTAGTGCACCAATCTCATTATTTTCATCAGGGGAGAAATCTCGCTGTGGCATCATTTCAATCGAGGAAGGATATAGATCATGTGCAAGCAGAGATTAGTTGAACCTGGAATCATGTTTAGTACAGACACGGTCTCAATGTCCTCTTCCTGTGCTGCACTGTTCTATTCTATATAACCCGCTGAGTTACTCCAGCATTCTGCGTCTACATTCTATAGTCTATGTTCTATGAAGTTGTACACCAGGTATTAGTCAAGAGTGACTGATCATCACTAGATTCAGCATTCCTTATGCCTCTCTTGCTGATGTCAATTGTCGAAGCATTGACTCACTTCTTACCCTGTTGTTGAAGTCAACAGGGTAAGAAGTGAACGTAGACTCGAGGTTTTGTCCTCAAGCTCAAAGTCTAACTCCACCTTGGACTAATTGTTCAGCATTTTCCATGTTTAGGCTTGCTCAGTCATTCAAACAGTCAAATAAAACTATATTTAACAATTTTCAATTAGTTGACCAAATATTATTAATATTTGGAAGCAAAAAACTCCAGGTGCTTGTTAATACACAAGAAGGCACAGTGCTGGAGTAAGTCAGCTGGTCAGGCAACATCTCTGGAGAACATGGACAGGTGACATTCTGGGTCGAGACCTTCTTCAGGCTGATTCTAAGGAGGGAGAGAGAAAAGCTGGATAAGGGGAGAGGTTGGACGTGCGTGGCAAATAGCAGATCGGCACAGGCGAGGGAGGGGGTTTGATAGGTAGATTGTAACACAGGCCAAAGATAAGAAAAGATGGTGCGAGAGAGGTTTGAAGAGTTGCGGATTGCGGATCCGGAGTTGCGGATCGTCCCATCTCCATACCTTTTCCCATTCCACAGAACCGCTCCACCGCAACTCCTTGGTTCACTCATCTCTTCCCACCCAAAACACCACATCCCCAGGTACTTTCTCTGCTACCGCAGGAGATGTAACACCCCAGTAGCCTTCCAGGTTACACAGAGGTTCATATGCACCTCCTCTAACCTCATCCACTGCACACAGTGTTCCCGATGTGGCCTTCTGTACATCGACGAGGCAAGTGTAGACTCGATGACCGTTTCACTGAATACTTGTGCTTGGTCCGCCAAGGCCTATGGGACCTCCCGGTTGCTAACCATTTCAACTCCCATTCCCAATGCCATATTGACCTATCTGTCCTGGGCCTCCTCCATCTCCATTGGAGGAAAAGCACCTCGTATTCCACTTGGGTAGCTTACTACCCAACGATATGAAAATTGAATTCCTGAATTTTTGCTAACATCTCAAATCCCCCCCCCCCCCCACCTTTCTCCCCAACCTTTCCCTCTTCCCTTCCCTGTGCCCCACTTAGACGCCCACCTATTTCTCCCTTCCTCTCACCCCCACCACACACCCCTCCCCTGCCAATATACTTCCTCTGGTTTTACAATCCAAACCTTTTCAAGCCTGTCTCACACCTTCCTTATTTTCTTATCTCTGGCCTTTGTTCCAACCAGCTGCCTATCAAAACCCCCTCCCTTGCCTGTGTTGGCCTATTATCTGACATGCATGTGCTGCCACTCCCCTCATCCAGCTTGCTTCCCCCCCCACCCCATCATTCTGAAGAAGGATCTTGACCCGTAACATCATCCATTCATGTCCTCCAGAGATGCTGCCTGACCTGCTGAGTTACTCCAGCACTTTGTCTCTTATTATTAATAAAGCCTCTCAATAACTGACCTCTTTATAACAGGCTTGTTTGAATTATAGCGGACTGACTCTGTTATAGACCTAAGGTACACAAAATGCTGGAGAAACTCAGCGGGTGCAGCAGCATCTATGGAGCGAAGGAAATAGGTAACGTTTCGGTCTGAGGAAGGGTTTCGGCCCGAACGTTACCTATTTCCTTCGCTCCATAGATGCTGCTGCACCTGCTGAGTTTCTCCAGCATTTTGTGTAGCCTTCGATTTTCCAGCATCTGCAGTTCTTCTTTAACACTGTTATAGACCTAGTTTGGGTATGGAATAATCACTAGGGCGGATGGAAAAGCTTCATGGTTTGGTTTCAGGTACATGTGTTTTGTACTGAATGTATTCTCCAGAGTACTTTATTACTGTGTAAATAAAAGTATTTTGAATACTTTGGAGAAATTACACATTCAAACACATTTTTGAACCATTTTAGCTTAGTTTAGTTTAGAGATACAGTATGGAAACACTTGGAAACACTGAGTCAGTGCCGACCAGCGATCACTCATACACTAGTTCAGTGTGTAGGATGGAACTACCGCAGCTTTCTCCCACATAACAACTGTAGTGGTACTATTATTCCTCCCACATTGCAAAGACAAAGACATTGTGACAGCTTGGGTTTCACCCGTCCACCCAACATTACAAGGACCTGCAGTCCTGCAGCACAACTGGCCTCCGCAAGCTGCCAGAGACTCCCGACTCCCCCCCCCCCACACCCCCAATCATGTTTAATACATACAGAGAGCAAATTTACAAGAGCTTGATATTTAGTGTCACTGAACATCAATATTTCATCTTCTCTTGCAACAAAATTTCCTACCAAAACACAGCACAAAACTCTCCACCTGTGGCGCCACCTGGTGGTTAGGCCACTTACTGAGCAAACCCTCGGCACTTAGGCTGGCAGGGTCACGTGAATGTGTTTGGCGGAAAGGAGTCGTCACGTGGTTAAGGGGTGTGCCCTGGTATATATTGAGAGCCCCAGTCTGTTGTGTGCTATCCTCTGTACTTCACCAGACTGATTCCTGGGATGTCAGGACTTTCATATGAAGAAAGACTGGATAGACTTGGCTTATACTCGCTAGAATTTAGGAGATTGAGAGGGGATCTTATAGAAACATACAAAATTCTTATGGGGTTGGACAGGCTAGATGCAGGAAGATTGTTCCCGATGTTGGGGAAGTCCAGGACAAGGGGTCACAGCTTAAGGATAAGGTGGAAATCCTTTAAGACCGAGATGAGGAAAAACTTTTTCACACAGAGAGTGGTGAATCTCTGGAACTCTCTGCCACAGAGGGTAGTTGAGGCCAGTTCATTGGCTATATTTAAGAGGGAGTTAGATGTGGCCCTTGTGGCTAAGGGGATCAGGGGGTATGGAGAGAAGGCAGGTACGGGATACTGAGTTGGATGATCAGCCATGATCATATTGAATGGCGGTGCAGACTCGAAGGGCCAAATGGCCTACTCCTGCATCTATTTTCTATGTATCTATGTACTGCCCTAATAAAGAATACTTTGATTCAGCATTTTGTGTCTAGCTATGGTAAAACATATCACCAGTCTGAAATGACAGCTGAAAGAACAGCTGATACCTTTTAAAAGGCTGGAATTTACAGTCAGATGCAAGGTCTTCAGCCATCTTCAAACTAACATTAAAACAAACTGGGGCACAAGGAACAGTAGACAGTTGTGTTGGAATAGCTCAGCAGGTTAGGCAGCATCTCAGGAGGACATGGACAGTCAACGTTTTAGGTCAGGACCTATGTACAGACCCGAAGCGTCACATATCCATGTCCTCCAGAGATGCTGCCCCACCTGCTGAGTTACTCCAACACTATGTGATATTTTTATCTGGAACAAATTGTTCTATCGCTGCTCCAGCAACCCGACATTAATCCTGACTTCCAATCTTCTCTTGGTGGAAGATTGCAAACTTCACGTGGTCCGCCCTGTTTTGACTAATGCAATCAACTCGACGTGCACAAACGGAAGATCAAATAGAACAAGTTGTCCAACTTTAGGCTGTGCACGCCACACGAAAGAAGAAGACGTCAACTCTGTCTATCCCTCTCATAATTTTAAAGACCTCTATCAAGTCCCCCTTAACCTTCTGCGCTCCAAAGAATAAAGACCTATCTTGTTCAACCTTTCTCTGTAAAGGTAGCATCCCTTGCAACCGCAAGAGATGCTACACTTGTCGCTTTTAACTCCCCCCTCGACTCCATTCAAGGACCCAAGCAGTCGTTCCAGGTGCGACAGAGGTTCACCTGCATCTCCTCCACCTCATCTATTGCATCCGCTGCTCTAGATGTCAGCTGATCTACATCGGTGAGACCAAACCTAGGCTTGGCAATCGTTTCGCCGAACACCTCCGCTCGGTCCGCATTAACCAACCTGCCCTCCCGGTGGCTCAGCCACTTGAACTCCCCCTCCCATTCCGAATCCGACCTCTCTGTCCTGGGCCTCCTCCATGGCCAGAGTGAGCACCACCGGAAATTGAAGGAACAGCACCTCATATTCCGCTTGGGCAGTCTGCACCCTAGTGGCATAAACATTGAATTCTCCAATTTCCGGTAGCCCTTGCTGTCTCCTCCCCTTCTCAGCTCTCCCTCAACCCTCGGGCTCCTCCTCTTCCTTTTTCCTTTCTTCTCCCCGCCCTCCCCTCCATCAGTCTGAAGAAGGGTTTTGGCCCGGAAACGTTGCCTATTTCCTTCGCTCCATAGATGCTGCTGCACCCGCTGAGTTTCTCCAGCACTTTTGTCTATCTTTGATTTTCCAGCATCTGCAGTTCCTTCTTAAACACTTTGTCTACTCCACTGTGAAATCTCATCAAGGTATGCCTACTTTGAAGAAGTTCTCCTCCTCCCTCCGGAGACAGTTTAACAACCTCCTCACTAACTGCTCCCCCTCTGTGATTCCCCCTTCCCTCCAACTCTACGACCACATCCTAACCCAGACCCGATACCACAGCCACATTTGCTTCCTCGGGACATGCCTGCGCCTCCATCTCATACCTCATGGCTTCTAGCTCCAGTTCCCTACCTCCCAGTTCGGACCCAAGCCGGACTATCGATACCGACTGGCAATCTACAGCCATACACAACAATTCTCCCACCGGGCACTGAGATCTACTCTGGCTGCGATGCGCCGGCACCAGCAGGACCCCGCATTGACTCTCCCGAAACTTCGGGCCTCACCCACCCAGACCTGCAACGGACCCCAACTCTATTTCATCCGCCGGAAGATCCACCTCTTCAATCAACGATTCTTGGCCCACCATAACTCAACCAAGGACCTGAAACTAGCCCGCCTCCAGGCCCGCTCCTGCCACCGACACTACGCGACTCGACCGCCTGCAGGCTCCAGGCCCCAACTCTGGCCCACGCCGCCTGCCCGAGTCCCGCGACGCCATCTTGGCCACGGGGAGCAGCTCCAGGACTTGGAAGGACGTCGCCTTTGCCAACCTCCACGTCGATACTGCCGCCGACCTTCACCTGCCTACCGATGACACCCAGCCTCACCGGTAACTCTGAATATCTCCCCCTCCCCGATTCCTCCGACTATCGCCACCATAACTCGACCGCCGAAACTCGCCGCTCCCCGGGATCTCCTAACCTCATCGCCGCACCGGCCCATCCAACATTCCCGCTGCACTGGGCCCGCCGAATATCGCAGCCGCACCTGGCCCATCCCCAACATCACCGCCGGACCAGACACCGAACATCGCCGCCAGACCGGGGCTCTCCGAACATGGCCGCCGCACCTCGTCGCCTCACTGGGCTGGCCGAACCGCGCTGCCCCACTGACCATCCGCCCACTGGGACCTCCCACGCATTGCCCGCCGACCCGGACTCTACAGCCCGCGGACTCCTACCATCAGGTCCGCCGACACTCGCCACTCCACTGCCCTCCATCAGCCCGCAGCCGTCGCCTTACCTGCAGCCTGGACTCAGCACCGGGCCTGAAGCCTCCACACTGCTAACTCCCATTCCCCTGGGTTTGACTGCACTGGGTCCTAGTGCTAGTTCCCCAACCCCACAGTGGCTGTTCCACTGGGTCTTCCCCATCCCCCTCAAACTATGTGACCCCTGCTCTTCCCCACCCACACTAGTCTTCATACCCCCCACCCCCTGACCACCCACCACTCCCCTACCAGACATTGCCTCGGCCTCAGTCCACTCACCTGCCTTCCTCCGGCCCCAACCCCCATCCCTGCTGTGTGTTTATCATCGCCCCAGACCTGCCCCTCTCCGACACCGAACGCTGTCCTCAGCAGAGGTCTTACCTTTGTCCCCCTCCGTCCCCACCTCAATGAGTTCCGCGCCCACCATGACTTGGAGCTCTTCTACCATCGCCTCCGCCTCACAGCGTTCTTCCATGGGAAGGAGTCCTCGCC
>CM075979.1:50655157-50677967 GCA_038087875.1 Malacoraja senta | reverse complement strand
ACCAGGATGGAACATCTGTTGGGATGGCAAATTTGTTGTCAGGAACGGTACCTCTGACACGTGCCCTTCATCCCTTGGGGTATGCTCCACGGCTATACCCTCAGACTCGGCGTCAGAATTACGCTCTCCTCCTCCAAGAGGGAGACATGAAGCAGCCCTGTCCCAGGTGCTGCGGGCACGGCCTCTCCAATAGGCCGGCGCTGTCACCCTGGGAGGTAGAGGAGCTGGAGTACAGGGTTGGCGCATCTTCCACGAAGGTCGTTCTGGGCTGTGGTCTAATAAAGGCTTTTGTCCTGGTTGTACGGCCTTTGAGCTTTCACCAGCTTCAGTGTATCGGGTTGCAGGTGGATGCGTAGGGGTGCTGCCGCCGGAGATGTGAGGTCTTGCCCGATGATGTTGCCTTCATGAGCCCAACGGCTTTTTCCTCCTAGTCGAGCTCCTTGACCCGTTTCGATAGGTTGCCCCAAATGGCAGTATCAGTGGTGTGTGTTACTGGTCTCCGATCGGGCAAACGCCGTTATCCCTGAAGCCAGCAGTTTGAGGATCTTTTGCAGCTTGACCTCCTGGGCTTTGATGCCTGAACCGATATACCCCCAGATCGATCTGTTCACCGCAGGAAACATTGAGGGAAACACAGTTCTCTGATGCTAGGTATTTGGCAGTTGTTTCATTCACAGCCTGTTCCTGCAGCTGGTTGTGTTGTTCCTGCACCCCTAGCACACTTGTGGCATCTTCAGCCAAACCCCTGTTTTCGGAGTCAGCCCAGAAGTGACTCCCAATGCTCCCCTCTGTCGAGGGAGATGCATTATGCAGCCCTCTATAAGGTGCTGCCATGGGTGTCCTAGGAGACCCACGGTGACAAGTCTCGCATGTCACGTTAGAGCATCTGCTCCATCAACCGCTCCATGCGGGATATGCGATCACGGTCGCTGCCCGCCGGCGGTGACTTCACGGCCCGACTCGTCTGAGCCTATGGGCCTGTCCGACTTCTGCTTGCCCTTCCCGCCAGTCCGTGGTGTAGATTCGGACTGTGCAGGTGCCAGGTCGGAGACTGCTGATCGCATAGATAGCGATCCAGGTGCAGTCGGCCGCTGCTGACTGCCCGCCCTTCCCGCAGTCAGTCTGAATGCGGTCCGTTTGGACTTAGTCTTGGACTTGTCCATAGTTCCTTTCCTGCAACAGAATTCGCACAGAAAACAGAACAAAAAACGACCTCAGAGTAAAGTGCTTACCTGCAGGTTCTGTTTTTAAACATACCGCTGCGGGGGCAACGCTGCCGTCGTTGCAATCGGGAATCCCCCGCGGTCCCTGTAAAGGGGATCCCCGCGAGAACCATAGTCTCCGTAGCGGGTTCCCGTGGTCCGTGGGCGGCTTCCCCGCGTTGTTCCCCGTCGGGTTTTCCCCCACCGGGCTGGGTATCCCCGGCGATATCCATAGTCGGGGGATCCTCGTAGTTTTCCCAGCCGGGATTTCCCCGCAGTCCCGTAAAAGGGTTCCCCGCGATATTCATAGTGGGGGGGGGGGGATTCCCCGCTTTCTTCGCAGCGAGGATTTCCCCGCGGTCCCGTAAACGGGATCCTGCGATCCATAGTTTTCGCAGCCGGGATTCCCCCCACCCCCCCCCTCCGGCGGTCCCTGTGAGAGGGATTCCACCGCCGGGAGGAGCCGGGATTTCGACCCCGGGATGTCTTCCAGCAGGAACTCTGCAAGAGCTTCCTGCAATTGGAAAATAAACCTGGAAAAGTTGAAAATACTTACCTTCAGGTTTGAGCTGGTGGAGCAGCGCGCCACCAGCCCGTCGTTGCGCAATGCGAGACGTGCATGCGTGCTGGCGGGGTCTTCACGTAGTCACTCACGTGACTCCGAAGTAAAATGCCTTTTATTGTCATTCAAACAACTTGGTTTGAACGAAATTGCTTTTTCTGCAGTTTTACATTACAAAAAAAACCTAAGACCCACACTTAACACAGTTTACATAAACATCCATCACAGTGGATCTCCAACATCTTCTCACTGTGAGTCTTATCTCTTCCCTTTGTTCTTCTCCCGCGGTCCAGCAGTCCAACTGTAATGTCGACGCGAACTGGGGCTCCCGATGTTAAATCCCCCGATGGACGATGGTAAGTCCTGTGGCCGTTTAAGCCGAGCCGGTCGATGTTAGGCCCCGCTCTGAGTCCTTTAAACCCCGCGATTCCAGCGGGGGAAGTTGCCGTTGCGGGAGCTCTGAAAAGCGGTCTCCCACCAGGGGCCTGCGAGCTCCCGATGTTCCTGTCCACCGGGCCTGCGGCTGGACCCTCCGAAGCTCCGAAGTCGGGTTGCAGCCGAGCGCCACCACAGCTCTCCCCGCTCCGAAGACGGCCAGCTCCGCGATGGCAGGTCCGCAGGTTCCGCGACTGGAGCCCTCAGGCTGGTCCTGGCTGGAGGCTGCCGCCGGCTCCTTGATGTTAGGCCCAACGACATCGGAGACCCGACAGGGAAAAAGTCGGGACGCCATACAGGGAAGAGAATAACGGTTTCCCCCACAGCACCCCCCCCCCCCCACCCACCGCATATACACAACTAAAAAAATAATAGAAACTAGACTCAAGACATATATTTAACAAAACAAAAATTTAAAAAGAGACAGACGGACTCCTGTCGAGCCACTGCCGATAGGCGCCGCCACACTAAAGATCCAGCATAATCCTGTTATAGAAACTTTCGAAAGCTCCAATGCAATCCCCAGATATACTCCTGCATAAAGAACACATCAATTTTTGGTTTGCATTATATCTTTCTTCATGAGTCCCAGTCATTGATAGGAGGGGTCTCAACCCAAAACGTCACCCTTTCCTTCTCTCCAGATATGCTGCCCACTGCGTTACTCCGGCACTTTGTGTCTATCATTAATATAATGAACTTTCCTTCTAACCCCAAAGCTTCATTTCCCTCAACACCGTCTTAAAACACCCTACAAATCACTTTCGCCATGATGCAGACTGAAGCATTGGTGTGTGGCTTCATAGCACCTGTACGACAAGTTTCAATGTAATTGTAATTGTAATTAATTTATTATTTATTAAAGTATGTAAAAACATACAAGGAATGTGATTTACCATAGTCATATCAAAAAAGCAACAAGACACACAATTACATAAAAGTTAACATGAACATCCACTACAGCGGCTCCCCCACATTCTTCTCTGTGATAGAAGGCAATAAAGTCTTATCTTCTTTCCTCCTTATTCTCCCGCGGACGGGGCAGTCGAACCATCCTCAATTGGGGGCGATCGAAGCTCCCGCGTCGGGGCAATCGAAGCTCCCGTGACCGGGGCGGTCGAAGCTCCTGCGGCTTGCAGCTCCCGAAGTCGATCCCTGACAAAGGGATCACATGCTCCACGATGGTAAGCCCGCTAGCTCCCGTGGTTGGAGCTCTCGAAGTCGATCCCCAGCAAGAGGCTGCCAGCTCCATGATGTTATGTCGCAGGATGTTATGTCCATATGATATATGTTATGTCCATATGATATATGGAAAAAGTCGCATCTCCGTCAAGGAAAGAGATTTTAAAAAGTTTTCCCCACCCCCCATAATACAAAACTAAAGATACACTAAAACATACAGTACATTTAACAACAAACTAAAAACAAAAGAAAAAGACGAGACAGACTGTTGGCGAGGCAGCCATCGTACGGTGCCACCCGGTGGTGGTAGAGGTAAGACAATCAGATGGAAAGAGTTAGCGGGCCCCTCTTTGAGTCAGTGGACTGGTCCATATTCAGGGACTCCGCAGCTAACCTGAATGAGTACGCCACTGCTGTGACTGACTTCATCAGCTAGCGAGTGCAAGACTGCGTGCCGACGAAGTCAATCTGAGTTTTCCCCAACCATGGATGATTTCTATGTGATATTCACAGGTACATTCACAGGTTAAGGCCAGGTCTGCCGCATACAAGTCAAATGACTCTGAGCAGTACATGAAGACCAGCTATGATCTCCACAAAGCCATCAAGGATGCTCATGGGCCTGTCCCACTTGGACAATTTCTCAGGTGACTGCCGCCGACTGTCAAGTTGCTGGCAGTCACCTAAAAAACCGGCAACTGGAACGCCGACCGACTGAGTGGAACACACACACACATCGCTTCCTTCACCAGCCCTTTATGCAGGGGGGCAGACAGGGCAAGCGGGGGGAGCACTGTCTGAGTGCAATTCACACAGTGCAAAGCCAAGGTGACACAGGCACACACCACGATGAACAGGAACATTGGTGCTGTAATTAAGATGGCTAGTGTACGGTAAGTCCTTTAAAAGAGGAGGGAGAGGGGGGGAGAAGGAGTGGAGACAACTTTTAAGAAGCCAGAGATACACGGCTGTGAAGCTCGGCGGACATTAACATTACCGGGCGGTTATCCTTGGTTCTGAAAACTACTGCTTACTTTTTTTTTCCCAATGAGCCAATGAAATTCACCAGTCAGCACCGACAACAACCCACGAGAACCTTTGACCTACTGGCAACCTACTAGGACCTCCTGGCGACCCACCTACGGCACGACAATTCTCGTTACTCTCCATGGCGGCTTCATTCTGGTCACGGCTAATTTTTCAACATGTTGAAAAATTCGTGGCGACCAGAATGAGGCCGCGACAAGTTCCCAGAATGCGGGAACTCCTCACTACCATGAAGGCGACTTCCCGGCATGTCGCCTTCATGGTAGTGACTCTCCTGCAGTCGCCTAAAAAGTCGCCTAAGTGGGACAGACCCATAAAAGACAATACCGGGATAAACTTGAGTCCTATTACAATCACTTTGACACAAGGAGAATGTGGCAAAGTTTGAATAAGATAACTGGCTACAAAGCTTGGTCAGGCAACATCATTGTGAATAGGGCGGCCCGACCTGATGAACTGAATACTTTCTATGCTCACTTTGAGCAGAAGGCCAACAGGGAAGTTGGCCCTTCAGACTCCAACGTGCCTCTCCCCAAGATAGCAGAGATTAGATCGGCCTTCCTGAGGGTAAACCCATGAAAAGCAACTGGCCCAGATGGACTTCCTGACCGTGTCCTTGGTAGCTGCACGGACCAATTAGCAGGATTATTCGGGGACATCTTTAATCTTTCCCTACTATGTTCTGAGGTACCCACCTGCTTCAAGAAGACCACCATCATCCCAGTGCCAAAGAAAAGCAAGACCTCATGCCTAAACGACTACCATCCAGTGGCCCTGACATCCAACATCATGAAATGTTTTGAAAGGCATTACATCCAGTCTACCCAGCGCCTTTGACCCACTGCAGTTCGCCTACCTCCGCAACATGTCCACGGATGATGCCATCGCCCTAGCCTTACGCTCATCCCTAGAACACCAGGAGAAGAGACATCTACATCAGACTCCTATTCACACACTATGCCTTTAATACCATTATACCATCCAAGCTCATCACCAAACTCACAGGACTTGGGGTCAGCACTCATCTCTGCAACTTAATCCTCAACTTCCTGACCAACAGATCCAATCAGTGAAGATGGGGGACAAATCATCCTCTACGATAACCTTCATCAAGGGGGCTCCGCAAGGATGTGTTCTCAGTCCCCTTCTTTACTCCTTGTACATCCACGACTGTGCAGCCAGGTACAAATCTAATTCAATTTTCAAATTCGCAGACAGCACCACCATTGTGGGTCGGATATCAAATAGAAACATAGAAACATAGAAAATTGGAAATAGGTGCAGGAGTAGGCCATTCGGCCCTTCGAGCCTGCACCGCCATTCAATATGATCATGGCTGATCATCCAACTCAGTATCCTGTACCTGCCTTCTCTCCATACCCCCTGATCCCTTTAGCCACCAGGGCCACATCTAACTCCCTCTTAAATATAGCCAATGAACTGGCCTCAACTACCTTCTGTGGCAGAGAATTCCAGAGATTCACCACTGTGTGAAAAATGTTTTTCTCATCTCGGTCCTAAAAGACTTCCCCCTTATCCCTAAACTGTGACCCCTTGTTCTGGACTTCCCCAACATCGGGAACAATCTTCCTGCATCTAGCCTGTCCAAACCCTTAAGAATTTTCTACGTTTCTATAAGATCCCCCCTCAATCTTCTAAATTCTAGCGAGTACAAGCCGAGTCTATCCAGTCTTTCTTCATATGAAAGTCCTGACATCCCAGGAATCAGTCTGGTGAACCTTCTCTGTACTCCCTCTATGGCAAGAATGTCTTTCCTCAGATTAGGAGACCAAAACGGTACGCAATACTCCAGGTGTGGTCTCACCATCACCCTGTACAACTGCAGTAGAACCTCCCTGCTCCTATACTCAAATCCTTTTGCTATGAATGCTAACATACCATTTGTTTTCTTCACTGCCTGCTGCACCTGCATGCCTACTTTCAATGACTGGTTTACCATGACACCCAGGTCTCGTTGCATCTCCCCTTTTCCTAATCGGCCACCATTCAGATAATAGTCTACTTTCCTGTTTTTGCCACCAAAGTGGATAACCTCACATTTATCCACATTATACTGCATCTGCCATGCATTTGCCCACTCACCCAACCTATCCAAGGCACCTTGCGGTCTCCTAGCATCCTCCTCACATCTACCACTGCCCCCCAGCTTCATGTCATCCGCAAACTTGGAGATGTTGCATTCAATTCCCTCGTCCAAATCATTAATATATATTGTAAATAGCTGTGGTCCCAGCACTGAGCCTTGCAGTACCCCACTAGTCACTGCCTGCCATTCTGAAAAGGACCCGTTTACTCCTACTCTTTGCTTCCTGTCTGCCAGCCAGTTATCTATCCACATCAATACTGAACCCCCAATACCATGTGCTTTAAGTTTGCATACTAATCTCTTATGTGGGACCTTGTCGAAAGCCTTCTGAAAGTCCAGATATAACACATCCACTGGTTCTCCCTTATCCACTCTACTAGTTACATCCTCAAAAAATTCTATAAGATTCATCAGACATGATTTACCTATCATAAATCCATGCTGACTTTGTCCAATGATTTCACCACTTTCCAAATGTGCTGCTATCCCATCTTTAATAGCTGACTCTAGCAGTTTCCCCACTACCGATGTTAGACTAACTGGTCTGTAATTCCCCGTTTTCTCTCTCCCTCCATTTTTAAAAAGTGGGGTTACATTAGCTACCCTCCAATCCTCAGGAACTACTCCAGAATCTAAAGAGTTTTGAAAAATTATCACTAATGCATTCACTATTTCTGGGGCTACTTCCTTAAGTACTCTGGGATGCAGCCTATCTGGCCCTGGGGATTTATCGGCCTTTAATCCATTCAATTTACCTAACACCACTTCCCGGCTCACCTGGATTTCACTCAGTTCCTCCATCTCATTTGACCCCCGGTCCCCTGCTATTTCCGGCAGATTATTTATGTCTTCCTTAGTGAAGACAGAACCAAAGTAGTTATTCATTTGGTCTGCCATGTCCTTGTTCCCCATGATCAATTCACCTGTTTCTGACTGCAAGGGACCTACATTTGTTATAACTAATCTTTTTCTCTTCGCATATCTATAACAACTTTTGCAATCAGTTTTTATGTTCCCTGCCAGTTTTCTTTCATAATTTATTTTCCCTTTCCTAATGAAGTTCTTTGTCCTCCTCTGAATTTTTCCTAGTCCTCTGGTAAGCTGCTTTTTCTGGCTAATTTGTATGCTTCATCTTTTGTTTTAATACTATCCATGATTTCCCTTGTTATCCACAGATGCACTAGCTTCCCTGATTTATTCTTTTTCCAAACTGGGATGAACAATTGTTGTAGTTCATCCATGCAGTCTTTAAATGCCTTCCATTGCATATCCACCGTCAACCCTTTAAGAATCAATTGCCAGTCTATCTTGGCCAATTCACATCTCATACCCTCAAAGTTACCTTTCTTTAAGTTCAGAACCCTTGTTTCTGAATTAATTATGTCACTCTCAATCCTAATGAAGAACTCAACCATATTATGGTCACTCTTGCCCAAGGGGCCACGCACAACAAGACTGCTAACTAACCCTTCCTCATTACTCAATACCCAGTCTAGAATAGCCTGCTCTCTCGTTGGTTCCTCTACATGTTGGTTTAGAAAACTATCCCGCATACATTCCAAGAAATTCTCTTCCTCAGCACCCCTGCCAATTTGATTCACCCAATCTATATGTAGATTGAAGTCACCCATTATAACTGTTTTACCTTTGTTGCACGCATTTCTAATTTCCTGTTTGATGCCATCCCCAACTCTACTACTGTTAGGTGGCCCGTACACAACTCTCACTAGTGTTTTCTGCCCCTTAGTGTTTCACAGCTCTACCCATATCGATTCCACATCCTCCAAGCTAATGTCCTTCGTTTCTATTGCGTTAATCTCCTCTCTAACCGGCAACGCTACCCCACCTCCTTTTCCTTTCTGTCTATCCCTCCTGAATATTGAATATCCCTGGATGTTCAGCTCCCAGCCTTGGTCACCCTGGAGCCATGTCTCCGTGATCCCAACTATATCATATTCATTAATAACTATCTGCACATTCAACTCATCCACCTTATTACGAATGCTCCTTGCATTGAGACACAAAGCCTTCAGGCTTGTTATTACAACACTCTTACCCCTTATACAATTATGTTGAAAAGTGGCCCTTTTTGATTTTTGCCCTGGATTTGTCTGCCTGCCACTTTTACTTTTCACCTTGCTACCTATTGCTTCTACCCTCATTTTACACCCCTCTGTCTCTCTGCTCACACATTTAAGAAACCCACCACCACTTATTTTCTGTTTCTTATATTTTTCTTCTTTCTCCCCTACATGTTGGGTCTGAGTGCTTCCCTTCTCTGCCTCCTGCCTCACACACTGTCTACTAGCTTTCTCTATTTGAGTCCCTCCCCCCAACCGTTCTAGTTTAGTCTCCCCAGTAGCCTTTGCAAATCTCCCCGCCAGGATATTGGTCCCCCTCGGGTTCAAGTGCAACCCGTCCTTTTTGTACAGGTCACACCTTCCCCAAAAGAGGTCCCAATGATCCAAAAATTTGAATCCCTGCCCTCTGCACCAGTCCTTCAGCCACGCATTTATCCTCCACCTCGCTCCATTCCTACTCTCACTGTCGCGTGGCACAGGCAGTAATCCTGAGATTGTTACCATTGCGGCCCTTCTCCTTAACTCTCCTCCTAACGCCCTAAATTCTCCTTTCAGGGCCTCTTTTTCTACCTATGTCATTGGTACCTATATGTACCATGACCTCAGGCTCCTCTCCCTCCCATTTCAGGATATCTTGGACACGTTCAGACACATCCCAGACCCTGGCATCAGGGAGGCAAACTACCATCCGAGTCTCCTGACTGCATCCACAGAATCGCCTATCAGACCCCCTAACTATAGAGTCCCCTATTACTATTGCCCTCCTCTTCTTTTCCCTACCTTTCTGAACAACAGGGCCGATCTCTGTACCGGAGGCCCGGCCGCTGTCGCTACCCCCAGGTAGGCTGTCCCCCCCAACAGTACTCAAACAGGAGTACTTATTGCCAAGGTGTACAGCCACCGTGGTACTCTCTAGTCCCTGCCTCTGCCCCTTGACCCTCCTAACTGTGACCCACTTGTCTGCCTCCCGTGGTTATGGAGTGACCACCTCTCTATAACTCCTCTCTATGACCTCCTCACTCTCCCTGACCAGACAGAGGTCATCGAGCTGCTGCTCCAGGTTCCTAATATGGTCCCTTAGGAGCCCCATCTCGACGCACCTGGCGCAGATGTGGACGTCTGGAAGGCTATCAGACTCCATGACCAGTGGCAGACTGGCCAGGGTGTCAGCTTGCCCGATGGCAATTGGGCCCCTGATGAAGTGGGCCCCCTTTGTCTCCTGGCAACCAATATTTTTAGACCCAGTCCGCCACTGTCCATGACCTCCCACATCTGACATCCAGAACAGTAAACTGCCCTGGGCCTCATACTCCCCACTTACCCAGGATACAATATAAAGTGCTAGAAGAAATCAGCAGGGATCTGACTCCCAATCAGCTGCTTCCTCTAGTCCGCTTCCACCAATCAGCGGCTTCCTCAAGCCCACTTATTTTGAAATGTGAATGGAACGTTGCAGAGTTGGGTACTCCTCCCGCACCAACGGCTCCTGGGCCGATGTGAAAAAGAGCCCCGCGATCGGTTTTTAAACCTGCAGCCCGGACGTTGCTCCTCCCGCACCAACGGCTCCTGGGCCTCTGTGAAAAAAAGCCCCGCGATCGGTTTTTAAACCTACCGCCCGGACGTTGCTCCTCCCGCACCAACGGCTCCTGGGCCTCTGTGAATCAAAGCCCCGCGATTGTTTTTTAAACCTACCGCCCGGACGTTGCTCCTCCCGCACCAACGGCTCCTGGGCCTCTTACGTGAATAATGACGTACCAAATAATGACGAGACGGAGTACAGGAAGGAGATTGAGAACCTCGTGTCCTGGTGTCGAGACAACAGCCTTTCTCTTCTTTTTCTTCTTCTTGCGTATGGCGTGCACAGCCTAAAGTTGCAGGACAACTTGTTCTTATTTAATTGTGCACGCCTGGTTGATTGCATTCTTTGAAATACGGCGGACCACGTGAAGGTTGCAATCTTCGACCCCAACCTTTCTCTCAACATCAGCAAGACAAAGGAGATAGTGATCGACTTCAGGAACATATCTCAGTTTGCATTGATGGTGCCGAATTAGAAATGGTTGAAAACTTCAAATTCCTAGGAGTCAATATCACCAACAACTTCTCCTGGACCACCCATATTGAAGCAACAACCAAGAAGGCACACCAATGCCTCTACTTCCATACAAGGCTTAGAAAGTTTGGAATGTCCCCTACAACTCTCACCAACTTCTACATAGAGAGCATTTTATCAGGATATTTCACAGCTTGGTTTGGGTATACAGTAGCTCCATCCAGGGCCGCATGAAGTTGCAGAGAATTGTGAACGCAGCCCAGGCCATCACACAAACCAACCTCCCTTCCATTGATTCCATTTATACCTCACGCTGCCTCCGCAAGGCCAGCAGCATAATCAAAGACGAGTCGCACCCTGGCCACTCCCTCTTCTTCCCTCTCCCATCAGGCAAAAGGTATAGAAGTGTGAAAACGCACACCTCCAGATTCAGGGTCAGTTTCTTCCCAGCTGTTATCAGGGAACTGAATCACCCTACCACAACCAGAGAGCAATGCTGAAGTATCAATGTAACGTACAATGCTCAAATATCACTGTACCTTAATTGGTGCATGTGGCAATAAATGTGAACTTGAACCTCTTTGATGACCCTCCGACTATCCTTGATCGGACTTTGCTGGCTTTACCTTGCACTAAGTGTTATTCCCTTATCATGTATCTATACAGTGTAAATGCATTGATTGTAATCATGTTTTGTCTTTCTGCTGACTGGTTAGCATGCAACAGAAACGTTTCACTGTACCTCGGTACACGCGACAATAAACAATAAACTAAACTCCCAGGATGATGTTTGCCTTATTAGGGTGGGTGGAGTTGCAGCCCCACACAAGCTCTGCTGGAGAATCCCAGAAGCATTAAGGGTCTGTCCCACTTGGGCGTCATTTGCCCGTCACGCAGGTGTCGCGAGAAGATTTTGTGAATCCCAAAATCCTGGGGCACCACGCGCGATCGCACGTCACTGCCTGTGTTACCACGCCACACCACTCGCCATGCGCAGGTAATTCACACCATGCGCGCATCACGTGCACATCAGGACGCTTGTGTCATGACATGTAAATGATGTCGCGTAAATGGCGCGCAAAAAACGCCCAAGTGGGACAGGCCCTTTAGAAACCTGAATGACTGGATTGCTGCTTTTTGTGCTTGAAGGAAAGTGGTACTGGTACACAATAATATCATCATTATGTGCAGGCCAATGTGGCTAAATTATACAAAGATACAAAGATTCACTTCAAAGGATAGGATTCTGCCAGAATTATCTTTGGCATAATAGTAATTCCACAAAGATTGATCGGGTCGTAATTAGTTGAGGATATTAATTGCTTGTAATTTATTGCATTACTCTTGGACACTTGCTAATTTTATCAGTGTTAATTTGCTATCAATCACTTTGTATTAAAGGTTGTTGATGAAAGCCACTGATGCTGGATCACACAGAGGTAATTGGTGTGAGGCTCAAACAGTAATCACAGGAAATCTGCCAACAATGATTTAACCATTTCCAGAGGGGAATGCTACTTCAATTCATTTAATTCATTTGGACGCATGAAAATAATGCTTCCAGATATATTGACTTTATTAAGAAGGATGCTTGTGTTCCAACATTGATTGAATACATTCTCAATCAATCATGGGATTCATTTGCCCTTACTTGCCCTTGCAAATACTGAGTCAGTTGAACTGAATTTTGGACGCAATATACTACCTGCTATTTAGTGCATGAAATCAAAGAAAAAAAATCTACATCTAGAACTTGCAAGCTTATACCATGGGTTTTGCTGGGGATTCGTACTACACCGAAGGAGGACATGGCTTCTTCCTCTGCGGAATTGGTGTATGGTCTTCCGTTTATGATTCCGGCGGCACATGGGTTGCAGGAGCCGCCCTCATCTGTGTTGGTCCGTTTGCGAGAGAAGGTGGGCACGCTCTCTCCTGTCCCGACGTCTCGGCATGGTGCGGTATCTTCCCACGTTCCGTCTGCTCTCCAGAACTGTTCCTTTGTGTTCCTGCGCCGTGACCCACATCGCCGCCTCTGCAGCGGCCGTACGAGTGGCCATTCCGGGTGCTGCAGCGTGGACCTACAACTTTTGTTTTGGACATGGGGGGTCGGCGTGAGACTGTGTCTGTGGCTCGTTTGAAACCGGCCCATGTAGACCTTAGCCAACCTGTGCTGGTGGCCCAGCCTCGTCCTCGGGGGCGTCAGCGGTCCGGCCGCTCCTGCCTTCGCCTTTCCCAGTTGTGTCACCTGTGGGGGGGGATGTGTGCACGAGGTCCGGCCACCTTGTTCGTCTGCCTTTTTCTGCCTCCAATTCTTGGTGGGGAGGGGTGGGGGAGGTCCTGTGGCTCCACCCGGTGGTTTGTCCACTTGCTGTACACTCAGCAGTCCGGGGCAGGGTCATGTGACTGAGTTTGGCGGGAAGGAGTTGTCACGGGGTTTAGGGATGTGCCCAGGTATATATAATGAACCCTGGGGTAACCTTCCCCCATTCGCGTGTGTGTCGATCTCTTTACTGTGTTAATAAAGATATCTTTGTTTCACCACGCATGGCTTGCTTATTTGCCTGCCATAAGTCCTTCTTTTCTGGAGCTTAGCCTAAAAATGATTCACTTCCAACTCATACCCAAAAGCTCACTTGTGGTGCACGAGTGAATTAAAAGCTTTTGTGACACGTTTCAAGCTAAATCCAAAGCCATAGGAGAGAGTGAGTAAGTGCTTGTGTGGGTCGTAAAAAATTGTATATGAGGAGGCATGCCTTTTAGATATAAGACACAAACAGAATTACAAAGAAACAGATGAAAACATTAAAAAAGAAGCAGGTCAGATATTTTAAAATGAAGTAGGTATTTCTTCACTGTCCTAAGATCACTGTTTACATGAGCTCTTCCAGTGCCGTTCTTGAAGTGATCGTCTGCTGGGACACATCTCCCAACTCGTTGATAAAACACACAGCAGTGAGGAGCTCTCTCACACATGTGACCGCTGCACTGAAAATGAAGCAAGCAAAGCTTTCACAGCCAGTGAGACATTCACAAATGTTCTGATGTCCTTGAGACAAGTGGAAAAAAAGGTTTGAAAGTTAAATTGCAAGATTAAGAACATAATTAAAAACGGTTAAAGAAACTCAAATAATAATCTTTATATGTTTCCAACAACCATTTCTTGCAGATGTTTTCAGGGGCATTTTGTCTTTGATTCATGTTAAACTGACTGAAGTTCAGCAGCAGTACTCCCAGTATTAGAACTGTGACACTCATATATGTTGATGCCATCCTGTTCTATATAGCCTGTGCTTAGTAAAAGGCTAGCAACGGGCATTCATCAATGATTCTTGGCCTGATCGTATTTAGGCAACAAATTTGTCCTTTTTTCTCAAGGAGCTCATGGTTAATAACATGAATTGACTGGATATTTTGCTTTAATTTGGCATATGCATCCTAATCCACACAGAAGCTCACTGGAATATTCATTACAGTGCAACAAATGAAGCTCAGTTGCTCCAGTTTACGGAAGTGCAATAATGTAATGTAAAGTTCTGTGTTGTGGTTAGATGAACAAGTCAAGTAAGTAAACTGAAAGCATTTCTTGCCAAAAGAAATCTTATCCTCTGCTTTCAGTTGCTAGGCAGTATGCAACATCAGGAGACTACAACATTAGGTAGAAGGCAAACCAACGCAGTTTCATTATTTCAAGGAAGAAATGTCATGAATGTGAACAATACTACCCTTTCAATTTCTGTGCCTCAAGGGATATTTCACATTTCTGAAAATGATATTCATGAAGATAGGGGTAATTATAACAACTTCCTTATAAATAAATGGCAACATTGAAATGGAATTGAGATGTACGTTTTCTGAAAAAAGTATAAAAATAATAAATGAAATTAGGTTTGTGACACTTGCTATTTGACACAATGTCTGCCAGCTGCCATATTGATGAGAGTTTAGCCTATCCATAGCTAATGCCTCCAGAAGCATATAGACCAGGAAATACACAACACTAATCAATATGCAATGGTCAATTGAAGCCAGTTGCAATTAATAATAATACAATACCACAACTATAACCCGCTTGTTTAGTTTAGTTTGGAGATACAGTGAGGAAACAGGCCCTTCGATCCACCAAGTCCGCGTCGACTAACAATCCCTGCACACTTCTTCCGCAATAACAATCAGTATTGGAGCAGCACAAGGCTGTGTGCTCAGCCCCCTGCTCTACTCACTCTATACTCATGACTGTGTAGCCGGACAACGTGCGAACTCTATCCTCAAGTTCACTGACAACACCAGCATTGTTGGACGCATTACAGATGCTGATGAGTCAGGTTCGTTACATTTATTGTCACATGTACCAATTGGTACAGTAAGATTTGAGTTACCATACAGCCATACAAATAAAAGAACACAATACTTGATAGAATTTAACATAAATATCCCCGCACAGCAACGTCAGAAAACATCAACGTTTTCCACTGTGAGGGAAGGCAATAAAGTTCAGTCATCTTTCTCTTTGTTCACCTGTGGTCGGGGCCTTTGAGCCCTCGCAGCTACGGCGGCCCGATGTTCAGGCCCTCTCGCCGGGATGATTGAAACTCCGGCGTCGGAATGGAAGAACAGACTCGCGGCTTGGAGTTTCCGAATCGGCCACTTCCTACCGGAGACCGCGGCTCCCGGTCCACAGGCCAAGCAGGGCGGAGATTCAATACTGGCAACCCTCGGCAAAGGATCCCAGGACTCCACGATGTTAAAGTCAGAGTATAGAAGTGAGATCGATCGACTGACCAAATAGTGCCAGCACAACAACCTGGTTCTCATTGTCAGTAAGACCAAGGAACTGATTGTGGTCTTTGGAAGAGGAAGAATGAGTTCCCATAAACCTGTCTATATTGAGTGTCAAAAGCTTCAAATTCCTGAGTGTGCATATTTCTGAAGATCTTAACTGGACCCAGCACACTGATGCAATTATAAATAAAGCACATCAATGCCTCTACTTCCTGAGAAGATTATGGAGATTATGGAGATTCGGTATGTCAGAGACGATTCTCTTGAACTTCTACAGGAGAAAGCATATTGACCATGCACGGAAATCGCTATCAAAACATGGCGGGGGGGACCGGGGGGACACAATTTCTTGGCAGCCGCGTGTGCATGCGCACACTCACACACATGCGAGGCTTCGAAGGCTTCAGCCGTGGGCCCTGTGGAGACCCACTGTCAAAATAAACTTAAACAAGAGAGGTGGCGGAGCGAGCACTCGGTGCTGGTACTCGGTCTGTTCAGCAGCAAGGGTGAGATCAACATCAGACAAGGCGCTAATGGGGAGAAAGATACTCCGTACAGACAGCGCCCGGAGTCAGGATCTAAACCCATGTCCCTGGCGCTGTGAGGCAGCAGCAACGCGCGGGCCGAGTGGCCTCACTCTCTCTGTATACCTGCCAGCAGCCGCAGCAGACCCTCCGCCTTCCAGATAGAGAACCGCATCCCTGGCGGTGACCCGGTCCCGGTTCCCTCTGCTCATCGGGCGCCGACTCCACGCTGTACCGAATCACCCCCGAGTCAAGCGGCACGCTGGGCAAATCAATAAATTTGGCAAACATCCTTCCTCAGTTTGTTAAAATATAGATTTATTGCTTGGACACTCATTATTTTCTTGGGTCTCCCATCTTTCTGCTGCACCTTCAGGATTTGTATTCCCAGATTTGGAATTCACTGATTGTTGTCTCCTAGTTTCCAGCGTGGAGAGAGCGAGATGCATTAGTGCGAGGCTTCGGCAGTGGGCATGAATCGGCCCGTTCACGGGGTCTTTCATCGGCCGGCGGGGGCTTCAACATCGGGAGTCTTGATCGCCTCGATGCAGCAGTTTGATTTTAAGCCACACCGAGCGATGATAGGCCCCGCGAATGGGCCGATTCAGCCCTTAGAAAGCGGCTGATAAAGTCCGGATGAAAAAAACATGGGGGGGGGGGATTGTCCCCCACTTCTCAAAGCATGGGGGGGACATGTCACCCCTGTACCCCCAGGATTTCTGCCCCTGATATTAACTGATTGCATCACGGCCTGGTTAAGCAACTTGAATGCCCAAGAGCGAAGAAGACTGCAAAAGGTTGTGAACACTGCCCAGTCCATCACGGGTTCTGACCTCCCCACCATCAAAGGGATTCACCAGAGTTGCTGCCTCACAAAGGCAGGAGGCGTCATCAGAGACCCACACCACCCTGGGCATACATTCATTTCACTCCTGCCACCGGGAAGAAGGTACAGGAGCCTGAAAACTGTAATGTCCAGGTTCGGGAACAGCTTCTTCCCTACAGCCATTAAACACCACAACCTGCAAATAAGCTCTGAACTACATAGACTAATATTGTTATTATTGTACTATTATTGTTTCTTTGTTTTTTATGTATACGTATGCGTGTGTGTGTGCGTATATATACACACATTGAACTTATTTTTCCTCATTTATTATATTGTTTACAGTGTACTATGTTTACATATTCTGTTGTGCTGCTGCAAGCAAGCATTGCATTGTTCTATCTGGGACAAATGACAATAAAACACTCTTGACTATTACACTATACTATACACACTAGGGACAATTTACAATTATACCAAGCCATTTAGCTTAAAAAGCTGTACGTCTTTCGTGTGTGGAAGGAAACCGAAGATCCCGGAGGAAACCAATGCAGGTCACGGGGAGAACGTACAAACTCCGTACAAATAAGCACCCATAGTCAGGATCAAACCTGGGTCTCTGACGTAACTCTACCGCTGCCCAAAGATGAAGACACATGATGTCTACAGGAAAGTCTTTGGACCAGAACTGACTAACGTGATTGTCAACCACTTTCACATTTGATGTGGATTTGTTTTACTAAACTATATTATGATTGCGCATCTTTGATATTTGTTAAGATTTGTTCTGAGTGACTTCAAGACTTCAGTAGGGGTCAGTTGCTCCCACATAATAGTACATTTCTAAGCTTTATCCTATATCTTCCCCTTTGCTCTACCTGTTGTATTTGAGTTTGACATTTTAAATTATATATAGTATTATCTAATTTGATTGGATAGCATGCAAAACAATGCATTTCACTGTACTTTGGTACATGGCAATAATAAATCTGAACCTAAAGAAGGAAGGAAGAGCTTTTAACAAAGTTCTTACGAGTCTCTGAAAACCCTCTCCCAGGGTGTTCAGGAAACTATTCTCTGACCACTGGGAAGAGCAGCAAGCAAGTCCTCTCTGAAATTCAACCTCCACCCCTCTTCCTCCCAGCCTGCAAGTGAAACATTACAGCAGGGCAAGGACTAGCGTACCAACGGCTGCCAAGTTTGTTAACCATTATTGTCAAATTTATGCAGGTTTTCTATGCATAATTTGCACTAAAATCTGTTTTAAATGCATTGGAATATATTGACATCACTTTCGGGTCAATCAATGAACATCGGGAAATGTGCCTTGGCATTCTGGACACAATTCTCCTTCAAATGGCAGCCACTTATCCAGCATCAGGTGTATTTATCGTATCATAATGTCACAGAGTGCATGTTTTCTTGCCTGTTGACCTTCCCCATTAACATAAAAAAGGAGCACATTGTTTAGAGATCAGGAGAGAAATTGTAATTAAAGGGCTAATGTCACTTAATGCTACTTCAAATTCACTTCAATTTTTTCCTTAACCCCCTTTTCAAAAACATTGCACAAAAAGGACTTGTTCTTTCACAAAGAAAATATTGACATTTGACCTTGTTATTGATCAGCAAGGAGAAAAAAAACTGCAGTCATTCAGTGCCTTCTACTATCTCTTGTTGTTCGGAAGAGCTGGTGAAGAACATTGAATCTCAGAATACAGAGCAGGAGGAGATTCCTCAACCCTTCAAGCCTGTGTGGAAGGGAATGGAATAGAGGTGTGGGGGGAGGTAAAGGACACAAAAATTGCAGATGCTGAATCTTGAGAAAAAACACAAATTTAAAAAAGTATTGCAGAGTGAGATATGCACATGAAAAACATGCAAATACAGCACTGCAATAAGTCGGCATTGGTCTCTCACACATGCCATTTTGTGCTCTTTTGGTTGAATAATTTTAATTCATAATGTGCATTCATAAAATAACATGGTATTATTTCTTGAAGAAAGACAAAGCAGTGAAACCATTATCATTTGTTTCACAGACCATCTCCAAGGAAATGGGGAGTTTGTTTACTGTAATCATTGGTTTGAAGACTGGAATGAATATTGTACTTTCCTCAATAATGTGGAGAAATACTAAATGACATAGGCACTCTTAAGGTGTCTAAGATTAAAAGGAAATATTTGAAATGAAGAATATAATTAGTGGGGAGTGGTGGGAATTAGCAATTTCATTAAAACATGAAACCTTAGAGGACATGAAAGAAATATAAGAAAAAAGCATGGTATGCATGTAAGGAAATTGAATCTGATCTGAAATAGTTATTAGTGGAGGCTGACTAAATAAAAGAGAAGACATTTTTTAAAGTATGAAGGATTAAGCAAAGGATTAAATAAGAAGAATGAAAACATGGTATACATGAAATAGAGTTTATGAGATGTCAGTTTTAGCGTGGCTCAGTTGGTACCTATCTGAGACAAAAGATTAATTGTTTAAGTCCAAACCAAAATGTGCACGTTTACTCTAGATTTCCATGGTGCTAATGAAATGCTATCGCACTGCATATTTGTCAAAACCTAATGTGGACAACCTCCAGTGTTTTCATCTCTGTAATATGTGAGTTGTGTAGGCAGCACAATGTTCCCAATTGTGGAAATTAAGTTTAAATTACACACTCCTGATTGCATATTACTTTTTCCCATTCTTGCTATGTCATGATTATTTTTCCTAAACCTAAATTCCATGGGCGGAACATGGTGAAGTAATCTGTTGATTGAACATATCACTGCATATTGGCCAATTTTGTGAGTGAAAGATCTTAGCAGCTTATACTTCAAAAGTATGTACTATATGTGCCATAGGATATTATACATTCAAGACCCTCATCAGGGAGTTAAAGATGTTTATGTCTTGAAAGGAGAATAATGATCTATTTCTCCAGTGCTCAATGAACACAGAGGTCTTCAGATAAATCCTACTTTCTAGCTTTAGGTGTGTAGATTTGCAGGATGTGATACAATGAGCCCTCATCCATGTTCTTTTTAGATTTGTTGAGGATTTCTGTTTCAGCTGTGTGGCCCAGAACCTGACTAACCCTCATTCCTTCCACATTCCCAACCCTCATTCCTTCTGAATTTACTCCCAGAATCTATTGGCCTCCAACAAAAAAATCTTTCTATTCACAGTAGTGTTTCTCATAAAAAGTTACTCCTCAATTAAGTTTCCCTTACCCTCCACTGCAGTAAAGAAAATAACCCCAGCCATTTCTCAAAACATAACTTAATCAAACTTGGCCATTTGTTTATAATTCTTATTCTCCTGCAGTCCTACCCACATCCTTCTTGTAATATTCTTGCAAACATTATGCCATGATCTAAATGCAGCAATGTATGGAAACATAAAGAAACCAGACAATGAGAATTTATACATTGTCAACAAAACTGTTGACAAATTGAAGTTGTCCACAAAGGATGACTCAGGGGGTATTAGAAATAGAAATTAAGGAGAGCAGATGAATTAAATGTGTATTTTGCATCAGATCTTCCTGGCAAGGATTCAAGTGACATCCCAGAGATAGATGTAAAATGGAACTGGAAGAGAGGGAGAAACCCAGAAAAAATAAAATCGTCATGGAAGCAGTGATAATTGTTGAAGCTGCCAGCTGCCCAGTCCCTGGGTCCAGATGATCATCATTCTTCAGTGCAAGAATAAATGGCTCGTAAGGTAGTCGATTAATTGTTTTAATTTTCTAAACCCACTTTATGCAGGGAATGTTCTGTTTGACTGATAAGAATCAAGAATCAAGTTTCCAAGTTTCCTTTATTGTCATATAATAATAGCAAATGTAATGTCTTTATTCATAAAGGAGGGAGAACAAAAGCAGGAAACTGCAGGCTTGCTAATTGAACATCTGTCATAGGGGAATATGACAGAAACTAGTATTTAAGAAATCAGAAAATGTTATGATCATCAAACAAAGTCCACATAGTTTTACGAAAATGAAATTATGTTTGAATAACATCCTTTGGATAACAAGAACTGGTGGATACACCATACGTAGAATTTCAGAAGGCATGCGATTAGATATTGCATTAAACTTACTTTCTGAAAATTAGTCTTATTGTATAGGAATAATGTATGCCATGGATAGATCAGCTGGTTAGCATAAAACGGTGAGCATTTTTTTCTGGATGGCAAAATGTAATGAGCAGTGTACCACAGGTATAGTGGTGAAGCCTCAGCTTCTTACAATTTATATACATAACTCATGGCTTTCATAGGTTGGGATATAAAAGTCAGGAAGTCATGATGCAGCTTTATAGGACTGGTTTGGCCGCATTTGGAGTATTGTGCGCAGCTCTGGTCACCCCATAACAGAATGATGCGGAGAGTTTGGAAGGGTGCAGAGTGGGTTTTTTCAGAATAATGCCTAGATTAGGGGATTTGAGCTACAGGGAGAGGTTGGACAGACTAGGATTGTTTGCTCTGTAACACCAGAGGTTGCGGAGAGACCTTATTCACATTATTTTCTTTATCGTGTATCTGTGCACTGTAAATGTTCGATTGTAATTATGTACTGTCTTTCCGGTGACTGGTTACCACGCAACAAAAGCTTTTCATTGTACCTCGGTACACGTAACAATAACAAAACTAAACTGATAAAAGTACAGGTTGAACACTGATTTTCCGGCAGATTTTCCAGAGATTTTCTGGATTCTCCGTTTTTCTGGAGCAACAGAGGTCACATGATAATGAAACGACACAGCACCCCTGACCCACTAATGACTCCCCTCCCGTGTATTCCGACTCCCAAAGTGCACCTGCGAGCCCTTCTTCACCCACAGCACGTTCCAGAGACATGGCTGCTGTGCAGCTCATGTTGTAGGCCTAAGGAACATTGTTCTGGTGGCGCTTTCTTCGGGTTGCGGCCCCCCCCCACATTTCCCCCCTCCCGCTCCCTCTTCCCCCACCCACCGCCCCCTCCCTTTGTGTCCTTTCAGAGGATGAGGAAGGGCTTGCTGTGCACCTTGCAAGTCAGTAGTGGGGTTGGAAGCCGGGCGACGTTGCGAGTTGTGGATGGGTTAGCAGGTCCGTCCGCTATATCCTACACCTGTTACAAGGGGGTCGTTAAGATGCGGGTTTACTTTATTATCTTTGCGAAACAGTTAAGAGGGAGGACTGAGAGCACAGTTGATTCTTTCACGAGAGAGGAACACAACCCGGAAGAGCCCCTCGCAATGCCAACTTGTGACTGCTCAGGGAATTTCAACTGAGCTCTTGTAATTTTGCCTGGATTATAGGTGTGAGTGGACCATTAGTTGCCAGAAAATCTGTGTTCAACCTGTATATAAAAATTATGAGAGGCTTACATAGGGCAGACAGTCAGCATTTTTTTCCAGGATGGAAAAATCAAATACCAGAAGGCATTAAGGTAAGAGGGGCAAAGTTTAAAGGAGATATGCGGGCAAGTTTTTTTTTACAGAGACGGTGGTGAATACCTGGAAAGTGCTGCTGGGGGTAGTGATTGAAGCAGATACGTTAGTGACATTTAAAATACTTTTGGATAGGTATATGGATATGCGGGGATTGAAGGGATATGGGTTATGTGCAGGTAGATAAGTGATGCCATCACGTTTGGCATAGATATTGTGGGCTGAAGGACTTGTCTTGAACTGTTCTGTTTGGCTGCTAAAGTGGCTTATGACTTATGAGACAAAGATAGGGAGGAAAGTAAGTTATAAAAGAGAATAAGGGTGTGGGTAGGTTACATGAGTGCACAAAGATCTGGCAAATTGGTAAAGTGGGAAAATTTTGACAGATGAAAAGAACGGCAAATATTTAAATGGTGAGTTTGCAGAATTCTGACATGCAGAGGAATCTTGGGGTCCTCGTGCATGATTTGCAAAATGCTAGTATGGACACAACAAGTATTTGAAAAGATATTATAGCTAGAATAGAACAAAAATAGGAAGATTGTGTTTCAGTTATATAAAGCATTAATGAACCTGCAC